>CM032454.1:136400900-136498400 GCA_019049505.1 Pachyrhynchus sulphureomaculatus | reverse complement strand
ATGTGACATAAGCTTAAATAAACACGTAGGCTGAAATGTTTTTGGTCTAGCTACTTAAAACACATTTTCTTGTCAAATTCGACTTTATTCATCAACATAGTCTCCTTCAAGAGCAATTCACTCAGTCCAACGCTTTCCTAACATTTCTATACTTTTCTTGTAGAAGGATTTGTCTTTGCGTTCAAAATGAGCCTCAGTTTCGGTGATAACTTCTTCATTGGAGCCAAATCTCTTTCCCGCGAGCATTTTTTTGAGGTCTGGGAATAGATAATAGCCGCTTGGGGCCAAATCTGGAGAATACGGTGGATGGGGAAGCAATTCGAACTTCAATTCATGCAATTTTGCGTCGTAAACATTGACTTGTGACACGGTGTATTGTCTTGATAAAAAAGCACTTTTTTCTTGTTCATTTGGAGCCGTTTCTTTAACTAATTACTTTATTTAATATTCGCTATTGAGTGTTTTTCCCTTCTCAGCATAGTCGATGAAAATTATTCCATGCGCATCTCAAAATATAGAGGCCAAAACTTTCCCAGCCGACTGTTGAGTCTTTCGTCGCTTCGAGCGGCTTTCACCGGCTGCTGTCCACTCAGCTGACTGCCGATTTGGTTCCGTTGTGTAGTGGTGGATGCATGTTTCATCCATTGTCACATATCGCATGAAAAAGTCCTTTTTATTGTGCTCAAACAGGTCCAAACAGCGCTCAGAATCATCATCACGTTGTTGTTTTTGGTCTACTGTGAGCAAACGCGATACCCATTTCGATCAGAGTGTTCTCATGCAAAAATGTTCATGCAAAATATGACCAACACGTTCTTTTGATATCTTTAGGGTATCGGCTGTCTCACGCAATTTCACTTTACGGTCACCCAAAACAATTCTGTGGATTTTTTTTATGTTTTCCGGTATAATCACCTCATTTGGGCGTCCAGAGTGTTCAACATAATTTGTATCTGTACGACTGCGTTTAAATTCAGCATACTATAATGAATGATTTTCCAGGGGCAGTCCCCGTAACATTTATCAAGCCATTGCTTTGCTTGAAAGGTATTTTTCCCATCAAGAAACAATGTTTAATCAACACACGGAACCCGTTTTTTTCTATTGTTTTGAAAATATCACTAAAACCACTGTAACTTGTAAACTAAGCGTCGAAAATTTTGACACGTATCATTTAAAGGTTGGTACTTCCCAAAAATCATATTGATTTTTTGAAAAGGGCGACATCTATGTGTCAGATCAAAATGTAACGTGCCGTTCACATCAGTATATGGAAGAATTCATATCCGCTTCTAAACGATTTTGTTGTTTGGCAGCCTTTTCTAGGACAACGTAAGACTAGACGAAACGCTCCTCCATGATCACGTTTTTTTTTTTCTTTGCATTTTCGCACCACAACTATCACAGATATTATTTTCGTCATTCTCCATAAGTAGATTATGCGTTTGCAAAAAAGTCACGTTAAAAGTTATATTAACATAAATGTCTCGCAAAAGCATGGCTTGTTTTAAAATATACGTATTAGCAACTTGTACATTGTCATTTTAACCCAACTTAACTTAGTCCAAAAATTCGTAATCCTTAAGATACAGAGTTATACTTTTATTTTAGTTTTTCTTAAGTAACTTTCTTAATAAATGTACTATTTGAACAAAATTCGGTGCTAAGGGGTTTTCTGAGATTGAGAAATCGAAATCAGCTTACAGTTTTGTTGTAAATTGTAGGGGGCGCCACTGATTGCACTGTGTATACTTTTAAATTGTCATAACTTTTTTATACCACTCTGTATGATATTTTTAATTAAATATTCGTATTTTTCGGCCTTCTCCTGTCTAAAAAAGCTCTCTTGGTAAATGTTGCTCCGAACAACAGTTTCTGAGATAGTGGGATGTTTTTTTCCGAATTTATCAATTTGTGGGTAATGGGTTTATGTTCTTAGCCAGTTGGTTTTTACATTCTTACTGTTGTTGGCCCGTTGGTCTTTAAATTTATTATTGTTGTTAGCCCGTTTGCCTTTAAGCACGCTCCAAGTTCCAAAGACTTTTGGCCCTTTCCTAAGCCTGGATGAAGTGTGAAGCGTTTTCGAATTTGACAGTGGAACTAAAAAATGGATTTCGATTTCTCATCTCAAAAAACCTCTTAGCACCGAATCTTGTACAAATAGTACAATTATTAAGAAAGCTACTTGAGACAAACTAAAATAAAAGTATTTGACACGTTGTTTCTCAAAAATGTTTGGACTAAGGTAAGTTGGGTTAAATGGTCATATTTTCATCCCAGAAATCCACAGTAACTCTATGTACACGGAATACTGGGACACCCTGTATATTAATATTAACATGTAAATTGTTTAGAGTGACTTAGCAAACTGATATAGTAGCATTTTGCTAAAGTTTAGAATGATAAAAATAGAAAAATAACGTATTATGATTTTCACTTTTTTAGAAAAATAAGCTCTTCTCTCTATGAAATACTTTAAGGTAATACAAAAAATAACAGTTCGAAATTTTCAATTCTTTAGAAATTAGAGCATTAAGAATTCTGATATCTTTTGATGTTTACAAGCTGTTTTAAAATAATAATTAATCGGAAAAAATGTTTCTTTTCCTTAAACTAAGAGATTATCTGGACCATAGTTCTCTAAAGTTTTTTAACACTAAACATGGGAGACTGGACTAACGGAGCCATCTCATCTGGTACAAAGTTGGCTCTAAACAGACATGGACAAGGCTTTCAATATTCCTGGGCAGTTAGGCATTGGTTTTCTAAGCGGACATATATTACACATTACGTAGGTAGTGGTTGTTCGCAGAAATGCAATAACGTCCGTGGCAGCACTACCGCGCTGTCTAAAAGGTGCCGTGAAATACACAAATGTATGTTTTGGCACTTGGACAACGTTGACGGGTATCACGACATCCTCGCCGATACCCTCAGGATATGAAAAAGGGTAAGATCCCTACTCAGGCGGGGAGGTGGACGATAAAAAAAAAAAAGAAAAAAAAAAACAGGCCAGGATGAGGTCGCAAATGGTAAGCGAAAGAAAAAACTTGCTGGCTAATCTCACAACAGACACAATAAGTTTCTTGTCTGGGTACCTGGCTACACGAGTGTCAAGGAATATTTGATCGCCAACATCCGGCTAAAAAGGGAGCTCCAGCGAGCCATATGGTACCTAAACCCTTGTTGGAAGTTCCTTATAATATGGACGTTACAGCGATCGTAGATCTACTGAATGATTAGGACGCGAGAGACTGTGGCGAGGCACCAGGGATAAAATAGTCTAAGAATTTTATAAAGGGACTTAATCCTAATCCATATTCTGCTAAAATTATACAGGAAATAGCTGAAAACGGTGACAGGGAACCTTACAAAACACTGTCACCGGAATAAACACCTTACTGCCCTCGAAATCAAAGACGATCCAGATTGCAGATGCTACTTGGAGGAGTTCATCTAATTATTTCGTGGCAATGACATCAGCAAGACAAGCTGACCTGGGCCGTTGAATTATTTTAAACTAGGGGCATATTAAGGGGATTTAACTGGGAAGCTGCTCTCATTCTTAAAGGCAATTAGCTTTCCACAATCTTAAAATGAAATAGGTGAACAACGGGCTCTTAAAAGGCACTCAAGAGCCACCTATTAGCCATATCTAAGTGATTATTTGATTTAGTTATAGAATAGCACTGCAAGGCTCTTTCTTGAGGCTGGCAGCTACAAATTTTAAAATAAAAACCAGTTTTTTTAAACTTTTTCACCTTAGTTAGTTCTGCCTCTGTAGGTTTTAGACAATGTTGCAACATAAATAAAACTTTATTTTCAAACATAATCGTTTCGTTTTATCTCTTCCTGAATTCAAGCAAAATTAACCGACTGCAGTTTCTAAAGACGACACAGTTGAATTTAATTTTCTGAATGTACAAGTGAATTTCTCAAATAAACTTAACAAATCTTGTATCTTAGAAGATTCGATATATCACATTCAACTAAATTGATGTTTACATTAGTATATCCTAGAGATAATATTTTTTTACCAGAGTTAACCACGTATTTGGGGTACTTTCGCCTAGTGAATATGTATATCATTTTATTTTAGTGATAAAGATAATCAAAGACCAAAGAGTTCACTAATTCTTTCGTTTATAATAATCATAATACTATAGGGATATAAATAATCTCTCTTGTCTCTTTTGACCAAGAAAGATAGAGGTGTCAGGTAAGAACTAACCTACTACATGGTACCATTTATACTAGGCCGCTAGGGGAACTGAACAATTTATAATTTTTAATTACATAAGGAATTTTGACATCCTTTTCTAAATTCCAGCCATAGTTATACGCAATAATTTTTAAAATTCAGTAATAGTTTGCAAGGCTCAGTTCAATCAAAAATTAAAAAACAAATACAATATTGGAAAAATGGTTCCATCGGTATAAAACAATCTTTCATGTTACAAATTTGCAGGTCCTAGAGTCTCAAATCATGAATACCAAATGTCATATGCAATATTTATTTATTTTCTTAAAAATCAAATGTAGAGGATGTCATAAAATTACTTTTCTTTTTGATATTTACAAGTTGTTTATTTTTATCTTTGACGTACGATAGTGCAATATCTAGTGCAAAGTCATGTCGGATTTAAAGTACGTATAAGTCAAGGAAATCATAAAATAAAATAAAATACATTAAAATCGAGTTAAGGTCGGCCAAGGCTGACCCGAGAGTAGCTGCTCGCTACCGGGTCCGAAAACCCTACACAACAATCCACAAATCGAATTTTTTAACCGAGATGACTATATCCCCTTAATAATGTATAAGGTATAGGGCCACAAAAGTTATAAATTCCGACCTTTGGGTGAGATTATGATATACTGAATTTCCATTTTTGTATTGTATAGAAGGTTCCATTGTATGAAAGAGTTTTTTTTTATGAAAATGTCTCTTTTCCGGTCATCGATTTTAAATTGGGATTAAGCTTCTAAAATTTCACTGTAAAAAGGTTTTTGGGGCAAAAATACCCCCCTCCCCCCGTCATCGTTCTTAAATTGTATTTTTTAGATACCGCTATAAAAAAGAGCTTTCTTTTTGTGAAAAATTCCAACTTCCCAGCATCGATTTGGGATCACTGTGTTGGGAAAGGTCTAACCTTTTTTTTTTATGGGTCTAGCACACGTGCTACAGGGAAGTCCCTAAAGCGCTCCAGGAGCGGCATGTGTGCGGAAAAAGCGATTCACGTTGTTCTTGAATCGCTGTAAATTGTACTCGGTGGGAAACACAGCCATGGGCAAATTATTCCAAAGGGATGATGTTCTCCATATAAAAGACTGCTTGAAAAGCGTTGTACGCAAAATAACAAGCTGAACCTCATACGGATGTGAAGTATTAGCGCGAAGTGTATTTCTAACATGCACCGCTCTGAGGAGAATTAAACGGGCTACATCCTTCGAACACTTTCCATGAAAATACTTGTAGAATAGACTCAAGTCGCCAACTGTTCTTGGATGTTCCAGCGAATCAAGGCCGCCGGTTCAGTTCCGGGTCTCCAATCAGACAAACAGCTCTTCTCTGAACAAAATCCAACAAATGCCGTGTGTGTTTGGGAGTGGAGCCCCAAACATGGGAGCAGTATTCCATAGTTTGTCGAATATGAGCTTTGTAAAGAATTAACAGTTGTGGAGTGTAAAGCTTCTGGTTCGAAATAATACTCCCAACTTTTGAGAAGCTCTCCGTGCTATGCCTGCATCATGTCCATGCCAGGACATATTTGCTCCCAAATTAACGCCCAACAAATTGAGTGACGATGCTAGACATGACTATGTCGGGTTCAGCAACGTTAACTTTTTTAGAAAAAACTGCCGCCTGGATTTTTGTAGCGTTGAATTCCACTTGGTTACTCTCACCCCAAGATAGAATTTCTTCCAGATCTGTGTTAAGTTGAACGACCTCCTGCTGTCTGCGGATATTCGCCTGAGTAGTCGATGTTCGAGCGTTCAAAGTGAATGAAGAGATAAAGGAACTGTCATCTGCAAAGCTGATTGAATTCCCGGTCTTTTCCATCAGATCGTTAATGTAAATGAGAAAGAAAGTAGGAGACAGTATGGAGCCTTGGGGTACATCGGCGTTGATAGTGAAGGTGTTAGAAGAAAATCCGTCGACTGCCACTCGTAAAGAACGCTCTCTGAGGAAACATGAGAGCCACAAACACAACTTTTCAGACATACCACAAGAGCGTAGCTTAGCCAACAGTCCATCATGCCAAACACGGTCGAATGCCTTGGATATGTCCAGAGCAACCGCTTGAGATTCTCCAAGTGTTCAATTGCGTTGTTCCAAACATGTGTTACATAAGTCAGAAGATCTCCTGTTGATATGTGTTTACGAAAGCCATGTTGGTTATCGCTAATAATGTTGAATCCTTCAAGATATTTTAGAAGATGCTGATTGATAACCTTTTCCATAACTTTCGATATTATTGAAAGCAGCTTTATAGTTTCAGTGCAAAAGAGTTTTTTCTTTAATCAAGAGGGTTTTCCATCGGTTGTGTATCTCCTATAAGCATATTAATTTTTAGTGTTCTCTTTCTTCCTTGTCCTAACTACGCCACTATTTGCAATGTATATATATGTATATATATATATATATATATATATATATATAATATAAATTTGTCAACGCGTAGCTCAAAATGACCCCACAGATTTGTCAAGTCAGTGGCAATTATTGTTCACAAGGTCAAGAGCGACATTACGACGAAGTTTCAACCAATTTGATCAGACAGAGCATTCACTAATCCAGAATTCCGTATAACTCTCGAGGTATTTCAATTTGCACTGTATTTTTAATCTATAAAGAAAAAAATAATTAGGATTTGTATAGCCTGGGCCAAAATATAAGATCCTGATTTTTGCCGTTTTAAGTGGACAATATAAAAATTCTGACCTTTTATTTATGATAGGTTGCAGAGATGGACTAAAGAATTTTATTCATTAATGCAAATAAATAAAATTATAAGTGTTTTTGGAGATGTTTATTTATAGATGCATGTAAAAACAAATGGATAAGAAGTACAAATATACAGTTTTTTTTATGGGTCTAGCACACGTGCTGCAGGGAAGTCCCTAAAGCGCTCCAGGAGCGGCATGTGTGCGGTTTGAATGAATGGGGTTTACAAGAGGGGACATATTGTATAAATAAAAATATATTTTAACTTAAGCCTAATTCGGTTTCACTATCACTGTCATCAGCTGAGGTAATTATCAGTGGTTTTATATTATTTACATAAATATATTAATCTGCAACTTTAACAACGTGCTGAATGGATTTCTTCCAGCTTTTACAAGGTTTATTCGTTATATTTATAACTTTTTTTTACTAATTCAACCACTGACACGCTTAAAGTAGGAGAAACACAACACAATAGTACGGAGGATGCCGCAAAACAGTGTGTCTCATTTTCTCAGCCCTACTATCACAAGCATATTTCTTTTTCAATTTATAGTCTTTCAAAACTTCCAAAAGATCACTTTTTATAACCAAGGTCAAAATAAATGTCATTTTCTAACATATATTCCTGTATTTCCGATTTGGTGTTGACTACATTAGGAACCTTATTTAGTAGGCGACTATGGTAACTTCCATTGTCCATAACTACGAGGCTGGTTTGAAAAGTCCGTGCAAAAATAAAAACTACTTATGTGTTTGGGGTAAACCTTTTTTATTTTTCGGCATAGTCTCCTTTTAGGCTTATACACTTCGTCCAACGATGTTCTAGTTTGTTGATCCCTTCCGAATAATAGGATTTGTCCAAGTCTGCAAAATATCCATTAGTGTCTGCAATCACCTCCTCGTTTGAATAAAATCTTTGTCCCGCCAGCCATTTCTTCAAATTGGGGAACAAATAGTAGTCCGAGGGAGCCAAGTCTGGAAAATAGGGGGGATGTGAAACGAGTTGGAATCCTATTTCCATTAATTTTGCGACCACAACTGATGAGGTGTGTGCTGGTGCGTTGTAGTGATGGAAAAGGACTTTCTTGTGGGCAAATCGCGGACGTTTTTCTTGCAGCTCGATTTTCAAACGGTCCAATAATGATGAATAATATTCACCTGTAATAGTTTTACCCTTTTCCAGATAGTCGATGAGGATTATCCCTTGCGAATCCCAAAAGACAGTCGCCATAACCTTTCCGGCCGAAGGAACGGTCTTCGCCTTTTTTGGTGCAGATTCCCCCTTGGTAACCCATTGTTTAGATTGTTGTTTGGTCTGATGAGTATAGTAATGTATCCATGTTTCATCCACAGTGACGAAACGACGCTTAAAGTCCTCCGGATTCTTCTGGAACAGCTGCAAACCATCCTTGCAACACTTCACACGATTCCGTTTTTGGTCAAGCGTGAGCAATCGCGGCACCCATCTTGCGGATAGCTTTCTCATGTCCAAATGTTTATGCAAAATATGATGTACCCGTTCAGTCGAGATGCCCACAGCACTAGCAATCTCACGCACCTTAACTCTTCTGTCATCCATCACCATATCATGGATTTGATCAATGATTTCTGGAATCGTAACCTCCACAGGCCGTCCAGAACGTTCAGCGTCACTTGTGCCCATATGGCCAGTCCGAAAATTTTGAAACCACTTATAAACTGTTCTAATCGAAGGTGCAGAGTCACCATAATGTTTATCAAGCTTCTCTTTAGTCTCCTGAGGCGTTTTGCCTTTCATAAAGTAATGTTTAATCACCAGACGAAATTCTTTTTCGTCCATTTCTTGAAAATCACTCGACTTCCTTGATTCACAATGCCAAACACAAAGAAATAGACCAATATGGCTGAAACTTGGTGTGCGTTCATTCAAGAGATGCTACTAACTAAACATGACCTCGATACGCGCTGGTGGTGCCATCTCTCGGACTTTGCACGGACTTTGCAAACCAGCCTCGTATAACACTCTGTTCGGGAACATTTGGCAAAAGGGAATTTTGAAACCAATTTTCAAAAAGTTCTGCGGTCGTGTCTTCGTGATAGTCCAAATTAGAATCTTTTATGTTTTTTGCAGATAATAGTAAACAATTTGAAACCCAGCCCTTTTCAGATCCAGCATGCAAAATGGTTAGTCGTTTACCTTTATTTGAAGGTGCGTTACATTTTGTACTGCTGCCAACCCACCCTTTTTGCACAGTGTCATGGGTATCGAACCATGTTTCGTCAAGGTAAATTATTGGCCAATTCTCTGATCGATACTTTTTAATTTCTTGTAAATAAGTATGTCCCAAGATTCGTAATCTTTGTAACTCCATCACTACTTGCCTTTTGTTGATTTTTCGGAACGTGAATCCCATTCTTAAGAGAATTCTGTGAAGGGTTGATCCACCACAATGTATATTGGTCTCGTCCTGCGCCAGTCTTAATTTTATTTTGTCTAGTGTCGGGACCAACTGCTCTTCATACATAGAATATAATTTTCTCCTGATGACGTCTTTTTCACAATCGTCTACATGATGCATTTGAAAATCTTTCCGTTTTTTCCTGAGTGATGGTTTTCCTACAATACCCTTAATCGTAGAAATTGGGATTTTTGTTAGTTCACTAGTTTCTTGCAAAGCACTTTGTCTATTCAAATTTCTTTTTACCAAACTGTCGTAGACATTTTTCACTATTTCTTTAGCGTCAAGTGATAAATGTTTTCTCTTGCGATAGCCACTATTGCAATTTTCCCACGGACGCCACATAATTAAAATAGAACCGTTACGTTGCAAGTTGTAAGTAGAACTAAAAATAAAAATAATAAAAAGTATCTTTTGAATCTTAATAAATATATAGGTAAAAATAGATCCAATATGATTGCAGGTGCAAGTGAGGGCGGTATACAATGCAGGTAAAATAAAAATACGTTTTTCGTAATACCTGGTAACTATGCACAAAGCCTTAATAGGGTCGTTTATTGCCCCATTGAAAAATCAAAAAGGCAGGATTTTATATCTTGGGATTTACTTTATGAACATGTATTTTTAATCTTAAATTTATGTAGTAGTAACGTGGTATTTAAATATTTCACTTACATAGATGCATTGACCTAGTAACCTTTCCAAGTATAAAATAAAAGTTCTCACACTTGAAATAAAGAATTAGGAAAAAAATAATAGATTTAACACCTCGCAGTAAAATAAAAAAAATGCATACCACCGACAGCTACAGGCTGAAAATTTTAATTAAAAAGTCATAACCACTTTCTCATTTTAAAACTAAACGACTGAGACATGCTACAAGTGTTACACTACAGCTTGACTATGAGCCTAGGGTTCCTGTCTTGCGGGAGATGAATGGGTTTATAGCCGACTTGTCTACTGTAATTAAAGTTTTTATAATAACTTTGCGAAAATTAAACTTCATAGAATTAACATGATATTGTTGTTTAGTAAGATAACGGTTCAAACTATTAATATAAGAGATATTGTTAAATTTACTATTATTAAAGCACGAAAAAAAATGCATAGTTATAATATTTAGATAATGAAGTTCATCTATATGCTGGTTTAATAAAAAAATGTTTTGGTACAGTGTTGGCTTTGTAAAAATCAAATGGTTCTAAGATTTACGATAGAAAAACTAAATGTCTAAAGAGAATGTTCAATTAATAATAATTTGATGGTGCAGAATCGATAATATATCCTTAAATGACTGACAGTTAAGAAAACGGAATTCTATCTGCAGGGTATCATAAACTGTAGGCGTATTAGTAACGGGACAAATTCCCATAAAGCTAGGGTTAAATATTCTACCTATTATAACTATTCAGGTTTCCAGATAATAGTGTATGTTTCCTAGAATAGGGCAATTAACGATAATAAGTTTTTCAAGTCAAATCGAGATATGGATACCAATTATGATTAATCAGATATGTATTACCTAGGCTGAAAAGTTTTTGGTCTGACACACAGATGTCGCCCCTTTCAATGAATCCATATGATTTTTAGAAAGTACCAACCTTCAAACGATACGTGTCAAAATTTCATGACATTTCGACGATTAGTTTACAACTTAACAGTGGTTTTCCTGACGTTACTTTTGATACTTTCAAAACAATGATTAAACACTGTTTTTTGACGGGAAAAATACCGTTCAAGCAAAACAATGGCTTGATAAGTGTTGCGGGGATTCTGCCCCTGTAAAATCATCATTTACTGGTATGCTGAATTTAAACGCTGAACGCTCTGGACGCCCAAATGAGGTGGTTACACCGGGAAACATAAAAAAATACACAAAATTGTTTTAGATGACCGTAAAGTGAAATTGCGTGAGATAGCTAACACCCTAAAGATATCAAAAGAACGTGTTGGTCATATTTTGCATGAACATTTTGGCATTAGAAAGCTCTGTTCGAAATGGGTACCGCATTTGCTCACAGTGAACCAAAAACAACAAAGTGCTGTTTTGGACCTGTTTAAGCGTAATAAAAAGGGTTTTTTCTTGCGATATGTGGCAATGGATGAAACATAGATCCACCACAACACACTGAAATCAAACTGGTAGACAGCTGACTGGACAGCAGTCGGTGAAAACTGCCTGAAGCGACCAAAGACACAACAGTCGGCTGGGAAGGTTTTGGCCTCTGTTTTTTGGGATGTGCATGGAATAATTTTCATCGTCTGCTGAGAAGGAAAAAACTATCAATAGCCAATATTATATAAAGTTATTGGTGCGTTTGAAGGCAGAAATCGCAAGGAAATGACCCCAAATCAACAAGAAAAAATGAATTGAAGTTTGAATTGCTTCCTCATCCACCGTGTTCTCCAGATTTTGCGCCCAGCGACTATTATCTATTCGTAGACCTCAAAAAAATCCTTGTTGGAAAGAGATTTGGCTCCAATGAAGAGGTTATCGTCAAAACTGAGGCTTATTTTGAAGGCAAAGACAAAGCCTTCTACAAGAAATGTTAGAAAAGCGTTGGACTATTGTATCGCTCTTGAAGAAGCCTATGTTGATGAATAAAGTCGAATTTTCCAAAAAAAAAAAGTGTTTTTAAGTAGTTAGACCAAAAACTTTTCAGCCGACGTATTATAAATATAGGGCCGTGAATTCTTTTTAGTGTTCCATACGGAACACTTACGGGATTACTTCGGTGTCCGTCTGTCACACCCGATTTTCTCCGAAACTGTTTGACGTAGAAAGTTGAAATTTGGCACAAATATAGAAATTGATGGCCCAATCAAGTTTTGAAAGTCATTTGACGTAAGGGGTTAGATTATAGAGGGAAGTAAAAAAAAAAATCGTCGTCATCGAGTGGGGTGTCAAATGAAAGCCTGTGAAAATACGAGTTCAAAAATATATATGATGTAATACTTCAACCAAACTTTTCTTAATATTATTGTTATGTTGAAAAAATTCTGGAATATTCTCCATAAAGTGTAGATTGAGCGAAAATTATCACGAGGGTATTACGTTTAATTATTTAACTGGTATATATATATATATATATATATATATATATATATATATATATAAACTATTTGAGTTGGCAATATGGTGAAAGTGTTTTTTAGTCGAAAGTTGTTAATTTAACCGGTACTAAGAGCTACAAAATACCAATACGTATTCAGTGCAATGTAATATGGTTTTCAGTATATTACTGCATTTGGCCAATCACAGACAAAATAATTTTATTTTATTGATTTATAATTAAACAAATATTTAGGTAGTAAATATTTGCTTTAAACTTTCACTACTAGATTCTAGATTCACTTATTGGCTGTTAGGTAGCTCAGATGCTATCACTATTATACATTACTGACTAAGAAAAAACGGCAAAATACATATTGGATCTTAAGATCTATACATGTCAGAGACCTAATTAACTAGCTCAGGTAAGGATTTTATTTTATTTTAAAAACAACCACGGTACGGAATACTAATTGCGCAAGTCTAACTTGCACTTGACCTTTCTTATTTGCTTGCAATGTTCAGTATTATAGGTATCAAAAATGTCTTCATTTAGTCCAAAATGTTGTAAATTCTTGATGTCTTGGCTTTTAAGCCAAGACATCAAGATCACCTGATAACTGTGCGAAGTTTAGTTTCAAAATGTGCTAATATGACGGGAGCTAGTAAATCTACAATTTACAGGCCTTTTTAGGAAAAGGGAAAATGGAAGTGTGAATGTGTCTGAACTGCCTCCTGGAAGAAAATCATTAGAAAAATATAGTAAGAAACGTTGGCTCATTTTATTTCAGAAAAGAAATACCAACTCTTGATAAAGTTCTGAGAGTTGTCAAGGCAGACGAGAATCTGCCTGACATAGAAAAAAACAAATTGTGGAAAGTACTGAGTTGGAAAAAACAAAATCGGTAGTTAATAGATATTGATAGAAAAGAAATAGTATGTTGGAAACGACAGTATGTGCGGCTCGAAATTTTTTATGCATTTCACAAAAATATGTCATTTGGGTTATGAGAGAATACAATTGGCGAACATTTTATGGTTTATCAAATTTTAATGATATTTAAAAGTTGTTTTATGTATCTGACTGAAATTTAATAGAATGAAATGATTTCTTTTGTATAAATTTAATGATGACTGAATGGATTTTTAGTGTTCCGTACGGAATACTTATAAGATCACTTCGGTGTATGTCTGTCTGTCTGTGCGTCTGTCACATCCGATTTTCTCCGACACTATTTGATATATGAAGTTGAAATTTGACACTAATATAGGAATTGATTGCCTCATCAGAGCCGATGAAATTGGAGCGAAAAAAAAAATTTACCAGGTCATCGAGTGGGGTGTCAAATAAAAACACGAATTCAAAAATATATATAATGTAATACTTGCGCACACTTCTCTTTGTATTTTTTTGAATTGCAAAAAAAATCGCTGTCCCCCCTTATCTCGAAAAGTACTGACTAAAAAAATTTTGAAAAAAAAAAATTCTGAAAATATTCACCACAGGGTGTAGATGGAATGAAAATTATCACGAGTTTTTAATGGATCTGGTATATAAGAACACAAGATCATCAGTTTTCAGTAAAGATCGAAAAAAAAACTTTGTTGAAAACTAATTTGGGGGTGTGTTTTGTGAAATCATTGATTATTTTTATACCTCCGTAACAAAAATGTTTATTTTAAAAAGAATCAACATACGAAACACTAATTGCGCAAGTACGACTTGCACTTGGCCGGTTATTATATGATGCAATGATTATCAAAATATCCAGAGTATTAACAGAACTTTAATACTAAATAAGAGATATTAGATTATTTAGATTATCAGTTCAACAGGGGCGTTTTTGAGCAATTATTAAATTTACAGCCTTAATAACTTTAGCTTAGATGTGTAACAGTGAAATAACTGGTTTTTTGATTTTATACAACGAAAAAATATTTTTCATTTGATAGGTATACGCCGAAAAATATTTTTCACATGATGAGCAAGCAAGCGAGAGTGATAAATGGTCGTAGGTCCCACTGATCTCCTATTTTTCACTATGAATTTTAGACACTTTGATCTCTGATACAGATTTTCCTAACAATGTGTAATTATGTTACGATGGTCATTTTCTGTCTCTATTCAAGGGAAATTTCAGCAAACATCGCAAAATCCCGTTCCGAGACCGCCTTTATATCAGAGCAAAACTGTGTTAAATCCAAAATTATCATTTTGTTACCATCTTAATATAGGCACTGTATTAAGTTAGTGTGTTTTACTCGAGCAAGAAAAAAATATGACGTTCTATTTTAATAACGCTCTAACCGCAATAAGTTATGTACATGCATTCATCTAATATATATTTGCAACTTAATGAAGTTTTGCTCTGAAGAACGGACATATTTTACTTCCTAGGGGATCTGATAAAGCTTTTATGTGTCTAATTCACAAAGTAATATAATAAATTTGTGGTCTTAATGTCGACCTTTCTTTTCAGAGAGATCCGGACTGTTACGCTTCAAAAAGGTGGAGCTGGTCTCGGTTTCAATATCGTTGGAGGAGAAGATGGTGAAGGCATTTTTGTCTCATTTATTTTGGCCGGTGGACCAGCGGATCTTAGCGGTGAACTCAAGAGGGGGGATCAGATCATTAGCGTCAATGGAATTAACTTAAGAAGTGCCACACATGAAGAAGCTGCTCAAGCTCTTAAGGTATTTATATTTATATATATATATATATATATATATATATATATATATATATATATAGTTATATATTTATATATATATATATATATATATATATATATATATATATATATATATATATATATATATATATATATATATATGTTATATATATAAAGCAGAAATAGTCGCGACTGACTAGTTAAGAAAAATATGCTTTGAATTTAGTGGGGCCACAGTCTTTATTTAATTATTTATGGCCTTGGGTAGTGAAACAACATTTTCTGTTAGTCGACCTTTCGAAATTGTATTCATTTCTTCTTCAGGACATCTGGAAAGATAAAATCTTCTTCTTCTTTTATAATGTTAAGTGAATATTTTGAGTATATTACACTGATGATAAAAAAAGATAGAAAAAAAGAAAACTTTGGTAAGTCAGTCAAAGTGCTTTTTTATAACAAAGAAACAAGCAATCATTAGCACAAAGGAAAATTCCCTCATTTATCATTTAGCTGGTTTAGATAAGCAGAGAGAACGAAAGCCAGCCATAGTTGGCCTATTATGTTTTTTCCTTTTTAACTAGAATATTATGTAGTTAATAACAGTATATGAGGGAATTTCCCTTTGTGCTAATGATTGCTTGTTTCTTTGTTATAAAAAAACCACTTTGGTAAGTCAGTCAGTTTTATTTTTTCTTTTTTTTTATCATCAGGGTAATGTACTCAAAAATATTCACTTAACATTATAAAAGAAGAAGAAAATTTTGTCTTTCCAGATGTCTTGAAGTAGAAATAAATATAATTTCGAAAGCTCGTTTCACTACCCAAGGCCATAAATAATTAAATAAAGACTGCAGCCCCACTAAATTTATAGCATACGAGGCTGGTTTGAAAAGTCCGTACAAAAATAAAAACTACTTATGTGTTTGGGGTAAACCTTTTTTATTTTTCGACATAGTCTCCTTTTAGGCTTATACACTTCGTCCAACGATGTTCTAGTTTGTTGATCCCTTCCGAATAATAGGATTTGTCCAAGTCTGCAAAATATCCATTAGTGTCTGCAATCACCTCCTCGTTTGAATAAAATCTTTGTCCCGCCAGCCATTTCTTCAAATTGGGGAACAAATAGTAGTCCGAGGGAGCCAAGTCTGAAGAATAGGGGGGATGTGAAACGAGTTGGACTCCTATTTCCATTAATTTTGCGACCACAACTGCTGAGGTGTGTGCTGGTGCGTTGTCGTGATGGAAAAGGACTTTCTTGTGGGCCAATCGCGGGCGTTTTTCTTGCAGCTCGGTTTTCAAACGGTCCAATAACGATGAATAATATTCACCTGTAATAGTTTTACCCTTTTCCAGATAGTCGATGAGGATTATCCCTTGCGAATCCCAAAAGACAGTCGCCATAACCTTTCCGGCCGAAGGAACGGTCTTCGCCTTTTTTGGTGCAGATTCCCCCTTGGTAACCCATTGTTTACATTGTTGTTTGGTCTCAGGAGTATAGTAATGTATCCATGTTTCATCCACAGTGACGAAACGACGCTTAAAGTCCTCCGGATTCTTCTGGAACAGCTGCAAACCATCCTTGCAACACTTCACACGATTCCGTTTTTGGTCAAGCGTGAGCAATCGCGGCACCCATCTTGCGGATAGCTTTCTCATGTCCAAATGTTTATGCAAAATATTATGTACCCGTTCAGTCGAGATGCCCACAGCACTAGCAATCTCACGCACCTTAACTCTTCTGTCATCCATCACCATATCATGGATGTGATCAATGATTTCTGAAGTCGTAACCTCCACAGGCCGTCCAGAACGTTCAGTGTCACTTGTGCCCATATGGCCGGTCCGAAAATTTTGAAACCACTTATAAACTGTTCTAATCGAAGGTGCAGAGTCACCATAATGTTTATCAAGCTTCTCTTTAGTCTCCTGAGGCGTTTTGCCTTTCATAAAGTAATGTTTAATCACCACATGAAATTCTTTTTCGTCCATTTCTTGAAAATCACTCGACCTCCTTGATTCACACGAGTGCCAAACACAAAGAAATAGACCAATATGGCTGAAACTTGGTGTGCGTTCATTCAAGAGATGCTACTAACTAAACATGACCTCGATACGCGCCGGTGGTGCCATCTCACGGACTTTTCAAACCAGCCTCGTATATATATATATATATATACATATATATATATATATATATATATATATATATATATATATATTCGATAGTAGTTCGACTGTACTCTATAAGGAATTTTGGAATATATGAGGTCGGTCACTAATTAAAACTCAATTGCTGTTGACTCAATATTTCGCCGCTATATTACCTCTTCATCAGGAGTACTATAAATTACAAAACAATGTGTCAGTAAATACAAAAATTAATGTGTATGAGGCTTACCAGCCCAAAGTTAGTCATATGGCTACACAATACTAGAAACACAGCCACACTCACATTTCATGGAAATAAAAGGGAACATGTAAAGCAAGAAAACAATACCGACATGTAACCAACAATCTAGCGGATAACATTGACTTTCCTTAAACTTCTAACTACTATAACTGAAGACGTTTACTTACTACAGAAATTAATAAAATTATAGACTTACCGAAAAAGGATTTTTTCATTTTTCATCAAACAAGTATCGAAATTTCTATTATTATATGGGTACTAACATGTTAAGCATCATATGAAACATTAATATCACTACTATTTAAATATACTGTTAATATAAAATAAAAATTATTCACATATTTCACTATAATAGACAGAACAACACATATTCGACATATCTCCATGAAGGTGTGATTCGGTTTATTTTTTTTCATAATTTTCGTGAGAACTAATTTTTACTTTGTTTCTTTCTCTCCAAAATTAAAAAAAAAAACAAAATAAAAAAATGAACATGGAGATATGTCGAATGTGTGTTGTTCTGTATGTTACAGTCAAAGACGTTCGATCTTAAGGTGACAGTAGTGTAAGAGAAATGTAAGAGTATCTTTGGCTCAAACATGTCATTTCCTCACAACCACTCAGAACTATGGAAACTCAATATTTTGTGTTGAGTTAGTTTCGGTTATTAAAGAACTTAAAAACAAAAATTCTTGTGGTGTTGATGGCATATCTTAAGCATAATATTTAGAAAAATCACCTTAACTGTTACTGATCAACTCCTGTCTCTAATTAGTCAATTACTGTTAAGGAGCACTTTTCTAGATCGTCATCCTTGTCCGACACTTTTCCTCTCGAACCACGTTCTGATAGATCTTCAACATTTTTTACCTGAGTGTGTCGTTCCACCTACTTGCTAATGAATGTCCTCGACTTGCCCATGCGACACGTTCTTACTTGACCAACTGTATCGAATAACGCTTGGGTTGAGTTATTCTTGAGTGTGAGAAATTCAGTAAAATCAAGTGTAAAATCAAGTGTTTGCGGAGGAAGTACTGGGTAAAATACTTTACCGGTTTTGATAAAATGACAATGACATATAAAAAAATATTTTCAATTAGGTCAAAGAGCATTGGATACCTATAAAATTTGGTCATTTCACGTGCATTCTTTAAAGTGAATTAAATGAAAACAAAACAAAATTTGAACATTTACTCAAGACAATTTGAAACAAGACAATCACGTGAGCGTACTAAAACTATTTTTATTTAAAAAAAAATTCATGAGAAAATATAATCTGCTGCAAAGGTTGTATGATAAGTACTTGGCCTCGGTTAGAGATGACGCTACTACTATTAAAAAAATTATATTTTTCGTAAACATAACCTTTCACAAGAATCCTGTCAAATTTTCAAATGCACTCGGCATAATCCACATCGTTTCAACCGTGGTATGAAAGAAAAACGTCGGCATTTGGCGAAGAAAAAAATCTCTTTCGTCAAAACAATGCACGCGTGCATTGTGTCATCGCCATGGCAAGATTTCATGAGTTAGGATACGAATTGCTTCAGCATCCACTATATTCGCTAGATTTAGCCCTCAGCGATTATTCTCTATTTCCGAATGTGAAAAAATGACTCGACGGAAAAAAATTTAGGCCAAACGATGAGGTAATTGCTCAAACAAACGCCTATTTTGAAGGGTTGGAGAAATCGTATTTTTTAGATGGGATACAAAACATAGAAAAACATTGGATTGAGTTTATCGAGCTAAAAAAAACTATATTGAAAAATAAAATAAGTTTTGCACCTAAAAATGTTTTTTTCTTGTCCAGGCCAGGTACTGATCATACATCCCTCGTATATAATCAAATTAAGTTTCTAATTTTTTTTTTATTGATATTTCACCGTAAGGTGGGTTATATTCTTTAATGTGAGGCAGGCAAATTTAGTGTTTATTTGCAACGAAAGTATGTACATTTTACTTCCGCACACTTATGGTACATGATAATTTTCCTCGGTTTATTTCTAAAAATGCTGCGAAATTGGCCAAAATTTCTCGTTATACGATGCTCTTAAATTTGATAAAATATAATCTTCCTTTTTAATTAACTGGTTGTTTTACAAAAAGATTATCATGTAATCATCAGTGGCATAGCCAAGGAGGACGAGGCATGGGGCATGTGCACTCTACGACTATGGATGCATCCTCTTAAAAACATTATTTTCTGTCGGGAATTCTTTTGGTAAAATTTCGGTACGCGGGCTTTTCAGAAAAAGGGAGGTTTTTTTTTGAAATAGGCTTAAAATGGCCTAATTTTGAAAAACTTATGAAAAAAATCGGGAGTAGGCCGTTATTGCTTACCTGAACTAACCGAACTAACCTAAAACTAAATAATCGATAATTACAAGATACAATAAATAATGAAAAAAATGTCCTACCTTAATGTGAAAAAATGATGTACGTGCTATATTAGTGACTGGAGACAGGTTAGCGAAACCCTGCCTTCTCCCGATTTTTTTCTCGTAAATCTTTTTTAAAATTGAGCCATTTTAGGCCTATTCCAAAAAAAAACCCTCCCTTTTCTGAAAAGCCTGCGTACCGAAACTTTACCATTCTTTTTTGTAAAGAATCTCCTCCTTCGGTCGTCGATTTTTTAATTCAGTATAGATTTTTAAACGTTCATGCTATGAAAGATTTTTTTTTTTGTAAAATATCCTTGATTTTGAGTTTATCGTCTTGAAAATGACCTAAGCTTTAAAAAACTTTAGCGTAAGAGGATTTTTTTTCACCAATGAGCTCCGCCCTCGCTCCCATTTAGCTCCCACAATTTTCGTTTGGCGCCACCCGTTTGTCCATTGGCACCTCTCTGTATAAGCAACTACCCCTTCAGTGTTTTGCGTTTTTTTTTTAAAGAATACCCTTTGTATGCATATCTACTCCTACCCATCAGAAACCAAAATACAGCCTTGGCGAAAAGTATTAAGCACCCTACAATTTACTTCATTTCTTGTGTTTCAGGGTAAAAATTTAAATTCGTATGTTTTGTAAAATCGTATATTGAGGTAAAATTATGAAATAAATTAATATTTGGTGTGTCCGCCCGTAGCTTTAATCACAGCAGCAATTCTTTCGGGCATGCTGCGTACAAGCCTAGTACATTCAGTTGTACTTATGGCATCCCACTCATCCATAAAAGCGCTTTTTAGCGCTGCTTTTGATGTTATGCTATGCTCCCGTATCTTGTGCTTCAGAATACCCCAAAGATGCTCGATAGGGTTTAAATCTGAAGACGGCGTCGGCCAATCCAATGTTATTGTCTCTAAACCAGCGCATCGTAGCCGATGATTTATGACGAGGCGTATTATCTTGCTGGAATTTGATGTCGTCTAAATTAGTGTCGCCAAAAATGCGCGTTAGCGAAGGCATCAGTACAGTTTCTAGTACATTTATGTAGTTTTGGCTGCTCATGCGGCCTTCACAAACGAACATTCGCCGACACCTTTAGCAGCCATGCAGCCCCAGATCATAATGCTGCCGCCTCCGTGTTTTACAGTAGATACCATGTAATCTGGATGGTATTCCTCGCCGTCACGCGGCCTCATGAGTGTCACACCTGACGTTCCGAATAGCTGTAAGAATAGAAAAAATACTCAATTGAAAAATTAGTTATTATTTTGACTAAAACGGATTAATTTGTTAAAATAAATCATGTAAAAACTTACCTCAAAGTTGGATTCGTCGACCGATACAACATTAGACCAATACTCTTCGCTAAAATGTTGGTGCTTCAGAGCCCACTCTGAGCGTTTCTTAACATTGGTCTCTGAAAGTCAAGGCTTCTTTCTAGCTTTGCACCCGTTCGAAAACTAATCGGCATCCCAATCTCTTCCGACAGAGTTGCAGCGAGCTCAGATGATGTTTTTTTTTTTTTTTCGATTTTTAATAGACTCGCGGATGAGTTTTCTGGCCTGTCGCTCATTAGTCTTACGTTTTCTGGCCGTTCTCATTTTGTTGGCATGGGAGCCAGCCTCCACAAACCTTTTAATAGCACATTGCACTGCGCACCGAGAACATTTCACTAACTTGGCTATTTCTGCTTGGGACTTGCCTTGTTCATGTAGGGTTTGAATTTTAATTCGTTTTTAGATACCAAGCTCACTTTTCTTAGGCATTTCTCAAATATAAGAATGTCCAGTTCACAAATAAAACACGCACGGAAGCTCTTGACACTACAATTAGTAAAAAGAGACTGATAAAACATTAAAAGCATTTTTCAAAAACCCTCATTATCGCAATTTTGTGGGCCAGATGTTTTATGGACCTGTAAAAGATATTGTCTATTGTTTAAGTTAGCTATTGACAGCGCCGCCTATAGTATTGTTAAAACAATTAGTCTTTTTTTTATATTTTATGAGTTTCACGTGTTTATTAGGGGTGCCTAATACCTTTAGCCAAAGCTGTAAGTCTTAAAAAATTTATTTTTCTAAAATGTGTTCATTATAAAATGTCAAATGTTGTCTTTTCATTAGTTGGAGGAAAATAATAATTTAAATTCTTATAGTTCAATAACCTAACATCTTATTAAAAATTTCCATAATTAAAATATATTTATATTCATTTTTTGATATTCAGAATCAAGAATAAGCAATTTTCAAAGAAATTAAATAATGTTATTCGCATACTAATGTTATTCGTAGTTTTCTTAGAACATATAGTAAATTGTGAATACATCATGCTTCAAAGTTTAATATCATACTTCTTCTATGAAATATTTTATGTTGAAACTAAATTATTACTTAAATTTATAATGTTATAAAAAATATCCTCACTTTGATTCATGTTTTTTGTTATATACTAGAACAAGACCACGACGAATTAATTAAATTGTAATTTAAACAATTATAATGTCATTAACCTATCATATTTTCATTTCTGTGCAACTTTGGCGAAAATATATTTAATTGATTTAAGGAAATTTAACTTGACTTTTTATATGGTCCTGCAGTAATACTTTCCATGTAAAAAATTATTTCGAGAAGCCAAAAATTTTACCACAGGACTTGTTATCCGCTAATAAACTTATTATCATAGCAAAGTAAAATTCTATGTTGACAGTGGAGAGATTTTACAACGCTTATTTTTCACATGCCTTTGTTCTTATCATTATCTCAAGCAAGCGCAAGATTAACGCGAAGGTTAGGTTAGTATTCATCTTCTGTAAACCTAGGGGATTTTTTTTTATTTATTTCATGGTTAAGCACACAGGTTATTAGTATTTGATGGAACAACACAAGTTTCTCAATTAAAGTTAGGTCTGTCACTTCCTTTAATATTTCCGAGGTAATACGAATGGGCGATAGAAGAAATTTCGTTTGAAATTAACACCACACACGCTGTAATGCCACTGTGCCAAGGATTGCAAAATCTCAACATAATCTAAATACTAATTAACTGTTGTCAGTGTTAATTGCAATAAGAGATTATCATTTCAATTTTACTGTATTTTCTTAGTAGTTTGTATACCTAAATATGAAAAAACAGGGCTTACCATAATAGCGATAAGAATACGAACTTCAAATAACCTCTCTTATAAGTTCCTAAATAAAGGAAATCATTATCCTTAATAAAAATTTCTCTTATTTTGTTTCAATACTGCTCAAGCTCCATATGGTGGTTGCATGCTTCAACAACGATAACAGCTGAGTCTTTTGTATTTAATTTCTTCCCTTTACTACTGCGCAAGCTCGAAGCGGTGAGCGCATGCTTCAAATAAAGATAAAGACAGTGGCCTACCAAAATAAGCGTTGTAAAATCTCTATAATACTATAAATGACTCAGAACTAAAATGGTAGATAGGCAGTTTTGTTTCCGTTGAAAGAAAGTTACGTTTAGTAGATGTCATTAACATATTAATTTATTATTTAACATTATAAATTTTATCACTGGCATGGTCTAATATCACACAACATTTTTTTGTAATTTTCAGTAACTTTATGACAGCAAATTTTCAAATGGCCACATTACTCCTGTATTTATGGGTTTTTTACGGATAGATTGTTAATAGTAATTGATTTTTAGGGTACTAATCAAACAGTCACAATAGTCGTTCAGTATAGACCTGAAGAGTACAATAGATTTGAAGCTAAAATAAATGATCTTAAACAACAGATGTCACAACCTATCACAGGCGGCACTCTACTTAGAACCTCACAGAAACGATCTCTATATGTAAGGTAGGTACTGATGCTATTAGGTTAGTATTAAAAAGAGTCCACACATAATGGTAACATGCTTATTTAGTTTTTATGCAAGCAAAACTTTTTCAGTAATTATAAAATATCTAAAAAATTAAGAATAGCAGCCCGACTAGTAAGCTTGCTACAACGTACCTAGGTATCAGGGTTGCGATAATGACGCCTATGCTCATTAGGTATACGACAGACTAAGCGATGTAATGAGAACAAATTCCAGACCACTTTATATAAGAGATTTAGGATATTTCATGCCGCATGTGTCTGTCATTGATACAAAAAAATTTTTAAATTCTTACGAACATCTCAGGGCACTAAGTCGGGATGAATTGGAATTATTAACACCAGCAACACCTAACATAAATCGAGCTTCGTATTGTTACATAATAATCAAAAAAAAACGCCCCAAATAACTTGACTGCCAACTCTTGCAATCTATTTCCTTATAGGCAACATGTGATCCCAAAATTACTTCGTTCTAGTAAGAATTAACACTCTGCCACTCTGTCCAGTTCGAACTTGTGGTAACCTTACTTGGAAATAACTCTCGTAATAATATAGATACAGGGAGTTAGTACAGTTTTTCATCGAAATTTATTTGAACATTTTGCTTTTGATGATAATTCATTTCTAATGTCTTAGATTGATTGTTGAGTATTAAAAAAAAATTGAAACCGTTATCTTCTTCTTCTCAGTGGTGTTCAATCCACCTTCGGATGTAGGCCTCCCTCATATGGTAGACTTCCAACGTTCTCAATTTTGTGCCTCCTTCACCCACGATAATCCGGCAGCCATCTTAATATCATTAGACCATCTGTTAGGTGGTCTGCCTCGTTTGAAGAACCATGGTCTCCACTGTAACAAATCCGTCATCCAACTGCCATCTCGCGCCCTCGTGATATGTCCTGCCCAATTCCACTTAAGATTTGCTTCCTTCTCCAGGACATTCACACCTTCATTCTTAGACGGATCCATGCGTTTGTTCTCCTCTCCATTAGTGTGCAACCGAGCATTGCTCTCTCCATGACTCTTTTGGTGACTATTAGCCTCTGTAGTTGGGTTTTAGTAAAACTCCAGTTTTCTGTACCATATGTTAAGACCGGCAAAACACATTCGTTTTTAAGTGTTGGGCAATGGTTTGCGATTTCAGTATAAAATTGAATCTTCCACAAGCCGACCATCCCAATTTAGTTTTCTCTTTATCTCAGCCCGTTGTTTTATCTCTGTCAAGTGCTTCACCCAAATATATTCTGTGACATTGTCGATGGTTTTATTTTCTATTTGATTTTCTTATTGTTCTGCTAGCATCATAGTTTTAGTCTTCGCTACATTCATTTTCAGGCCTTTTTTCTGCTTTCTCGCTCTGGAACCATTTACATCTCATAAATTCTCGATTACTGTCAGAATTTAAACTATTTGGAAGTGATAGGTATAATTCTTCTGGATTTATCCTTTTTTGTTTAAATAAATGATGCTAACGTTTCTCAGGTCATCGTACCCGATTCTTCAGAACTCATTCCGCGAACTAACTTACGAAATCTAGTGCAAAAAAATCACTGGCGTACGAGTTTTATATTACCGGACCGGAAGAGGGGGAGGCGGGACTTCATGGATAATCTGTTCCCAGATTGGTGCAAGGTAAAGACCAATGTTACCATTAAAATTATTAGAATGTTTAGATATTTTGATGAACTCTCAAATTTTTGTAAGAGCTGCGCCATATAATTATATTTTGGACTAAATATTTCTTTAAAAAATCTTTCATGGTCAAACTTATAACTTTAAGATATATGTCTATAATAACAAAGAAAATATTTATATATATATATTTATATTAATCAACAGTTTTAAAATTTCAGTGCTCACTTGGTTTGATCCAACTGCTTTTTCATCTTTTACTAACTTTATTGCTAGTGCCACTTCATCTTTAGTAATTGGTGGGACTAACGTAGCATCATTCATGTCACATTCAGATCTCTCATCATCGAAAAGTTCTGTGATATAATCTTTCCATACATCGAGCTGTTGTGTTATATGTGTTATTTTGTGTCCATTTCGGTCTTCTAGATAGTAGATTGTACTCGGGCGTTTATTGCCTTTAACCTCCTTCAGTTTTTGGTGTAAAGAGTCGTCTTTGCCTCATAGTGTTCAATCTCTTTACATTCCCCAGTCTGCCAGTCTGCTTTTACTTGTCTTATTTTACGTCTTATTTCACCATGTATTTTCTTATATTCATCCTCGCATGCCACCACTTTTTGTTTTCTCAGAGCATTTCTGTCGGGGAACACACAGCTTTGATAACTGTTCAGGAAGAACGAGGCCAACTTTATTGCGGTCTCTCAATAAGTTATTTCTTTGTTGTCAAATACAACGGTAAAACTGTAAAGCGGTTTTCGTACTTCTTTACTCCTTGGACAGGAAGGAAACAAAAATGAAGTTCAGTCGTGTATGTGGTGGGTGAAATAACCCGTCTGCAATGATACTACCGGTTTGCATGTAGAGTTGACGCCTATGACGGTGTACTTGATTAATCCACATGAACCAATTAGTAATACGTTTACAGTTTAGTTTAAAATTATTAAAGCTATTCGATCCTGTGAACAACCGAGTTTAAACCTTATTTAAAACTAATATCCCCTTAACAAGCTAACCTTAACTAATTTAGAAACCCTGGATTTAACTAAAACCAACTCATTTACTGCCCTGTCTATGGTGTGTACGTGACTTATCACAATTAACTGGAACTAACGTATTCGCGACTAACTCGGTTCTACCTAAATATATCAAATAAGCAAATAAATGACCAAGCAAAACCGAAGCCAAACAAAGGTAAATCTTCGAAGAAGGCGAAAATAATAATGAGAGTTATTAAAAGCGGACAAATAGTCGTCCAAGGCGTACATTAATATCAGGATCTGTTAATATTCCAATATCATACGAGGGCTACCTTTTAAGTTTCTAGAAAAACAGTGAAAGAAAAAAAAGTTTTATTTTATTGTTTCTCAAAATATTCGCCTTTATTCATACACTTTTGCATGCGTTCGAACCAATTCTGGAAACATTTATGTCAGTCTGAAGTCGGTATCTTAAAAACGTGGTTTTGGAAAGATTGAACAGCTTCTTGAGGTGATGAAAACCAAGCATTTTTTTTGACGAGTATCAGCGATCTGTTATATTCTACGGATTTCTCAATTAACAACTTGACGGTACGTACATGGTCGTTTGTTCTGAAGCCTGAACGAAATCCAGCCTGTCCCTTTGGTTGACAGAAATTCTTCCGACCCTTGATTGATTAATTTTCTCTTCGATGTTTCTTGTTGTGCTTGTTTATCATGATGATTTCTGTGGAATTCCGCATAGAACTCCTCCACTGCCCTTAAAATTAATTTTAATCCTCCTGTTGTTTAATCTTCGTTTCAACACCTTTAAGCTTTTGTTAGTTTCTATTATTTTTTAAACTTTCGATTATCCTTTCTAATAGCTTTTGATATTTTTTAATAATCATAATAATAATAATAATAATAATGACTTTATTGTATAAATATACAAAAGGCGAAGTTGAAGCTTGGCTTCCTCTCTTAACCTATCCTATCCTAAAAATTATTATATTACTTATGTATCATATATAATTATGGGGTATACATGTACTGTTGCAGACATATTTCGGATGTATCATGTAAACATAAGAAAACAATTTATAAAAATAACGATATAATTTTGCCAACTTCATTTTTAAATTTCAAGCCTTTGAGACTTTTTTAAATTATCTGGAACTTTATTATAAATGCTATAGACCTGGTAACCGAATGATCTTTGATATTGTGCTGTTCTATGCAAGGGTGGTGATATTTGTTGTTTATGCCTTAAGTCTAGGTTATGAGCATCATGTCTAAATTTAATTTTTTGTTACAAGTAATTTGGGCGCATTTTACAAATTATTTTATTAAATATTACTAAACTATGAAGAAGTCTCCTTCCTTTCATGGAGCGCCATCCAACTTCTTTCATCTTTGCAGTCACACCCCTATCGTATTTTCTTATACCACCAATCAGCCTGACACAGTAATTCTGAATGCGCTGAATACGCCGAGCATCCCATTCCAGGAGACAGGGACCATACACTGTATTACAAAATGTGAAGTGGGACAAAACTAAGCTATCGCATAATAGTTTTTTTCAAATTTACACTTAACAAATGACGCTGGCTATATATAAGTTTAAGATTAGTAAACGCCTTTTTTATGCAATTATTTATATGTGCTGTAAATCTCAACTCTATATCCATTACACAGCCCCACAAAAAAAAAAGTGGGGTATACTTTTGATGCGATATATCAGATCCGTAGTATTTTTGCCCGCTGATCACGAATCTGATGTCAGAATATCGCCATCACATCTCAATTTTTTTCTAACCTCAAAAAATAGGTAAAAATTAGTAAAAATTAAGAAAAATATACTCCTAAAAAAAAATTGATTCAAGCTTTTTCATGAATCCAAAGATGTATTAATATGTATTCGGACACGCTAAGCTAATATTCATCATCGGTTGGATTGAGCCATACAGTTCTGTTTTCTTTCAGACAGATATAGTGCTTCTCGAATGCAAAAACGAATTCAAATTAAAATTCAACCGATCCTTACCAAATTTGGTACACGGGGATTTTTTGGGTCGCTGATCACGAATCTGAGGTTGGATTTGCAAAATTCAAGATGGCAGATGTTTTCGCGCCATTTTGAACGCCGAGAAAATTCATCGGTCGATTTTTATTCTTCTACCTGCATCCAGGGCACCTCCACGTGGTGACGGTGCGCAACGGTGTTACTCCACTAGCCGGCAGAGTCCCTGGATAACGGCTTAGATGCCGTCATGGCAGGTAGAAGAAAGAGAATTACGATGCAGGGACTCGGAAACCCAGTATCGGCGGTTGGTCAGGGTGGGAAAGCGGGCCCGCAGCCGTCGTCATCCAGCGACCGTAGCTCTTCATGTGTGGGTGACTTGGCTCATGTAGAGTATAATGCTACAAGAAAACGGTCTCCCGGTACAAGGACTTTTCATAAGTGCGATAAAAACAGTGATTCATTTTGTTATATTTGCTGTCAACACGTATTGAGTAAAATGGGATCACCGATAACGGATAAGATTAAAACCTTATATAAGGATTGTTTTAACATTGAAATACAGCACCAGGATACAGATTGGGTTCCCCACATCATTTGCAGTTCTTGCAAAATAATGTTGTACATCAATAAGAAGGCGATTAAATATTCCAGACCAGCAATATGGAATAGACCATACAGTAAAAATGATTTGCTACTTTTGTATGAATGTTGTATCTAGGCATAACCGAAAAAATAAAAGCACTATTACTTATAACGATGTTTCGACAGTAACAAGACCAACTAAACTAATTCCGCCTCCTGAACCACTTGATGCTGATGTTATGGAAACAAATGATTTCACCTTATCAGTTCATGCCGAAAAACATTGAGACTGTCGAAAAAGATTCAAACACTGTTACTAATGAATGTTCTAGTGACAACCTATCATATACTAGTGACACAGATAAAGAATTTCTACCATACAACCGTAAACCAGAACCAATACTCGTATCACAGTCAGAACTTAGTGATCTAGTCAGAGATTTAGGCTTATCCAAAGATGGTTCAGAGCATCTTGCTTCCTTTTTAAAGAAAAGACTATTTAAGCCAGAAGATACGATTTCTTATTATAGAAACAGAGATAAAGAATTTCGAAAATATTTCACAATGGACGAGGAATTGTCACTTTCATATTGTACCGATGTAAAAGGTCTAATGGATGAATTTCAAAATAACTCATACGATCCTGAAGAATGGAGACTGTTCATTGATTCTTCTAAACGGAGCATTAAGGCAATTTTGCTGCATAATACCAACGTTTACGCTCCCATTCCGATTGCTCATTCCACAGTTATGGAAGAGCAATATGAAAAAATGAAGCAGCTTTTGATAAAAATAAAATATGCTGATCATAACTGGAAAATTTGTGGAGATCTGAAAATTGTAACAATATTGCTTGGCCAACAGTCAGGGTTTACACTTTATCCCTGTTATAAATGTCTGTGGAATAGCAGAGACAGGGAACGTCATTATAAGAAAAAAAATTTGGCCAACAAGAGAATCGTTCACTCCTTCCTGTGAAAATAATGTATTGTTTCCACCATTGGTAGATCCAGGAAAAGTTCTTATTCCCCCGCTTCACATTAAGCTTGGACTTATGAAGCAATTCACGAGAGCATTAGATACAAACATGTTTCAAAAATTTCCGAAATTTTCTGAAGCTAAAATTAAGGCAGGCGTATTTGACGGGCCACAAATAAGAAAATTGTTTCAAGATTCATTATTTGTTACTAAAATGAATAAAGTTGAAAAAGCTGCTTGGCTTAGTTTTTAAAGAAGTCGCAACAAACTTTTTGGGAAATAATAAAAGTCCTAAGTACAAAGAAATAGTCGAGAAAATGGTAAAAAATTTTCAAATATTAGGTTGCTTAATGAATCTAAAATTACATTTCCTGGACTCCCACATCGATGATTTCCCAGATAATCTTGGTGACTACAGTGAGGAGCAAGGGGAACGTTTTCACCAAGATCTGAAAATCATAAAAAATCGGTATCAAGGACGATGGGATGACCATATGCTAGCGGACTATTGCTGGTCGCTAAAAAGAGAAACAAGTCCTCAAAAGCGTTTGGGCAGAAAGCCTTTGAATAGGTCATTCGCGGAAAAAAAGAACAAGATACAGCCAAAAAAAGGAAAGTTAGGCGCGGGTCTAACCTTCGCAATTCTAGAGCTTAAGGGTCTACTATTTGAGAGTATATGGTTTAAAAGTCCTGGTTTTGAGTTTATTGGGTCTCATTTTTAAAGTTACAGGGTTATTGAGGTCTATTTTTTGAGGTTACAGGGTGTGGGAGTCTAAGGTTTCAGGGTTTAGGGTTTAAGAGTATCAGGTTTGAGGATTCCCCAACTGTATACCAAATTTGGTAGGAATCGGTTGGTTTTCAATGGATCCGCCATTTTGAATTTTGCAAATCCGACCTCAGATTCATGATCAGCAACCCAAAAAAACCCCCGTGTACCAAATGGGGTAAGAATCGGTTGAATTTTAATTTGAATTCGTTATTGCATTCGAGAAACACTATATCTGTCTGATTTATTGAGGTTAGAAAGAAAACAGAACTGTATGGCTTAATCCAACCGATGAACATTAGCTTAGCGTGTCCGAATACATATTAATACATCTTTGGATTCATGAAAAAGCTTGAATCAATTTTTTAGGAGTATATTTTTCTTAATTTTTACTAATTTTTACCTATTTTTTGAGGTTAGAAAAAAATTGAGATGTGATGGCGATATTCTGACGTCAGATTCGTGATCAGCGGGCAAAAATACTACGGATCTGATATATCGCATCAAAAGTATATCCCACTTTTTTTTTGTGGGGCTGTGTTATCAAACCCAAGTTCCTAGCATTATCCAAGTTTTCTAGCCGCTCAGTACCTACAGTAATGTTTAAATGGTTAGAATATTGCTTTTTCTCCAAGTGGTACGTCCAAACAATAGCAACTGACATTTTTTTGGGTTTAATACCAAACAGTGTTTTTCGGAGGCACTCACCAAAAGTGCAAGATCCTCGTTAATTTTATTATTACCCTCAATAATTTGTTCAGGCTTGAAAGACAAGTAGATTTGTGAGTCGTCAGCGTAAAGGTGTAAATCTGAATATTTAAGATAGGTACAAAGCTAAGATGTATATAGAGTGAAAAACAGAGGCCCTAAAATAGACCCCTGTGGAACACCATTACAGATTTTTATTGGCTTGGACTCTGCAGTCTTCCTGCAAGATAACTCTCAATCATAAGACAAGCCTCACCACTAAACCCAAGATATCTTAGTATAGCAATAAGCAGATGATGATCTAGTCTGTCAAATGCTTTGGAGAAGTCCAGCAGAACAATCACAGTAAGCTCACCACGATCGGTAGCCTCGAAGATGTCATCGGTCACCTTTAGAAGAGCAGTGGTACAGCTGTGATCTTTGCGAAATCCTGACTGTGTTGATGGTAACAAGTTATGGGTTTCGATGTATCTACGTACTTGAGCATCTAGGACTCTTTCAAGGATCTTTGACATAGTTGATAAAATGCTTATGGGTCGCAGGTCTTTTAGTTCACTTGGGTTGGAGGATTTTGGAATCGAGAGTAAAAAAACGAGCTTTTCCACCGATCAGGAAACGTTTTGGTTTCTATACAACTGTTGACCAGATGCAAAACAATGGGTACAATATATGGACAGCAATTGCATATCATTTTAATTCCAATTCCATCAGTACCAATGGCCTCCGATTTTATGGAACTCATTACCCTTTCAATGTCGTCCATGCTTGCCAAAGTAAAATTAAAATCACCAGCGTCTTTTTTTTTTATTTTGCAAATAAAAATTTAACGTGTCTGCATCTGGCTTTTTTGAAGCAGCCGCGTCAATAAAGTACCGGCTAATCTTTTCAGCATCGTTTAATGTGGCCGGAATTGTGTTTTTAGGTTTAGAGTAAATGTTTAGATCTCGCAAGACTTTCCAATTGTTTTTTGAGTTTTTAGGTGTTAAGTTGTTAGTAAGGTACTGTTTTTTTAGCATATTCCACTGCAATTGTCACCTGGTTTCGAATTAGTTTGTATGTGTCCCAGTTAGTATGAGTTTTATTTTTTTAAAACTTATGTAGGGCTTTATTTCGTATGCACATAGCATCTTTTATTTCCTGGGTAAGCCAGGGTGCTTTTCTTTTAGTAATACGAGCTGTTTGTATTGGTGCATGTAAATCAAAAAGTCCGGTAAGATAAGTATTAAATAATTCCAGTTTTACATTGATGTCACGAGTGTAGAATATGTTACGGAACGGAACTGACAAAAGATTGTTGTGAAAGTGTTGTTTATTAAAATTGTGAAAGTTCCTGTAGTTTAAGAAGAAAGGTTTTTGTTTAAATATTTGAAGTTTTAGTTCACATTTAAGTAGTAAATGATCGGAAATGTTAAGGGTAGGATCCACTACAGCGCTCACCTGAAACTCATCGTTTGAACATAAGATAAAATCAATTAGAGTTGCATTGGTTTGATAATATCTAGTAGGCTCATTAATAATTTGTTTTAGACCGTATGACTGCAAAACTGAAAAAAAATTTTGGGTGTATCCCGAGTCCAACCCATTAATATTAAAGTCCCCAAGACATACAAAATTGTCAGATCTCAGTAGATGCTGAGAGACATTTAACTTAAATTCTTCAAGAAATTCATTGAAGTTAGTAAATCCAGGGGGCCTGTAAATTGCCCCTAAGAGGGTCCCAATATTCCCGGCTCTGAACTCAACCCATAGTTGTTCAGAATGATTGGCTGCATAACTATTTACCATTTCGCATTGCAAGGTAGTTCGAATATACAAGACGATACCCCCACCTCTGCCTTGCCCACGATCAAATCTTAGAAGCTTATACCCATTTATGTTGAGTCTTTCATAAACTATCGAGTCAGTTAGCCAGGTCTCAGTTATAGCTAAAATGTAAATTTCGCTATTTTCCAAGTAGTTTTTACTTGATTAAATTTGGGTAGAAAAGACCTTGAGTTTATATGACCTATTACTATCTTTTTTTGTTTGCTACTCATGATGGATACCAGTAAAATGTAAAAGAAAGAAGAAGAAAAAAGAATAATTAACCTAAGAGTTCATTAAGGTGATCTTCGTCAGCAATCACAGTGTACTTCTCTCCGTCTGTCTTACGTGCCAAGACCCTTCCATTTTTTTGTTTACGTCTTTCAAAATAAATCTAAGCATTTGCAAACTTGCTTATTTACTTTTTCTTTTGTAATGTATAGCTTTGAAACAGTGTGGTCGGTAGATCCCTCTTCATATAGATATCTTGACTGGTCTATTTCTTTATTTTATTTAACTTTAACAATGTTCATTATTCGTACTCTCATCATCTGGACTTTTTGTCAACTAACATATAATCACGCTTGTCGAGTTAGTATTCACAACCTTAAATTTTTTTGGTTAGGAATGATTTGCTCAGGACTGTGTTTCCCACCGAGTACAATTTACAACGATGCAAGACCAGCATGAATGGCTTTTTCCGCACACGTGACGCTCCTATAGCGCGTTCGGGATTTCCCTGCATCACATCTGCTATGCCCATAGACAAAAGTGTTGGCGCTTGACGGACACTTATTACCAGTTAAAATATAAAAGTCGTTAGGCGATAAATCAGGTGAATACGGGCAATGAGACATTAATTTGGTGATATTCTTCGTCAAATAATTGATTATTTGTTGTGTGAGAGCTGGCATTGTCACGATGAAGAATGATGCGACGTTTTCGGTTGTTTTTCCTGATTTTATCGATGACTTCTGGCAAACAAATTGTTGTATACCATTCAGCATTAACTGTTCTTCGAACTTCTAAAGCAATGGTTGTATCCAGTATAACCAAAGAAACAAGTGATCATCTTCTTGGAAGTGCTTCGCGAACGAACCATTTTTGTTGGATTCGGTTCATCTTGGAACAGGTGATCGTTGCTTAATTTCCGGCTCGTACGAATATATCCAAGTTTCGTCTCCTGTTACGATGTTGTATATAGATTTTGCATGTCCTCGGTCGAATTTTTTGAGCATTTCCTTACACCAATTGACACGAGCCGGTTTTTGAGTTTGAGATCTGTTTCACAGCTAAATGTTCATGCAAGTTCGAATGTACTGCAGTTTTCGATATGCCTAAGGATCCTCTTCAATCATGTTACGCACAAAATCAATGTTTTTTGGAACACCAACCGATTTCGGTCGACCTTCACGAAATTTATCGCTGACGGAAGCACGACCATGACGAAATTCTGTAAACCAATTGTAAATAGTCTTTTCTGATGGTGATTTATTACCAAAAGTTGAACGAAGCGATTCGAGGCATTGTTGTTGAGTTAGGCTTTTACTAAAATCATAAAAAAATCATCCAACAAAAACCTTTACGTGAAATTTCCATTTGTTCACAAAACTGTTTTTTCAGACGCTCGCTGTAAACAATCTACTTGGCCAATTTCTAAGCTGCCACTGTTTTAACAATAACAGATGTCAAATTTTACAACAACGGTAATGTCACATCTCAATAGCGCCATCTAGTGGTCGTTTGTAAAAACTTAAAAGGCGGCCCTCCTATTCAAAGTTTTCTTTGAAGCCAATATTTTTGTAGTTTCTGAGCACTAGTGTACAAGAATTTAGTCAGATTAGCCAAAAAATAATTTAGTATGCATCATAATATCAGCTTAATGTAATATTTATGTTCAACTTTTTAAGGTATTAAAATTTAATTGAGGATTATAAATATTGTTGGTGCGATTTAATTACCTTTTAAACGTGTTTTCTAAAACGATAGATATCTCAAGTAAACACATATCTTTCTAGTTTTTGTAAAACTAGATATAGTAGTAGTAAAAGTATAATTAAAAAGTATCGGATTTAATGGGACTAATCTAATACTTGTAGGCAATATCCACGGGTAATTAATTCTACTTGCCAGTACGTGTTTATTAGTAGTAATTACATTTAACATGCATTAACAGTTATGCTTTAAAGATAATTGTAAATAAACAGCTTTGAGCACTCTAGCTTTAACAGAATTTATTTTACAAACATTCATTTTTAAGCTTAAAAGAAGTAAGACGCTTTTACCTGAAGGCAATTCTTTCCCTAGATATAAAAGTGCCTTAAGGAAAATTAGCATTTCTGATTTTTGTTCAACAATTTTTACGAAGAAAATATGTAGAAAACTTTTTGTCTTAAAAGGCACAAGTGTTTTTAAATGAAAAGTTAAATTAAACTCAAAAATTATTATTGTAACTTGTTATTTTATTGTTTTTTTTTCCCTCTTGTTTGTTTTACTTTCAAAAATATTGCTTTATTTTATACGCTTTGTAGATGCCTCAACAACTTTTTTAAGTCGCTGATACGTGTATATATATATATATATATATATATATATATATATATATATATATATATATATATATATATATATATATATATATATATATACATACATACAGTGAAATCTCCTTTGGACGGACACCAACGGGACCGACCGAAAGTGTCCGTTCAAGAAGGGTGCCCGCTTAAAAGAAATACAAAAAAATCATTTCTTTAATGAAAAATGTAATTAAAGAATTTGGGACATTTAAAACGTATACTTATGTATGTACATATTTTTAAAATAAACAAAAAACTTAAAACCTAAGGAAAAAACAAAGATTTGTTTCCTTTAGATACATATAAAATATAATAGGATAGAGTTATACATATGAAATGAAAGGTTACTTTAATGACGCAAAAATCATATATTGTTGTTTGTCTTCTCTTTTTCTTTGAAATGGCGTTGACAAATCGTATTTCTAATTTGGAAAGAAGCTCTAAAGACTCTGCATCTCCGTGATCTTCGACAAAACTTTTAAGCTGCTTGGTTAGGGCTTCACCATAATTTGGGATAGCATCTGTTTGTACTGGATCCTCGTCGACATCAGAATCTTCGGAAACTCCTTGTATTTCAACTGGATTTTCAATTTCTCGTTCTGAATTTGGATTTTCAACATACAAACTTTCATCTATGTTCAAAAAATCATTTAAAGTTTTCATTATCAGTCAACTCCAACAAATTCTTATTTTTGAGGATATCTGCAAGTACGTTAAGTGGTAAGTCATCTTCTGGATCAGATGTAACAGCCTCAGTTAACTGGTCTTCACTTTACATATTTCCATGCTTAAATCCCCCTTTACGGAAGCAATTTTTCACTTGATTACTTGTTCCCAAGCGGTTTTTGCAAAGTAAACTGCTTAATTAACTCAAAAGCTGTACCAGCAGTTTCAGGGGTTACTATCAGGTGTTTTAATATTAGACCTAATAGATTTTAAAATTTTTTATAATTCCCTGATCAAGTGGTTGACAAGCTGATGTACAGTTAGGGCTCAGAAACAAGATGTTTATATTTTTTAAACGGACGTCTTTTGGATGAGATTCTGCATTGTCTAAAAATAACAAATTATTTCTTTTTTCTTTTGTCATTTTCCAATGAAGGTCTTGCAACCACTCTATCATAATTTCTCCTATCATCCAAGCTTTCTTATTATAATTCCAAGTTACAGGCAGGTTGTTTATGTTAATATTTTTAAATGCTCTGGGTTTAGCTGCCTTACCAATGACTAAAAGTTTTTCTTTTTTTCCCGCCATATTTGCACAATGCAAAATTGTAAACCTCTCTTTGGGATATTTACCAGCAACATATTTTTTCTTTTTTTAATGTTAGCGTTTTGTTGGGTAGAACCCTAAAATACAGGCCTGTCTCATCGGCATTATAGATGTCTCTCGGTGAATATCACTTAGTTAAAGAAGGGCATTTTTCCCAGAATGATGAAACATCTTCAGCAATAACCGAAGCTCCTTCTCCAGAAATCTTATGTTGTGGCGGATTCTAAATTTATTAAGCCGACCAGAAGAAGCACTGAATGTAGAATGTCCCAGAGACTCGGCTATTTGCATTTTTGTCACGACAAGTCTACTGATAGTCTCACCCCCTTTATCCATTCTTTGAATGGATATGAAAAGAAAATCAACGCACTAATTCCAGAAAACCTTATCTATAAAAAATAATTCATGTGCGTACCTGTTAAAGGAATCCTCTTATGGCGAGCTGCCATAAACCAGTTATAACACAACTTGTCAATTTTGATACCATCACCAGTCAAAAAGCTTCTTTTTTCATTCAAATTGCAGTTCGACATCCACTTGTTTAGAACGATTTCTTTATGTTTAATTATATCAACAGCTTGTGTTTTTCCGATATTAAAACGCTTGCATAAGTCCCTTACACTTAACATTTCCTTATTGTGAACTTCAACCTCAATTTTTTGTTTAAGCGTGGGAATTTTTCTATTTGGAGTTTCTACAGTGAATGTGTCTCTTTTTCGCATAGGCGTCAAACTAATATTAAATCCTCGCGTGTACCGAAAAATTGAAATCGGTAAATCCCCGGTTATGGTACTCGGGGAAGTCCCTCAGTGAAGGCAGGCAGCGACGTTGGCGCGCGGCGTGGTTGGGAAACGTAATAGCGATACTCGCCACAGGAAAATGAGGCAAGGCGTTTATTTTTTATTGTTTTTTGTCCCGTTAAGAGAACATTTTTTTGTGTCCGTGTCCGTTCAAAAGAATGTCCGTCCAAGAAGGAGTTAACACAATGCCAATCATATGAGAGTCGATCGGGGCCATGAGAAACTGTCCGTTCAAGGGAGGTGTCCGTGTAAGAGGAGTGTCCGCGAAGGGAAATTTTCACTGTATATATATACATATATATATATATATATATATATATATATATATATATATATATATATATATATATGTAGATATAGATGATAATTTATTATAATTCCAGGTTGTGTGTTTGTTTCATTATGTCATTACTTTGTCGAACAAATTAGGTCTATCAAACAGCGTCCAATTATTTGAAATGTTTTTTTTTTTATTTATACTCAACTTCAAAATGTTTATATATAAATATATTCTTTTAATTAGCTTTAAAACTCTGCTGAAATTGAGATTAAATTTTACCTTAAAACAGTTTAACTTTTCCACTATCATTTTTTATACTTCGCTTCGTTCTTTACTAATGTTAATAACTTATAACAATTGGGAAATATTCAGTTTTTTGTATTTTTTCTTTAGATTTACGATGTTACCATGTATTTTACTTTAAAAAGAAAAGACATTCGTTGACCATGACTAACTTTTGGGATACAAATTAATATAACCTTCTAATTTTGTTTGCGACGATCTTCATGACCTTCGTCAAGAAAAAAAGAGAGCGCGTCATAATCGAGAAATAAGTATTTCTGTTTGCCACAAGAATACATAAAATAAATTATTATTTAGCACTAAGCTAGTCAATTTGCAGTCCTTTCCTCGTCCGAGTATATGACTATCTATAATAAAACAATTTTTATTGTGTCATCCTGAAACTTTGCATTTTCTTCTTCCAAAACGACTGAGATTATTGAAACTTAATATCAGGGGAATCGCAGTTGATAATATAGAACCGGGATGATGATACAAAAAATGTCCTTAATACTTGTTTCTAAAATGAAACATTTATGGATATTGGCATATTTATGCTATTTTTTTTCAAACTAAAGCTCAAAAATAACATCCTAAAATAATGGCCTGTAATTTAGGAACACTTGATATATATATATATATATATATATATATATATATATATATATATATATATATATATATATATATATATATATATATTTTTATCTCTGATTTTATTTATTTTTTTAGAGCATTATTCGATTATGATCCAATGAAAGATGATGGTCTTCCTTCACGGGGTTTGGCTTTCCAATATGGCGACATTCTACACGTGACCAATGCTAGTGACGATGAATGGTGGCAAGCCAGAAGAGTTTTAGCAACAGGTGATGAGCAAGGAATGGGTATAGTACCTAGTAAAAGAAGATGGGAGCGGAAACAAAGGGCTAGGGATCGATCAGTTAAATTCCAAGGGCATGGAAGCGCTACATCTGAAAAGGTACGATAAAAAATTGTAATTTAATAAAAAGTGATCAACAACGAATGGGGATTTTTTTATGGGCACAGCACACAGGGAATTGCCTAAAGTGCTACAGGAGCGACGCGTGTGCGGAAACGGCGATTCAAGTAGGTTTTGAATCGCAGCAAGTTGGATTCGGTGGCAAATAATTCATATGCTAATTTATTACTGTTCATAGTATCATTTTTAGTTAATTTGGTAGGATATCACCTCTGATTAACAACTTAAAAAAATGTCAGCAATTTTATTATTCTTTACTGGCAGACATTTTTATTAAAATTATTCAAATTGTTAGAAATACCTATTATTTAAAATATTTTTTTCTTATATATGGGTATAAAGTTGAGTACTACTTATTCTAAACGATGGAAATAAATCATCTAAAGTGAAGGGCTATTGAGACAGGTATAAGGCAAGTGGATAGGCTCAATCATTATAGGTCACAAAGTGTCATATGGAGGTTATTGTCAATATATAGTGAGTCGATACAAAGCAAGGAAGTGGCCCTGGGAGAAAGACTACCCAAAGGCAAAACAGATTATTGGCTTATTAGACTGTATATACCACACGAGCTCTAAGAGACGGTATAACGCCACACTTTTAACATCAATATCAGTAATCAGTTAATAAGAAGGTGATGTTGGTTTGTGTTGAATGTTAGAAGATTTCTGAGAAATCTCCCACTTCTACAAGTCCCTAGGCGCCCAAAGCTGGACGGGTGAATCTAGGAATTCCAGAACAATTTTAATGGCGTTACGTTTTGTTCGCTGACGAGTGAAGATGATTCCATGCGGAAAATTGCAGAAGAATAGGAGTCTGGAGGAGTCGTAGAAGAAGACATATTGAATTTAGCCAGAAAGTGTACGCATTTGGTGGTAGTGGAATGATAATTTGAGCGAAAATTTTTATTGGTAATTGTACTTAAACCTACTGTTTCTTTTGGGTGAAACGTTAAATAGTTATATAGATAGCTATAATGCATGTATCAAAATGAAAATGCGTTACGCTTTGTCCTAAACAAGTGGAAGAGATTAGAAAGTAACCACCTGTGTAGGTGAGCAGTAGATAACATTGATTCCGATTGTTTGCTTTAGAATACTCCAAGAACACCGTCATAATTTTGAGTATGCCTAGATGTTGCCAATATGTAATCGACCTAAATAAAGACTCAACATATTATCTTATTCCTTCCACGCACACCTCGCTCCTGTAGCGATTTAGAAATTTCGCTGCAGCGTGTGTATAAAAAATGTAAGTTCCAAGTTTTTTTTTAATTTTGGAATTAAAAAAAAAAACATTCCTAAAAGGAGATAGGTATTTTCTTCATTATTATTACTGTTAATTGATGCACTTCAAATAAAAAATAATCACAATTAACTATTGTTGTTTGTACTTAACAATTCAATGTATCTACTCATTGTTGGGTAATTAAATTTTCTATATTTTCATACGGAAACTAAAAAACATTGTAAAAATTCCGAAAATAATATAATACTAAACATAACAGGCAGTTGCATGTTATGTCAATTGTAGTAAATTACTTTTATTACTGATCAGGTATCTACATATATTTTAATAAATGACGTTTGTTAGGATATTTAATATATACTATATGTCAATATATTTATAAGTATCCTCACGTTAAATTTATTTTAGACTTTTGTTGCTAATACTGTTTGAGCTGATATAAATAGATTCAATTGTAGTTATATCGTAAATGAACTCAGATCTCACAAACTTTTATAGTACAAAAATATGCTTCTCCTGTACAGGGTGATCATTTTTAGACACCTGGCCCCAATTTATGAAAAATTGTTGGTATTTATTTTTTTTTAAATGTAGAATGGTATATTGCATGTCAAGGAGTATACTGACGTTTTTGATATTTGGCAGTAAAATGACGCTAAGCGCCGCTACGGAAGACATATAGAAAATTTCTTTTGTCTTTTTTTTTTATTTTTTCAAACATTTAATTTTATAAATATGCAATAAGTTATGTAATGTTAAGAGTTATGCAATTTTTTTGTGGATCTAATAAAAGTAATGTATTCTTGTTTTTTATTGTTCAGAAATATTTTATTAAAGAAAAACCCTGAATAGCATAGTAATTAATATTATTATAATTACTGTCAGATTAAAGTATGACAATCGCCCACTAGATAAAGTGTTTGAAAACAGCTAAACGTGGCATACGATCCATGACAACCGCAATGACCAAAAAGTAATATTTTAGAGGGTTTTTGCTGCATAACTTTTTTGCAAAACAAATTAGAAAAAAAAACAGCTATAGAAAAAAATGTTGAAAAAAATCAGGGCTTTCCAATGTCGTTTAATAAAAGTTATGTCGATGGAAAAAAAAGTTGTTTAGCGTCGCGGCGCCCAACGTCGTTTTCACTATCAAATGTCAAGTACGTCAGTATACTCCTTGACGTGGACTATACCATTCTACATTTTAAAAAAAATCTAACAATTTTCCATAAATCGGGACCGGGCGTCTAAAAATAATCACAGGCCCACGATGAAAAAACTTTTTTAATAATTTTACCTGATTCCTATGTTTTTTGGTGTGCTGAGTTCGAAAATAATAATAAAAAAGTCGTATCACCCACCAATTTTTCACATTTTAATATTCAAAATGTGAAAAGTTTTATCATTCAAATGTTATTAGGTTGGCAATAAAATCAGAATTTTATAAGGTTGGCAGTAAAATCAAATGTTATTAGGATGGCAGTTCCGATAAATGTCACAGCTGCTTGTTTTCTTTCAGTTAATATGATATAACCTCGCATTGCAGTGTTTAACCCATGTGCTTTAATTCACACTCAAAGTATGGCTAATCGTGGTTGTAAAAACTCTCCCAACACTTCTTGTTATATATGTGGTGAGTTTGTAGTTAAAAAACATCAAAGAAACATTACTCACTTTATAAGAAAAGTATACTTTGCATATTTTGGTGTAGAAATCGGTAAGCAAGAAAAATGTTGGGCTCCTCACAAAGTTATGTTTTTGTGTCAGAGATCTCAGGAAATGATATAAGAAAGAAAAGAAAGCTTTAAGATTTGCAGTACCCATGGTATGGAGAGAGCAAGAAAATCAATGATTGTTATTTTTGCAGCGTCTATCCTAACTTTACTTCAGCTAATCGGCCGGTAGGACATGGACTGGGACTTCCTGTCCGTGAACCACCTCATTGATGACGTTTTAGAATCCAGTCCCGAATTTAATGAATGTCGACCGGATGATGATGAGTTTAATTGTTCTCTAGAAAATTTAAAACCACAGTTGTTTACACAAGCTGAGTTAAATGATTTAGTGAGAGATTTGGATTTGACTAAGGAAAAAGCAGAATTGCTTGCTTCTAGGCTGAAAGAAAAACATTTATTGGAATCTAGAACATCTATTTACCATTATAGAACAAGAGATCAACAGTTTGCTCAGTTTTTCAAGCAGGAAGAGGAATTTTTTTCCCTTTTTGAAATTTTGAAATTTAATCTATGTCATATTGTGAGAGAACTGTGGATGGTACAAAAAAACTGATACCAGATACGGTTTCAGCACCCAAAAATACATAACACTTAGATGTATTGGTTTAAAAAGTTTTTACAAATATTTTTTTGTTGGCCTGTGTGTGACCTGTCTTTTTCGTGTGTTTTTAAAATTAACGTATATTACCGTTATCTATACTCATGTCATACCTTTAGATCTTTACATTTTTTCACGCTTTAACGTCACTAGATCAAGAAAATATGTATATTCCCACTTCCATCTGTCGGTATGTCTGTTGTCGCAATCACTCCCAAATTTGATCTGTATATTACTTCAAGTTAGAAAGAAATCAGTGACATTTTTTGTGGGTTATCACTAGTACTATTTCACCTTTTCCTTGTTTTTGGATGGATATATGTAATTTGGGAATAATTTATCTTAGATTTTATATATAGGGCGATGGAAGTGATAGTGAAGTAGTAGAAAAATATTCAGTATTTAATATAAACTCTCCCGCACCAGACTGTACCCAATTTTGATCAGTTGAGACTTTATACGCTCCAGAGATATAAAGCAAAATATATAAACTCGTGTTTTTACACCCTTTGAATGTTGTTACTTATAATTTTTAGATAATTTCATTAGCCTTAAGGTCTTTGTAACTATTTACTATATATGTCAAGCTATTCTGTTATGGGTCAGCTGCGTCTGTCTGTTTATAGTCTTTACTTTTAAATATGAAAATAAATAAAAGTTATCTAGGTTTTTAATCCTCATCGAAGGGTATAATTTAAACACTTAAGTTAGTAAACATCAAAAACATACCCGAATTGTTAAGTTCAGAAGCTTTTAGTCCATTAGAAGTTTGTTCCTTATAATTTCAATGTCTGCCTTCTTCTAAAATAAAAAGTTAGACAGAACATTAAAATCGATACTAAATTGACGATATCGAGAGACAACAACTAGCTCGGTATGGGCATGTAAAACGAATGCAAAGGGACTTTGTAAGATGTAATTAGTGCTTAAACACTGTTTTTTGTATCTTTCTAGCAATCAACATTAGATAGAAAAAAGAAAAGCTACTCATTCAGTCGAAAATTCCCGTTCATGAAAAGTAAAGATGAAAAATCCGAGGATGGATCTGACCAAGAGCGTAAGTTTGCAGATTTTACATTTAGATAATATACGTATTCAACAAATTAATTGATAATGTGCTGATAATAAATTATGTTTAAGCCGTCGATTAATAACACCCATGGGCCTAATTAGGGTTATACGTCTATTATATTATTGTAGTTTATTGCAAAAACAAAAGGAAAGTGTGAAAGTGAAACGGAAATATTTGGAGTTTCAGTTAAGAAAAATGAGTGTATTTTTATCCAACTGATTTGTTGAATATCGTATATTATATTTTTATAAGTGAATGTACCATGTAGCTCGTTTCAGTATCGTTGTAGTTACACACTTTAGCTATTTGGTGTTAAATTTCTTCTTTTTTTCCTTTAAAAACCTCTTTTTGCGAAATATTTTGCAGAATTTAAGATTGTTTACTTTAAAGTAATAATTGCTGCTGCTAAATTCCTTATTTACTCTATAAAATTAACATATAACGGTTATTTACTTTTTATGTGTATAATAAATGAATATGGACTTCTTAAATAAACAACATTAAACCTTTTTCGTTCCAAAAATGTAAATTTTACCCAAAATATCATCTCTTATTAAGTTAACATTGCTTATTTATTCATATAAAGTTATACAATATGCGTAAATGATAATACACCGTTTTGATATTCTTGAAATAGGTAGTAATTGATGTTTATCGTGTGTAATGAAATTCTGCCAAATAGATTATCCATGTAGTTTTTTATTTTGACTTTTATTTTTACCTTTAGAAGCACCTTTCTCTGACAACGAACATAATGGTAGTGAAAAAACTGCTTCAAGTAAGTATTACTGACACTTTTTATTTTTGAAAATCTTTCGCATCTTGATAAGAAAAATGATTTTTGTGTTCTCTTTTTCTTCTGTTTTATTAGCCTCAATAATTGAGCATATTGACCACGAGCTTATATTTATGATTTTTAATTTAAAATCTGGGACGTCATAATACCTAGCCTCTAGCACCAGATTCGAACTAGCGACGTGCAGGTCACTTGGCAAGCTCTCAACCCACAGTGCTACCGGGGCCGGCGCTCCTTTTTCTAAACTACAAAAATTTTTTGTCGTATTTGAAAAATGTATTATCAACTTCACCAGCGACTGTACTCGGAGATATTGCTACATAACAAGTGGTCTTCTTTTATAGGTGGACTAGACTAGCCTTTCCAAACGGGCCACTTACTGGCGCCACATACTTACTGACCATCAGATTTCCATTTAAAACCATTCTTTCCGAGAGTATACTTTCAGACAATCGACAGTGGCGAGCAACTGTCGCATGGAGTGCTTCATGCCGGCTTCATATCACGTCCAATTTGGTGCCGGGTACCCTTCCACGAAGGCGAATTCTGGTTTCGCTCGTTAGTTGTGCACGGTGGTCAGGTTATGAGATAACGGCTTTAGTTTTCGTTAAGGTAATTGGAATCCACGGGCCATTTGGGATTAAAAGTTTAAAGTAAAATTTTTTAGTATAGCAACAAGACAATATTTTTTAGTAAATTAAGAAACAATTGAAAAACTACACAGTGTCGGTCTTTAATTTGGTCATTAATGTATAAAATTGCCGTGCCTACAATCTTCCTGACGTTTTGCATGCATCTGCAACTACTACAATGACGTCGACGCCGTATAAGAATAGCAAAAATGAAGCATCCCTGGTTAGACTATATTAAATTAGACACACCGACTAAATATATTATTAAAAAGCGCTTTTTGTTTTACCCCACCCTTTCACATGCAACCCAAAGTGACCCAACTTAGTAGGGCTACAGCGTCGCTAGTAGTCGCGAATCAGTGGCGGTACTTACTGACATGCCGAAGTGGATCATCTAGAAGGGAGAGTGCCCAGTTTATGGACAAAACCAAAAATATGACAGACCTTTCTGGCGACGCACATTTCATAAAATTATTTACCAATTTTTTCCGCCTGTCCAAAAGGCGGAAAAAATTGACACCCTTTGTCAATTTTTTCCGCCTTTTGGACAGGCGCTGTAACGCGCCATTGTAACGCGCGTTACGGTGGCGCGAGTTAAACACGCGCCACTGTAACGCGCGTGTTTAACTCGCGCGTTACAGTGGCTTTAATGTCCTCCAAATCGTCATAGCGTTGACCCTTCATGTGGAGTTTGATTTTTGAGAATGAAAAAAATGTCACTAGGGCTAAATCAGGCGAATAAGGACGGCGGTGGAGTATGGACACTTGTTTTCGCGCCAACAACTGTACCAAAATCCCAGCCGTGTGAGTGGGCGCGTTGCCATAAAAAATCATTTACGTTCCATCGTTCCAATCGAACCTGCTGAATCCTCTGACAAAGTGGAATAAATTCTTTGTCGATAATTCCTTGAGCGTTAAAAAATGCGACGAACAACGTCTTTGTTTTGACTTTGTCAGTCGCACTTTCTTCGGTCTCAGCGAACCACTAGCGAGCCACTGCGCACTTTGCCGTTTTGTGGTAGGCTTGTATTGCTAGCACCACCTCCCACCTCCCGTGATTATTTTTTGCAGAAAAGAATCGTCCAGTGCGACGTCCACCCGTTGCTGTGTTTGTTCGAGGCTATGGGGAACAAATTTTATACACACTTTCCTCTTGTTCAAAATATTCCTGGCTTTTTTGCCATCAATCTGCATGAAAGGTGACGGTCTGCTTGCAGAAGATGACGAATTTTTACAACGTTTGCGTCGGCCAAACTCTCGAGCGACACCCGTCGTTCCTTAATGCGTTACATCACTGTAAGCTTTTTTTTCAAATATTCAAACATCTTCGTAGCTATTTTGCCCAGTTTCACCTGGAATTTGATCACTGCCCGCTGCTCCATCACACTTCTGTGACTCAACGACTACGAAACATACAGTTCGCACGTCTACTACTCAGCACTGACTGATCATAACTGGCTGGGTGAATCCAATGTTTTGTTTACAAATGTGAGTTCAAGTTTTTACTGTTGTTTACGGTCAGGAAACTTTTGATCTATTATTTTATTGTGTTTCGTGAGTCTTACACATTATTTCTTTACTTTTGGAAAATCTGTATCGGTTATATTTTATAATATTTGTTATTTTAATTACTCATTTCTTTTGTGGATTAACGAATCAGCCTGAGTTGTTTTCTGATCAGCGACTCAAGATATTTGATATCAACATAGAAATCTTACTTCTTTTCTATTCATGTCCGCCTGTCCTATAATAATGTGGTCATTCAGCAGTAGATTAGGTAAGCCATTTGGCCACATATAATAGCAAGATGCGTAAGATTTTAATTGTTTGCATTATTTTACTCACTGTTCAATTTTTAGCTCACTTTTTGCATGGTTTATTAATATTGATTTATTTACTATTTTTTGCCATGTATTTGAGACAATTTTTGGAAGGGATAATAAAAAAAAATACCTCTATAAACGTTTTAAGTCGAAACCAGTTCAGTTAAACCCCGCATGAGGTAAAACCGTATAGAACGCACATGATATAATTTTTTAACTATCGGTTTGCAGTTATTATTATTGTTTTTAATTTACAAATCTTACAAGACTACTATAACTTCAAAATTGTAATATATTTTTTTTATTATTTTAAAGAATTGGAGTATTGATTCTTTACTTATTAGTTTGTCAAGTAAGAACGTGTCCGCGATAATTCATTTTTGATAGATGCGGTTCTAGCGATTCAACAAAAAATCGGTAGAGGGAACCTTTGTCTGCGACGCGTTTTAGTAAAAGTATCGGTCGATTCCGAACCTTTGTCGAAATCACGTAAAATCCAAAATGAGCCACTTGTTTGCGCGTCGGGTCGAGGCAGTATTTCTTTGTTCCTATCCAGAGGGGCCTAAAATGACACATTTTGCGGCCGCTAAATATATTAAAAAGTCGGTATCGTTTGTGAAAAAGTGGGTAAATCATTTTAACCAGACAAAAAATGTCGACGACTTGCCAAAACGTGGCAAAGAATCGTGTCTTTGTTTTTATGGGACCCGAAATTAACACTGCGTCAAGGAACGGCAAAATTAAGAAAATCGGATTTAAATGTGTCCCATGAGACCATTCAACAACATCTTCGTGCTCATGATGCTAAATTCTGAAGCCCGTTGAAGAAGCCTTTGCTGGATGAAAATCACGTCGCGAAGCGGTTTGCTTGGGCCCACGATAAGATACTAGAGTGGCCTTCACAATCGCCGGATGCCAACCGTATTGAAAACGTTTGGTACCTTCTAAAGAGAAAGCTTAGAGGAAAGATTCTGAGGATTTTGACTCGCGGTATTTGAAAAATTTGCCGAATATGCAGAAAATCTCGTCGACAGCACGCCTGGAAGATGCAGGCAATTATTGATGCAGGAGGCGATTGGACAACTTACTAAGATAATTGCGCCGTTGTTAGCACTCCAAAGAATACATTAATGGCAAAAAAATATTCTCGAAACACATTTGTTCAAGAATACTATAGTGATCACGTTCTTACTTGACAAAATATTACAAGAAATACAAAGATAATAATTAATTTTAGAGATTTTTATTTTTGAAAGTCTTTTTATTCAAGTTATTATTTAAGGAAGTTTAAACGACATTTTGTTCGAATTTTCCAATAAAGTTGTTACTGGAAAACAATAATATATTTGACTCTCTATATTTGACTCTCTTTTACCAAAAAAATGCCAATCAATTTGTCAAAATATCCAAGAAATTTTAAAATACCCTACTTAAATTGTCTTAATTAGCTTAATTTCATTAGACCTATTGGATTAATATATGTTTTTTCTTTTCCAGCGTTTATGTTGTGTTATACTCAAGAAGACGCTAATAACGAAGGTACAGTATGCATTTTACCTAGAGCATTATTTTTACCTTTCGAGTATCTATCTATTAAAGTAAGGCAATTGACGTTTTTTCATTTACTATATATATTTTTTTCTTTTTTGGCTTCTTTCTGTGTTTCCTAGTACAGGTGAAATATTATATCGGGTTGAGCTCCCTCACATGGAAGAAATAACGCTAATATATCTGGAGAATAATGACAATACATTTGACGATTTTAGTAAGTTTTAGTGTTGTGATGCATGGCGGCAACATTTTGACGCGTTTATCCCTCAAAATTTGCACTAGCTCTCCCGCGTTTATAGTTTAAGAGCTGGCTACGTTGGTTTTAATCTGACTCGGTGTAAGGCTAATTTTTTTACCTGAAATGTTTCAATTACTGTAGCCATTTACGAAAATTTAGTTTTACCGCGTTATATGTAGTGCATTAAGACATGGATAACATAAAAAGATTGCATTAATAAAGGTAGAAGCTAAAGTGCCTACAAAAAAAGCAATTTAGCTAAAATATACGTTACATTTTCGTACTTTTCTATGTAGCTTTAAGGGAGTGGGACTCCAGGTCCCAGGAAAATGGGTTAATTTCGGATTTTTTTTTTCAAAAGTATAATAAAAGCAGTCGAAAATTTATTTGAAGTACTTTTTTAAACAAATATTAAAGTATACAAAAATATTTTTTTTATCTTTTTAATTCAAAATGGCCGCTTCAGAATTCAAGGTGACGAGGCACCTTTTATGCAAGGCCTGAAACAGACGAAATGATTGCTCCCGTAGATTTCAGCCTAGAACAAAAAAACAAAAAATTTTCATTAATATATGTCAAAAACTAGTGTATAGCTTACGAATTTTGTGATAAGGTATAAATTTTCTTTTTTATAAACAATTTTTTGTGAAATTTTTGGGTGAAAAATGAACATTTTCAAATGTGCACCATTTTTCGTTTTGCCCGTTTCAGGCCTCGCATAAAAGGTACCTTGTCGTCTTGAATTCTGAAGCTGCCATTTTGAATTGAAAAGACAAAAAAATTCACTTAAATAGATGTTTAATAAAGTACTTCAAATAAAGTTTGGAAGAATTTTTTGAAAATAATGATCTCAAAGGTTTTTTAATTACTACGTCGGGATTTTGGAATCTATGGCACAATGACACTACACAACAGTTATCACACACTTTATTTTTACACTTTATGCGAATTTCACTAACCACGTTAGCATCACCAAAAACGATAATTGACTTTTGACTAATTCATCACTCTTGATGATGCTACCATGATTAACGAAACGCTCGCCGAGTACAAAAATTTGATATATTGATGATAACTGTTGTGTAGAGTTTTATACTCAGTTTTTATCTTTACACAATCTGATTATTTTTTAATAAATTTCTTAAAAAAATAACTTAGACAAAAAAGAGGGAGCCTTTCTAATATAAATAAATAAAGTTTTAAAAAAGTAACTGTGGCTCATGGTTGTACTCTACGTTTGTAAAACATGCAATAACAACACGAGGCCGTAATTTATAAAAATGACAAGGTGACGATTATCTTCAAAGCTAATTTTTTATGAAGGGACAATGTGATATTTCTCAAGAAACATGTACGTAAACAAGAAATTATGCGTTTATTATTTCTGCATTTCTTTATTGTTCATTTCTACCGATATTTTCGTATATGTGCTAAATATGTTTTTTGATAAATTACAACAGTAATTGGACCATGACGGGCAATAACTCATCTTGCACCAAATCACATTACAAAATATAGCCAGCTCTAGGGCTATTAAGGTTAATTCATATCTTAGCTGAACATTGTCATATTAACACACACTTAACCATTATTTTTTGTCTTTCGCTTGGTTTCAAAATACCAGGAGACCCGTTAGTTTCAAGCCCTGGACACTATGCATAAACACTTTTTTTATTTAGTCCTAATATTAACCTGATCTTTTGAAACTGGGCATTAGTCAGTAATAGAACCAACATACTTAGGTGGTAACAAGAAAAAAATAGATTTATTTTTTGCTTTTTATACGCTGTAAAAAGTGCGAGTAGATTTTTTATTTTGCAAATTATGTTATACTGAGCTTGTCCAAAGTCACTTCTCTTAAAAACTTCGTCGCTCTATTTAGTTGTTACTAAAATACAATTCAGAAGTTGAAATGATTGTTAAAAGATGTAGTCAAATTAGTCATACAGAAGGTGGTCGTTAGATTTCCATTATTTTAAAAAAGTGGATATAGTAGTACCATCTTTATTCTTCCTATAAAAGACTACAGTAGTTTGTTTTATACCACATCACCCGTATAAAGCGAATCACTATTTTACATTAAATATTTTATAATATTAGACAAAGAAGGCGACCCGAAATTTTGACCTGTCGACCTAACCGTCTACCTAGTTGTTCATTCAATCGAGCGAGTCGAATGAAAGAAAGCCTTTAACGTTGATTTTGCGGCCCCCGTGCCCTGGAATGCCCAGATAAGGTCTAAAATGCTACTATTCTCGTTTAACCACTTGAATCAAGTACCGTAACGTAACATTTGTTGACACTAAAAAAGTCGAGCGTCCCAAAGGGCAGACGCCGCCGAGACCGAACCCAGCTTTAGAGCCATAAAAACGTCGATCCAAAATCATATAAAATCAATAAATTTAGTTTGTTCTTGATAAAATAAGAGGGAACCTGCTGTTGTAAACCAACTGTTTTTATTATATTGTTTTGCCCTTTAGCTGCGCCTATGAGTTTAATACAAGTCATAGTTTAACAATAATCAATTCTCAATAAAAAGATCTCCTACTCCACTTACTAATGGCTCAATTGATAATTTCCCTTGTAAACTTCTTAATGGCACCAAGAAGTCGCTAAACTTATTTATCATTACCATGATAAGTAAATATTTGTTAGTTAAACTTAAGAGTACGCCTATGGTAAATTTTAGAATAGTATAAAGTAATAGGCAGTCAGCTAGAGAGGACATTGACATTAACATTATATTATTAACATTATCATTATTAGTGACCACAAAAAAGTTCTTCTTTCTTACATTTGGTCAGTGTGGTTCCATGTTTGACTGACGGGCCCAAGCCAACTCAGCACAAACGTTATTACCATTGTGTACCAAGGAATGACCTGACAATGTTACATGTTTTCAAAATCACTGACTTCTGAATATTTCTATGTATATTTGTGTTGAATCCTCATCTAAGTGTGGTGTGAATGTTATTGGTGTAAGGGATGTGGCTGATATAATGAGGGGGACAATGATGACTTTTTCTTGTTTCCATAGCCTTTTTATTTCTGTTGCAAGGTTTGTATATTTGGAGATTTTTTCTGTGTATTTCGTTTGGATGTTTGTGTCGTTGGGGACAGCTATGTCAATTAGATAGGTGACCTTTCCTTTTTTGCACTGAAAAATAATATCGGGTCTATTGCCGGAGACATCTGTATGGATACTGATATCCCAGCAGAGCTTGTAATCATTATTTTCAAGTATGGATGTTGGTTTGTATTTGTAGTAGGGATCTGTGTTTTCTATGAGTTTGTATGTTGTGGCTAGTGCTTGATCAACTACTTTTGTCATGTCTGGCTGTGTATTCCGTTCCGGCTAATATTTTACATCCGCTTGTTATGTGTTCGATCGTTTCTTTCTGCTGGTGGCATTTCCTGCATCTGTCTTCTGTAATAGTTGGGTCTTTGATGATATGCTTTTGGTAGTTTCTGGTTTAATATGACTTTATCCTGGATGGCAAGTAAGGAGCCTTCTGTTTCAGGGAATAGCTGCCCATCCTGTCACCAGGTGTATGATTGTTTTTTATTTACGTGGTCTTGTTCTATCTGGTATCTGTGTTTTCCGTGGAGTGTTGTTTCTGACCACATTTTCATCTTTTTTTGTTGTAACTGGGTGTGACTGTATGTGTGTCTGCTAGGTGGTCTGCCCGGGATAAGTCGAGAGGTGTTTAGTTTTTGTCTGCTTTCACTATTGCTGTGTGGAGGCTGGTTTGCTTGGTGTGAAAGATGTTCCTAAGTGCTTATATTTGTTTTGTGTGTACTGTTCTGATGTCTATGATTCCTCTTCCTCCTGCCTTCCTCTCGATGGTAAGTCTTTCTTTGCATGCGTTGGGATTGTAATTTCCTGTATTTGGTGAATTGAGAATGTATAAGCATGTGAATTTTTTCTATGTCTGTGTGTGACCATTTAATGATACCAAATGAATATGTGAGTATAGGTATAGCGAATATGTAGATGGCTTTAGTGATCATTCTTGGAGTTGAGTTTTGTTTGTAAAACTTTCGTGAGTCTGTTTTTTGAATTCGGTTCTGAGCTCTGTTTTGATGTGAGTGTGGTTGAGTTTGGTGCTTTGTCGGAAGCCTAGATATTATCGAGTGTTTTGTTGTTGATCGTTTCTGTCTCATGGTGGCCTTTCCTTTGGCCTTTGTTGATCTGGAGCACTTTGCATTTACTTATACCAAATTCCATATTGATATCTAAGGTGAATATTTCTGTGATTTTGAGGAGTTCTTTCAGCTGTGTTTTTGTGGCAACGTAGGTTATTAGTAACATTATTAGTATCGTTATTAGTATTATTATTAGTATTGCATTATTACAGTAACATTTCTTATTTATTAATTAACAAAGTACCAAGTATTAAATATTATTTTTTGCAAGCAAGGATAGCATTATACTCATATTGAGATGATAAATGTCGTGAAATTTTCTTAATGAAGATTGGAAGTTTTTTTATTAAGTGTTATTTTTGATCGTCTTACTAAACCAGTAAAACAACGGTCGGCTACAACACTACAAAAGGTGGACGTCTGGTTTTGGCAGCGTCTGTCTTTTGCATGTTCCCTCTTATTTTATTAAGAACATGATATGATTTTATAAGGTTAAATAAGCCCATTTTTGGATCGACGGTTTTTGGGCCATAAGGCTAGGTCCGATCTCGGCGACGTCTGCCCTTTGGGGAGCTCGACTTTTTTCAGTGTTAACAAATGTTATGGTACTTGACGGTCGATTTATGGATGTCGCATTTTGGGCCTTATCTGAGCATTCCAGGCACGAGGGCCGCAAAATCAACGTTAAAGGGCAGACGATTAGTCGACAGGTCAAAATTTCGGGTCGCCCTCCTGGTCTATATAGAATGCGATATATCTTCATTGAAGGAGAACTTTAACCATGGCATATCAAAATGCTACTGTATCACCATCTACTTAATTAAAATGTTTATTTCTTAACTTGTTTATCAGGTCTCGAACCAAAAGAATTAGTTTTTGTATAAATTTTACCATCAAATCACAAGGAAATTCAGAAGAAGTGGCCTTAGACGTGTATTGAATGATAAAAATGTATTTTTAGACTAGTTAGAAATATCGACGACTATTTAAATTAATAATTTTTTCGACTGCTCGTCTTACATTACAATTATAATTTTCCATGTTGGTTTTATTGTTGGCAAGACATATCTTTTTGTTGTTTGTTTTACTTTGACAAACTTTTAACACACGGAGTTATTTTAAATTGTCAGTAAAAAATAACATTTAACTTATAATTTTCTATTTAATGTATTATTATATCGTTTTTAACTTTTTTATGTTAATTTAAAAAATTAATAAACTTAACTTTATAAAAAGAAATATACAATAAACAAAATTAAAGAGAATTAATATTGTTCAAAAAAAGAAGAAAAACGAATTAAATAATGTGCAAATTTTTCGTTACCTTTGACAACAATTTCAGGTTAACGTAGAATGAGAATGTATGAACGCAAAAAAAATGTTTTAAATTTGGAAACCGGAAAAGATAAGAATATAAATAAAAATATTTTGCTAATAAATTTGCTTAAAAAATTGACAATAATTAAGTGAACGTTTTCGAAGAAATAAAGACAAAATATATCTATTGTTTTTTTTTTGTATTCCTTTTACTAACATTTAATAGCGGTTTTGCAGCTTTTGTTTTCACAAAATAGTCTGTACTCTTTATAAATTCAAACTGTTAAGTCATTCATCACATTCTTTTTGGCGCGGTGTTTTTAATTATTATAAACCTTACTTTTGATGACTTATTTTAATAGCATACAGTGTATAAGTTGTAGACAAGCTGTTTTGCAGGTTAGGTTAAAACATACAGTTCACTAAATTCCTTAACTAACTTTTATTTTCATTTATACCTTTCCTTTACAAATTTTAAATTAAAAACCGACCAAGTGCAATTCCGTACGGTGATTGCTTTTAAAATAAAAATTTTTGTTACGGAGGTATGAAATGATCAGTGACAAAACACACCCCAAATAAGCTCTCAACAAACACACCCCAAATAAGTTTTCAACAAACATACCCCAAATAAGTTTTCAACAAAGTTTGTTCTTGTATCACAGATAAATTCTCAAAGGTAATTTACTCGTACTAATTTTCATTGCACTTTATGGAGAATATTCTAGAATTTTTTTGATTAGTGGTACTCTTAGAAATAGGTGTGGGAATCGCGATTTTTGGCAGTTTGTAGCGTTCATTTGAGACCTTGAAAAAAGATTTTTTTTTTAATATTCCAGATACTTTATCAATGGTGATGATTTTCATTCAATCTACAATTTACGGAGAATATTCCAGAATCTTGTCGAAATTTTCTGATTAGTACTCTTAGAGATAGGGTGGAGGGACAGCGATTTTTGGCGGTTTTTTTTTTTTAAATAATATAAAGAAATGTCTTGGCGAGTATTACATCATACATATTTTTGAACTCGCGTTTTCACAAGCTTTCATTTCACACCCCACTCGATGATCTTGAAAAAAAATTTTTTCTTTCACTTCCGATTTCACCCCTCCAAACTACCCTTAGGTCAAACTCTTATAGTTGCAACGAATTTCAACTTTCTTTGTCAAATAGACAGACAGACGGACGGACATACACCGAAGTGATCCCATAAGTGTCCCTTCCGTACGGAACACTAAAAATTACGTATTTTATTTTATCTAAAATTTTTATTGAGGCGCTGAGGGTATTTCTGCTTGCAAATTTTTCGTAGTAGTTACTGACACTCTCTGAACGTTTAAACTTCTTAAAAAGCGATTTTGCCCTAGAGGGATATGGAATTATAATCCCGATACTGGAGTAAATAAAAATGTTTTACCTAAGAAATAAATTTAAATACATTGTGTCAAATAAGAACGTACCCGCTCGTTTTCTTGACAAAAAAGTGTTTCGAGAACATTTTTTGTCATCAATGTATTCTTTGGTGTGCTAACAACGGCGCAATTACCTTAGTAAGTTGTCCAATTGCCTCCTGCATCAATAATCATCTGGCATCTTCGAGGCATGCTGTCAACGAGATTTTCTGCATACTCTGCTAATTTTTCGAATCTCACGAGACAACTTGGTCAAAGTCCTCAGAGTCTTTCCTCCGAGCTTTCTCTTTAAAAGGGAGGGACCAAATGTTTTCAATAGAGTTGGCGTCCGGCGATTTTGAGGGCCACTCTAATCTTATCCTGGGCCCTTCGGAATTTGACATCATGAGCACAAAGATGTCGAGTTATCGAATGTGACACATTAAAACCAGATTTTCTTAATTTTGCCGTTCCTTGACGCAGCGTCAATTTCGGATACCGTGAAAACAAAGCCACACGATTCGTTTTTCGACTTTCGGAGTGAGTGTGCCTACCGAGCCACATTTTTGCAACTCATAGACATTTTTCGTCTCGTTAAAATGATTTTCCTACTTCTTCACAAACGATACCGACTTTTTAATATATTTAGCGGCCGCGGAATGTGTCATTTTAGGCCCCTTTGGATGGGAACAAAGAAAGATTGCGCAAACAAGTGACTCATTTTGGATTTTACGTGATTTCGACGAAAGTTCGGAATCGACTGATACTTTTACTAAAATGCATGTCCTGACTTTTAAGAGTCCCTAGATCTCGAAATATATAGTTTCCAACTTCCGTAGGTTCGGTAATCTGTTGGTAAGTTGGCACAGTAACTTTCTGGCCAGTATGTCTTACACATTTTCCCAATATTTTGATTTATGCCTTTTCAACGCAAGAACTTATAGTTAGAACCTAGAGTTAGAAAATTATATATATATATATGTAATATCAATTTTATCATTCAAATAAATTATCGTAACTAGTAAAGGCTGTTTTGTGAGTTTCAAAAGTCTATTTGCCGCAACAGTTTTACCAGAAACTCAGTGAGACAGAGCATCCATTTCACCTAATATCTAATAAAATACAAAGTGTCCTTAAAGTTAAGAGATATTTTAATTGAGTTATAGTACGAAAAAAAAAGTTAAAATAAATAAAATATATTTACCTTTAATAAAAGATATTTGCTAAAATCAATTAATTTAGTGAATAACATGTACTATTAAAAAAAGATTTAACTTGGATAATACTCTGTATTTTCTTTATACTGCTCCTTCGGTATTGTATTTAAAACTACATATGTTATTATTAATGAAAAACTGTCTAAACGATTAACTAAGTAATTCTACCTGGGAGGAGATGGTCGAAATTGAATTAATATTCGATTTTTTTTTTTTTTTGTTTTTTCCAATTATTGTTTTAGAATCGGGAATATACAAAAGTCGAATATTAGATAGCCAAGAGAAAATATAATAAATTATACACAACATAAAATAAATATGATATAAGATATTTAGTACCTTCATAATGTCGGTTTATATATTTTTGTTTAGTAACTTACCTTAAATAATTTAATTGTTTATTGCTTTGCGATTATTATACACTACATATGCAGTTTCACTGATAAAACAAGAGCTATTTTAAATTTGTCAAAAATTTTCACTCTAGATGAAAGTCTGTGCTTGATGAAAAACTATTTTTGACAGTGGCGAATTTTGAGTAAAATACACAGGGTATACAAAATATTGCACAAAGTACTATATTTTAATTTTTGTATATATATATATATATATATATATATATATATATATATATATATATATATATATATATATATATATATATATATATATATATATATATATATATATATATATATATATATGTATATATATATATATATATATATATATATATATATATATATATATATATATATATATATATATATATATGTATATATATATATATATATATATATATATATATATATATATATATATATATGTATATATATATGTGTATATATATATATATATATATATATATATATATATATATATATATATATATATATATATATATGTATATATATATATATATATATATATATATATATATATATATATATATATGTATATATTTGGAGACCAAAAATCACTTATTCCTGTCCAGTGACGAATATCGCGCAGCCATGACTGTCTTTTTTTTGTCTTATTCCCCTTTTGCTCTGAATTTTACCCTGCAGTATCGGGCGTTGAAAGCTATAACGTTCCCCACGAATAATATGACCCAAGAATCAAATCTTTCTCCTTTTTATGTTTTCGAATAATTCGCGATCTTCCAGGTTGGCTCTCTCGATCACCTCCTCATTCCTCACTCTATCAACCCAAAATACTCTCAGCATTCTCCTAAGTATCCACATTTCAAATGCCTCCAATTTGTTAATAGATGACACTTTGAATGTCCATGTTTCAACACCGTACACACTGCGTTGCATTTTATAGATATTATAGATATAGATATTCTTTGCTACATGATATTGTTCCATATTTAATGGTTTAGGCAGTGTATTATAAGATAACGCGCTAGCGGCAAACTTTTTTCCGACTTAATTCACTATTATCGTCACTGCTTTTTCCTTATGTTACCTAACGTAATAAAATATAACCTATAACCTATAACCCGGCCAGAAAACATGTATGTTTTAAAAAAAAAAGCACGTAAATCGGATAAGTGGTTTTCCAGTGATAAGCGCACTAACGGACAGAGATACGTTAAATTTTATATATATATATATATATATATATATATATATATATATATATATATATATATATATATATATATATACTACCGTTAAAAATAGTTTTTCGTGACATCACGAACTTTTATCTAAAATAAGATCATTTAAGAAATTAAAAATAAATTATGGTCCGATATGATGTGTATATGACATGTGTATGTGACACTATAGTAGAAGTTTCTATTCTCCAGCATCAATTTCTCCAACATTTCTGTCACTTGCCCATCACAAGCAAAAAAAATGACGGAATTGGAAGGAAACGGTGCAGGTTAGGCAAGAAAACTACAAACATTTTTCGATTCCGACCTCCTACAATTTTTTTAAAACTTGTTGAATATCTTATAGTAATCGAAAATTAAGCAAATTTCTCTATGAACCCGATTGGGTTGCAGCCAATAATATTATAAATGAATCGAATATAATCAGAAAATTAATAAAAAAAATGTTAAAAGCAAGAATCTATCATCAAAAAAGACCCCACTTTTTAAATTGAGCAGTAATAGCTCCAGACACTATACACCATTAAAATCAAGAATAGGTATATAAGCTCCCATAACACTTATCCAGCCAGATTCACTAAACGGGTCTTAATGTTGGACATGGTCTAGTGGTCATAAAATCAGAAACCTCTAGTTATCAGGTTGACTGTTTAACAGTTTAATATTTATTTGCTATAAAAATCTAGAATTTTACCAGAATATTTAGTTTTTATCGATTTCATCATACATAATAACGAATTTACTGCACAATCTCATAATCCTGGTTATCTTATCAATTTAAACCCCCAATTGTCAGATAAGACCAGTTTTAAAGTTAGATCTTTTTAGTGACCAGGCTGTAAAAGTATAACAATTTTTTCATTTTTTTTGAGTTTCAAATTGACACACTCAGGGATTGATACATATTTATTTTTACTGTTAAACACATACACTATTATCACTTATGTGGCGTTCGTAGAACAGTTTTTGAAACATGTATAAAATATCACATCATAATAATACTGTAAGTAATTAAAGATCAATAAAATCTTTGTGTTCTAATTTCTTTATGGCGTACCTAAATACTCTTTTTTTTAGCACAAAAACTACCAAAGCAATATAGAATATTTCGATGATATATGGCATTATAAAGGGAAATTGTTTTACGTTGAAGTATTATTTTTACATGGTTATAATAATAAATAAAATCACTTTACCGATATAACCTATTTAAATGATATTTATATTATATTTCCGTGTGTATTAAAAGTCATCTTTAAGATTAATTAAAAAGTTATTTACCATCGAAATTTACTATTAAAAATCAGAAATGGTATAAGAATTTTCCATTAGGTACTACTGCGATCTTTAATTACTTAATGATCTAATGTTTTAATGAACGTACCGTGTTAAGAAAAGTACTGGAACGGTTGTTTTTCGTTTAAAAACCGTTAAATATACTTAAACAAAATTTGGTACCTTGCATCGGCTAAATGTAATAAATTCAAAAGTAATGTATGTTTTGTGGTTCTAAATGGAACATCTTGTATATCATTACTAGAGACCGGATTACATGCAACATAAAAATCTTGAAATATGCATGAAAAATGTTTAAAATATGCATGAAAAGGGTCAAAATATGCAATATTAAACAATAATAAAAGTAGTAATTTTTAGTTTTTTATTTCAAAATCAGCATAAAATGAACAAGTTATCGGCGATGTTTAAATTTGATTAACAATTATTTAACATTTTTTAAAATTATTTAACATTTGTATTCATGTACACGTAAACAATAAGACATTGTTCCAAATGTTGGGTAGTAGTAAGGTTGTGTCTTCGATCACTTAAAATATTATTATAAGTGGAAAAAGTCCGTTCCACATCCAGTGAGGTAACTGGGCATTATTTGAATTTGGGTGCTATGTTAGCACTTATTGTTTCTGGCAAAAGTTCACCCGTCCCACGTTAATAAAACTATCATTTTGACACAAAGGTTAAAAGCCTGGGTTATTGCACAAAATGTTTTCAAACTTTTCTTTAACTCTACGCGGGAATACATCTAGCAATGTGGAGTTTATTTGGTGGATTTTATTCATTAACTGAATTGATTCGGTCAACGCCAAACCTCGAGTTTCAAGCTTTTTAATACCCGCAGGTATGTGGGAAAAGTGAATGCTAATCAAAGCTATGTTTTTTTTAATATGAGAATCGTTAAATGCTTTCTTAGATTGACGAACTGCCATAGCCTCTGCACTATCGAAGTCATTTACTACACCTTTGATGGCCTCGAAATGTTCATTGTAAAATAGTACAGCTTCAATTCATGTTTCCCATCGAGTTACCAGTGGTTCGGGAGCTAAGGCACATTTGGCAGTTTTTCTTTATAGGCGTTATTGCGAGCAGGTGCCTTAAGAAACACTTTCTTTGCTGATGAAATCAGTTTATTTACATTTCCAAACGTGGATCGTACTTCTTCAGCGAGTCGATGGACTCCGTGAGCAAAGCACGTCATATGAATTAAATTTGGATAAAATACTTGGAGGACTTTGGCTGCCTTGATCATATAAGAGAAATATAAACACTCTTTATCTGCAGAAGATTCAGGAAATATTTTTTTAATATCCTCATTTACAAATCTGGCGATCATAGAATGATTTGTCTTGTCAAGTTCTTTGCAGGCCACCAAATAGAACGAAGAAGGCTCTAATCTTAATGCACCCACAATTAAATTCGCAATATAGCGACCACAACTGTCGGTAGTTTCATCAGCTGAAATCCAAATAATGTCATCCTTAAGTTCATTACGTATTTTTTCCAGAACATGTTGGTAAATTGTTGGTATGTAATTTTTACGCAGTGTTGATTCGTCTGGTATTTTTTGATTCAAGCAGTATTTTCGCAGAAAATCTTTTAATGTAGGATTTGTAAGTTTGTGGAGAGGAATATTACTTGCAAGCAATGCTTCACATAAATCCATGCTAAAGTGGTTTTTTTGTTTGCCTATAGAAGTGGAATCACTGCTACTTGCTGCTGTTATAAGTTGTTGTCGTGGGCCTTTTTTGCAATCCTGCGATATGAAGACTTGTCTTGTCATGCTGGTCAATTTGAAACTTTTTTGTGCACGAAACATTTTTCTCGCAAACTTGACAATATAAAACATTTCCGTCGTATGTAAATGTTCCAGGATAATCAGTTACCCACGAAGAGACACTTTTTTTTGCGGGTGGCATGGTACACATTAAACTTTAACACAACACGTTAAAAATTGCTCAAAGACTACACTGATGCAAGCGCGTCAACAATAATGTTAAAACTGATATCTTGTTTTAAAATAAAAATTCGTCTTGGAGAAAATTCTTTATTTGATCCACGCTCAAACAAATATTCTTAGAAACTAACTACTTATCACTTAATATTCCGACCAAGAAACAAAGGAATAAAATACCGTCGTAATTTTGGGTATTCTCTTGGCACTATAACCTAATCGATGTTTAGACTATTGCAGGTAATGTTCCGGCGATAAGATCGGTTCCAGACGGCGACATTAACAATACCCTGAGCAATTCAATTGCCTAGTAATACCGAGAAATATTGTAAATATAGGAAAAATATGCATCTTTACTAGATTTTGGGTAAAATATGCAATAATCGGTGAGAATGGTCTAAATATGCAAATGCATATATGAAAATATGCCAATGCATATAATCCGGTCTCTAAGCATTACTGTTGTTAATAACTAGGGTCAATTATGATATAATTCCAGTTTTTAATTTTTTGTGCACTATTTGAAACTGATACAGAATTTTATGTAGAGGTAGTTTAGAGCGATTAGTCAACTTAAATTTTTTATTTTATATGGATATATTTACCCTATTCGATTACCTATATCAATCCAACCACAAAATCTCAGTTTTTAATTTCTACTTATTTTTGAGATGTAACAATCATGGAGATAAATTTTTAGCTACATGACTACCCGTATCCAAATGTCATCTACAAGATTTTCCAATAGATACGTTAGATTTTCTAAGTTTAAGTACATTTTTAAAGAGTTATAATACTAAAATAAGTCACTTTTTCCAAATTTAACCTAAAAATGGATAAAGTTTGTTACCGTTACTACCTCGGCACTACAGTAACATTGCCATAATCCATTAATAAAAATTAGCTCGATCCAAACAATTTACGTCCACGGTGAATTTTTGTGTTCTCGATTTCAGAGAGACAGTGGCTCTTGGACTTAAACCATGTCATCTTCAGAGTTTTTATTCTTCAAGATTAAAATCCTAAAAGAAGCACAACTAAAGTGCCGAACCATGACCCAGGAGGATATACAGTCAGTCCAAAAAGTCTTCATACACCACCTGCTTTCTATACTGTTTTTCTTTTATGTTTAACTAATTAACTGGAACTATGAGAAAACATGTTTAAATTAATATTTAAAACTTAACCAACGAGAATTAGTATTAAAAACAACTACGGAACATTTTATTTGGAAGCTACATCATTGTTATAAAAATGTAAACAAAATTAATGTCAAAAAAGTCTCTATACACTCGAGAACTGCACTGAAAAAAACACGATATAATCAGCCGCATTTTATCAAGCTAGCTATTGCTCGCTAAACTGAAAACAAATTAATAATTTTCGGCCATACTTTATGATCTGTCACTTGTTGCTAGTAATTTTGCAGTGGGTTTTCAAAGTAGTATTAAAAATGAGCGAGACAAATTGTGAAATTCCATTTCAAGTTCGAAAGATCATAACTAATTTGTGGAAAGATGGAAAATCGTACAGAAATATAAGAAAAATTGTTAAAAAGTCGCATGCTACTGTTCAGTACATTATAAACCAGTATAAATAAACGGGTTCCTATAAAATTCAACTACGCTACGGTCGGGTCGTCCCAAGAACGTGAAGAGGCCAGTGTTCTTAAACAAATAATTATAGATCCCAAGAAAAGTTCACCAAAATTAAAAGAAGTACGGGAACTATTTTCGAAAAATGTTTGTTCACAAACATTGAGAAATTGTTTACACAGGACGGGCTATAAGGGGTGTGCAGCCAAGAAGAAGCCGTTCATTTCGGAAGCTAATCGCAAAAAGCGGTCCGCTTTTGCTAGGGAATACGTTAATAAACCTCCTGAATTTTGGGAATCCATAATCTTTAGTGATGAAACTAAAATTAACCTTTTTGGGTCTGATGGTAGAACTAAAGTTTGGAGAAAGAAGAATACCGCATTCGATATTAAAAACATTTGTTCCACGGTGCGACAAGGGCGTGGGGATGCATGTCCGCCGGAGGGGTTGGAAATTTACATTTTATTAATGGTACCATGGATCAATATGTTTATCTGAACATTTTGAGAGACAATTTAAGAGAAAATGTCCAAAAATTAGCACTCGAAAAAAGATACATTTTCTAACAGGACAATGATCCGAAACATACCGCAACTTGGTGCGAGGATGGATGATCCATATGTGTGACAGCAGCTTCATACACCTCCGCAATCACCCGATGTTAACCCCATCGAGCATTTATGCGAGGAACTTAAACAGCGCGTTCGCAAACAATCTTTCAAATAGAGAAGAATTAAAAAACAGAATATTGAACTTGTCAGCAGAAGTTACTAGAAAGCTGATTTCAAACATGACAAAAAGGTTACAGGAGATTATCAAGGCCAACGGCGGTCCCACTAAAGATTAATTTAAACAAAGTTGTTATTTTTCGTTAAGCTCCATCAAACTATTATTGGCAATTGTTAAGTGTATGGAGATTTTTTTGGCATTAATTTTGTTTACATTTTTATAACAATAATGTAACTTCTAAATAAAATTGTCCGTAGTTGTTTTTAATACTAATCCTCGTTGGTTAAGTTCCAAATATTAATTTAAATATGTTTTTCTCATAGTTGCAATTAATTAGTTAAAAATAATACAAAAATAGTATAGAAAGCAGGTGGTGTATGGAAACTTTTTGGACTGACTGTATATGAATAGAGTATCATGGGCAGTCAGTCTAGTCCCTGGTTGGGACTTCAGTATGACCTGCTGACAATTGACAAACCGACTGACCCATTCAAGACTCGCACTTGCTGGGAAAGCTATGACGTTTAATTAAATTAAAAAGTTAATGTTTCCTAATTTGACGCATCGGGATTTTCAGAACAATTACAATCCATAACTCAGTAAGGATGCACATTTTGTGTTGTAGAATAACGAAGATATAACTAACACGCACATACTACCCTAAATAAAATATGTAAGTTCGCTAAAGTCTTTTCGAACAGTGCCTAAAAAAATGTGAGAATTAAAACAGAAATTTTGAAGTTATATTAAGGCGAAACGAGTAATAATAATTAAAATGAGAAAAAGAAACAAGAAAGTTACATAGGTTAAAAGGCCTCACGAAACTGCGTAATTGTGACAATATTAGTATTATACTTTTTATATTTAATTCCACACCCAACCGTGATACCAAATTTTAGTGAAATAATATCAGCGGTTTTTAAGAAAATCAACCAATCTGGTATATTTCCCCAACCCGGTATAACAGTAAACATTATAGGGCGAATGTATAATGCATACTTAGAGAGCTCCCGTACATTTTCTAGAGAGTTATTCTTGTTCTGCATTTAGAAATATAGGTACTTAGACGTACTTCAAGTTGTACGTAAAGAAGTCTATTAGCTAAAACAGATAATTATTGTAAATATTTTGCTGATAATTTCTAAACTTTTAAATTAGCCCTGCAACAAGCCAGACAATATGATAGACTGAAGCCAATAGTCATTATGACTTTTAGATGCAGAAAAAAATATAAAATTCAATATAAATTCTTTTTTGTTTTGTATATAATATATATAGGCTGTCCCAGCTCAACTCGAAAATAAGTCATTTTGCTAAAATATCGGAAAAAAAAACCTGGAAAATATTCAGGCCATTTTTTGTCATAATCACTTCGAGGGTTGTTTGGTCCCTTTTATCCCAGAGTAATTTGTCAATTTTTAAATGGAAAACCATATAAATTTCTCTTCCAGTGGATGGAGTTTGATAGGAATACTTTATGGTTCTTTTAGTGTTCCTTACACGCTGTACCAAAACCAAACTACAAATAGGAAGAAAAGGAAATATTTTTCAGGTTGTAATGTTATACCGAGGTATTCACGCAAAAAAAACAAAATTTAACTCAGTTTTTTAAATAATTAAATAAGAGTTGAGATCCATCGGAAGGTAGGTCCACTTTGTGGAGAAGGGTAAAATAAATCTCGACGCGATTATGGCGATGTACCGGTTGGTGCATTTTTCCTGTGTTTTTGCGTTTTGTAAAAAAAATTTATATACAGTCTGTCAAGTAAGAACGTGACCATGACTCATATTCTTGAAAAAACGTGTTACGAGAACGTTTTTTGCCATCAATGTATTCTTTGGTGTGCTAACAACGGCGCGATTACTTTAGTAAGATGTCCAATCGCCTCCTGTATCAGTAATCGCCTGGCATCTTCGAGGCATGGTGTCGACGAGATTTTTTGCATACTCTGCAAATTTTTAGAATCTCGCCAGACAACTGAGTCAAAGTCCTCAGAGTCTTTCTTCTGAGCTTTCTCTTTACAAAAGACTAAACGTTTTCAATAAGGTTGTCGTCCGTCGATTATGAGGGCCACTCTACTATCTTATCGCGGGTTTCTTCAACGTGCTTCGGAATTCGACTTCATGAGCACGAATATGTTGTCGAATGGTCTCATGGAACACACTCAAACCCGATTTTCTTAATTTTGCCGCTCCTTGACACAGCGTCAACTTCGGGCCCCGTAAAAACAAAGACGCGATTCGTTTTTCGACTTTCGAAGTGACCTTGCCTACCGAGCCACTTTTTGGCAAGTCGTCAACATTTTTTCGTCTCGTTAAAATGATTTACCCACTTCTTTACAAACGATACCGACTTTTTAAAATGTTTAGCGGCCGCGGAATGTGTCATTTTAGGCCCTTTTGTGTCTTCAGAAGAAACTTCAATCGGGCGCCCTGAACGAGCACCACCTTCAATGCTCGAACGGCCACGTTTAAATTTAGTTATCCTGTAATAAATGGTCTTGAATGCTGGTGCAGAGTCCCCATGAACATCCTTCAGAGCAGTTTCCATCTGGGCTGCAGTCCACCTTTTTAAATAAAAATATTTCATTATAACTGTACGATACTGTTCTTAATCCATTTCTGCTAAATATATAACACCAAGTGCTTAGGATAGCTACCGAAAGCGCGTTGCATCCCTTTGAAACCTTGAACACAATCATTACAAGAATCACGCTTACCAACAGTCATGCCGCTTAACAAAATTTCCCGATATTTCGTAGAAACTTACCAGACTTATCGATCCACCATCTTATAGTATCAATAATGTCATTTTTTTAACTTGAAAACATAAACGATGACAACTTTTCAAAAAGGATTTCGTACAGGACGAAACCAAAAATATTAATCACTTTAAAAGATTTCGTTTGTATATCTTTTGTGTACAGAGTGTTAGATAAAATTAATTCGAGAGATCTACAAACGGTAAAAAAAAAAATAAAAAAATTATTATATAATTACAAACTTTCACTTGTGAATTTTTTGTTTCGGGATTACAGAAATATGTTTTAATTTACAAACCATGGATGATATAGTATAACTAGGTATTTTTTTAATAATACCTTTTATTATCTTCCTCGGAAAAATTGACATGCATGGCAACAGTAACACGATTTGCGGTTGCGCTAATTTAAAAGTTCCGTAATTTTCGAATCTAGAGTCGGTTTACAAAAAAGAAAAGAGCATTTTCCAATATTTTATATTACTCCCACCGACCACTCACTAAACAATATGAAAGTGTAATTGGTTACCTACTAACATTGGCTTCATCAATTTCTATATTAAATATACTGTACTTTAAAAACAAAAAAAACTAAAAATTTTTCTAGTAATGTGCAAATTTTTTTTTTTTCACTTCACTTTTTTTAGATTTGTGATAACAATGGAAAAGTTTTGAAATTGTTTTTTACACATAGAAAAAAATTCACTTTTACAAATACTAGCTAATAGATCCAGTAGTTTTTTTTTACAAAATCACGTTAATTTGATTTGCGAATTAGCAATTTTTTGTTTGTGTAATCGTCTATTATTCTCTGTTTTTTCAACTGTTTGTCAAATATTTACAATGATTTAATATTATGGCTTTTTTTATAGACAGTTTTTAAAGTTTTATGTATGTTTCAGTTAATAAATAAAATAGTATTTAAAGTAGCAGAACTTTCGGTGAAAAGTTAAAATTTGAGCTTTTAGATCTTTCAATTAAAACGCTGGACTGGTTGACGCAACAAAAAAAATAATTAAATATATAAATAATAATTCGTAATTGGCAAAATAAAGATATCAGCCAACCTAAGCGTGCGAGAGTCGACGGTACCAAAAATTACAAAACCTTATATTTCCGCTGAAAATTCACAGAAAAAGATATATAATTCAACCTGATCTAATTCCATGGAAACCGAAATTTCTGATAGCCAGTTATTTTTCAATTTCGTTACATTTTAAAATATAAATATTAGTATAATAATGCTTATTTCAAAAAAATATAAGTGGGATTTTAATATAATTAATAGTCTACCAAATTTTGACACAATTCCTAATTCTTTGATATTTAAATAAATAAAAATTACTTTCCTAGTCATATACTGTATATAGTTTCAAAACTTAGTATACGAGAGTCGTTCCAAAAGTTCTCGGCCTAACAAAGAAAACGCAAGATTAAAAAGAATTTTTTTTATTATGTTTCTACTTAGTCATTGCAAATTAATACATTTAGCCCTTTTACCTTCCTGAAGTTAGCACAGCATTATGAGAATCTCAAAAAACCATAGCCATGACTTTTACTGCAGATGGAACCGTTTTGGCTTTCTTGGCCGCACTTTCACCTGCTCCTACCCACTGTTTCGACTGCGCCTTCGTTTCTGGCATGTAATGTTTCACCTACTGTTATGAAGCGTTGAAGAAATTCACTGGACTTATGTTTAAACAAACCTAAACCTCTTGGGAAATGTTAATTCGAATGAGTTTTGGTCGATTGTTAACAAACGCGGCATCCATCGAGCGAAAAGCTTTCTCATATCCAACATCGTGTAAAATGTGGTGGACACAGTTTATTAAGATGTTTACATTGTCAGCGAGCTCGCGTACCTTCATTCGGCGATCATTTTCCGGCGTCCTGAGTTTTTATCATCTTGAATGGATCCACGACGAAGTTTAAATTCAGCAGCGCACTTACTAATCGTCAAAAACGAAGAAGAAGAATCATTTGACTCTTTTTGAATATTTGTAGGAGTGAAATCTTTTAAAATTAAGTATTTTGTAACAGCTCGCACTCGCACACATCCATTGTTTACAAAATGTACGATCGCGTAAAGAAACAACTTACGCGATCGCTACAAAAAGACGACTAAACACACGTCTGTGGAACTTCACAGCACGCGATCTAGTAGATAACACGTAACAAATGTCATAATAATTTGGTCATTTTGGCACCGTATCTGTGTCAAACCTAGAACTTTTGGAACAAACCTCGCACCTACTAATCAACTTGTCAATTTGAAATGCTAATTATCAAAGTAGAACAATATTGAATTTCAGGAATTAGAGTGAAAAAGTTTGTGTTACAAGAACAGTTTAACTATAGGCCACTAAGGCAAGTTTCAGAAATAACTAAAATAGATGGGTGTATTAATTTTGTTGCAGCAATTATAAACAAATTAATATAATGAAAATGCTGAAATAAATTATTAAATATTTATGAAAAGGTGTCCCATAAAGAAGTTTTATTTTAAAATATTTATATTAGAAAAATAATTCAATAAATTAAACTTTATTGTGAATCAAACTACAGTTCCCTGCACCCTTCCAAGCGAGCGTATTCGTGATAGCTAGCATTCTTGCCAAATTTTTTCTCAACTGTTCCAGAAAGCAAAGATTATATTACTACAAACTTTAATTTTTAGATATACTAACAAGAAAAAATCCATTATCACCAAATCATGGCTATGTAGGCGCCAAATCAGGACAATTTGGAAATCGATTTATTTGAGAAGATTTATTGAATGACTAACAAAGATGTGTTTAAAGTATGATGTTGCGCCGTCCTGCTGGAACCAGGTTCTCTGGTTATAATCATCAATATTTTATAAAGCTTGTGTGAAGAACATCTTCATATATCGTCAGCATATTGAGAGATTCTTGCGAATTGTCACTAAATTGGTCAATATTCTGCACCCCCTTTTTAATCAGTGAAACACTATGGGCTTCTTTTATACCTTTTGCCATCCCCGCCGTCGAGTTTAGCAATCATCATTGTTATTCTCATTTTTGAAGCTGCTGTTCTAAACAATTGAGTAGATTGCACTCAAACCACTCTCTCAGGTTGCAAAACCAAAAGATACCCCGTCGTCCAACACTTCTTCTGCCCTGAACCTTCCAGCTGCAATGGTTAATATTTGGCCCTCTTATCACATGGCCCAGATATTCGATTTTTCATCGTTTTAATTGTAATTAGAGTTTCTCGATCTTTATTCATTCTTTGCAACACTTAAACGTTTGTGACTTTATCGACCCAAAGTATTCTGAATATCCTTCTATATACCCATACCTATATATCCATTTTGAATGCTTTCAGGTTGTGGATGTTATTTTTGTTTAGCATCCACGCCTCTACCCCGGAGAGCAGACCCGAGAAACCGTAGCATCTAACTAATCTTATTTTTAGGTTAGTTTTTCATCTTCACAAACGTAGCTCGTGCTTTCCAAATTCTCGTTCGAATTAACACTTGTTCTCAAATAATCGTATTTCTGTATCCCTACTACCTAAACAATATTGAACTTATTTTCACTGCGCGATAGTCGCAAAATGATTATTTTTGTAAAACTCTCGCCCGCAAAAAGCACAACCCGTTCTGGTAAAATTCCTTATAACAATTCAGTTTCCAAGAACCTGAGTTACACTTTGTATATTCATATTGCCCCTTCCTTCCGTGGCCTTTGCGCAATAGGTCAAACAAATTTAAACTTATTTATCAGACACCTATAAATCCATATAAATACTAAACTGAACAATAATATCTGAATCAAAATAACTTTGGTTGATAACGCCTAATGAATTTTACATTCATCACAGAATATCCCAATGAAAATGGAGAATGTAGATAAAAATGCATATATTGGAAAGTTAATCAATCTGGTTAACTGCAGGTAGTTATTTCTCTCAAATAACTGATTGGATTTATTTATGAAAAGGTCATAGATAAATGAGAGAAACATATTCACTATAAATGAGAGAACAGACAACTCCTCACTTAGGAGACAAAATGATCTAGTATGAAGTCAATATGTTAAGGCAGCAAGCCATCCCTTCTACTAAAGACTGTCGCATAACTAAATTCCAGTAAACGTCGTGGTTCCATTAGTCGAAGATAGCAGTTAATCGACACAAAGATCCTACATTCTAACGTTAATAGTAAAACTTCATTTCCAGAGTGATGTTATGTCACAAAACGACAATTATGTGATCAACCTCTTTAATAAATCCTTATTGGTGTATGATAAGACTGATTCATGAATGAATATTTTTTTCTGTTCCTTGAAACTTAACCTAATATTTGTCGTTACTCTGCATATTCTTAGTTGGGATATTCTACAAATAAAGTTGAAGACTCTCATTAGTCATTAAAATTAGGCCAGTCAAAATATATCTCAAATTCACGTAGACAAATCAACGACAAAACTGTTCTTGAATTATGAGATTTGGTACTATCGACTCTCCATTTATACTGAACATAGGTAAAAAACTCTAAAGTAAAAAATTGATTTTTTATTTATTTTAATCATTAATACATATTTATTTCAGCTGCCAATGAAGAAAATGTCTTGTCTTATGAACCAGTGCAGCAGTTGCAAATTCAATATACGAGACCCGTGATTATCCTTGGACCTCTCAAGGACAGGATAAATGATGATTTAATTTCAGAATTTCCTGAAAAGTTTGGCAGTTGTGTACCACGTAAGTTTTTATATTTGTAGTTACATAAGTATATTAGGAAATTATTTAACAGGGAGCAAAGTCGACGTTTTCCGATTAAAGAACAGTACTGGGTAGAGCTTGAGTACTGAAAGCCCTTTCGGTGCTTAAGCTCTTGAAAGCATTGTACTGTAAGCACATTTTTAATTTGAAATTCAGTTAACTTGTGTGGATCGTGGTAATCGGGAAAAGTGCTTCAAGTACTTTAGAGTTTCAAACTCCTTAGAGAGACTTAATAAGTACCCTGAGACATTAAAGCACTGGTTCTCGTTATAAATCGCTCGGTCAAGCACTTATTCAGATCATTTTCGAGACCTGCCAACACTTTAAAAGAACCCTAAGCTTTTATAGGAAAAAGAACTTAGTACTGAGAGTAAATTACTTTTAAAAATAATTGGTAGTTGCAAGCAATTTAGAACATTAAAGTAATTAAGGTTTGAAAATCACCTTAGAGGTTGGTGCCTAAAAGTCCTTTACCCAGCTCTGTTGCGGAGTACTATGTCAAACTTTTTTTCATAGAAATACTCTGTAATCCAATATCTTATTGTTACGTTTTATAGTTGCAGAAGCATTTGTACGAGGTAAAAGTAAAAGTTGTTAACTTGGCCTAAACGAGCCTTTTCCCCTGGGCCAGTTAATTATTTATGCAAAACAATGCTACCTTTAGTAATGTTTGTTTACAACAAAGTCGCCCTCTTGTATTGGCCGGATTTAAAAAATATTACCTTCAGAAGCTGGCAATGGCCGTTTTCATTCTGATAAAACTAAGAATATGATGATTCCTACATCTCTAGATACTCTTATCTTATTAAACAGTTTAATTTTGACGTAATTCTTCTCTCATGGCACGTATGGTATCTGCGCTGTCTGGTTACAAGAGATTTTCTATTCTTCACTGAGCATTACAAATTATTTGCTCAGTATCGACGATTAAGAGATAAAAGTCGTCCACTCTATAACAAACGTTAACTTTATGTCTCTAAAATAAACTTATTTATACTGCCGTGATGCGTTCGAAGTTTCAACATCTCATTTATAAAGTTAGCTCCTTTTTTACCATTTTAAAAAGTTTAATGAATTTTGGTAAAAAAATATGGAAATTTTATACAACCCACGTACTTTTTTATGTTTTTTCATAACTTGGTTATTCTATCTTGTTTCCTTTATTATTTCTGTTTCCCTTGATTGTAATATTTAATCCATCCCAGCTGACCAAAATCGCATTAATTTTTCATAGAACTAGTAATATGCGTGAGTGAATATTAATCAAGGCTCCGCTTGTTTACATCTAAACACGATCCAATATTAACAGTGGACTCAATGAAGGGTGGCTGAAAATGATGAGTTACGATTTGGTTGAATGAAAGTGTTGTCAGATTTCTGAAATTGTAAATATTCAATGGTTCACCGGCTTTCGCTATGTTATTAAAAGTATAATCTAATGAAGTAAAATTATCGTGCATAGTTTTAGCTGATAGGGAAGAAAGTGAATAACATATTTATAAGAAACAGCTGAATATTTTCTAAATTTGTACTTTATTAAGTTATGTATAACCACATATAACAAATATAAGGGTTTTAGCGGCGATGCACGGACGCGTGATCCGGTAATTTTTTGCATAAGATACCGTTAAAATTTTATCTACTGTTTTCTGCTTGTCCTAACCGCACTCATTGCAATTTCTAATGGACGATTGATTTGGCAGTAAACAATGTTACGAATGACATGCTGTGTATTCTTCTTTATGTCTGGGATATTAATAATATTAATTCTCCACGGAAAACACATTACGTTGATAATGTGTAGTAGTATTCAAATTCGTCATGGATGTGGTAATAGAGGATATGAACTTTATATTAAGTGCAATATGTTTCTTTTGAATTAATTTCTTGTCTCAATTTTATTAATTTACTAGCCGGGCCCGCGGCTTCGCTCGCGTGGACTTGATTCACCACTATCGTCACTGCTTATTCCTTAATTTACCCAACGCAATAAAATATCTCCCATTATTTCCCCTTATCTCTGAATATTTCTCCTTATCTCCACATAATTTCGATTATCTAGGCTTAACTCTGCTCATCTCCCATTATTTCTCCTTATCTCCCATTATTTCTCCTTATATCCCATTATCTCACCTTATCTCCCATTATCTAGGCTTATCTCGACTGATCTCTCAATATTTCTCCTTATCTCCCATTATTTCTCCTCATCTCCCATTATTTATATTTATCTCCCATTATCGAGCCTTATCTCGACTTATCTCCCATTATTTCTCCTTATCTTCCATTATTTCTCCTTATCTTCCATTATTTCTCCTTATCTCCCATTATCTAGGCTTATATCGAATTATATAGAACATATGTTTAAATTTATAAAAACACGTAAATCGGATAAGTGGTTCTCAAGTGATAAGCGCACTAACGGACAGACAGACAGAAAGACGTTGCATTATATATATATATATATATATATATATATATATATATATATACATATATATATATATTCTAGATAGAAGATTATTGATAACCTGGCCAGAGAACAAATGTATGAATTAAAAAAAAAACACGTAAATCGGATAAGGGGTTCTCGAGTGATAAGCGCACTAACGGACAGACACACAGACAGAGAGACGTTGTATTTTATATATATTATATTCTTTGCTACATGATATTGTTCCATATTTAATGCCGTATTGCAAGAGAACGCGCTAGCGGCAAACTTTTCTCCGACTTGATTCACTATTATCGTCACTACTTATTCCTTATGTCACCTAACGTAATAAAATATATCCTATAAACTGGCCAGAGAACATATGTATGTTTAACAAAAAAGCACGTAAATCGGATAAGTGGTTCTCCAGTGATAAGCGCACTAACGGATAGACAGACAGACAGAGAGACGTTGCATTTTATATATATTATAGATATTCTTTGCTACATGATATTGTTCCATATTCAATGGTTTACCAGGTTTAGAAAAAAAGCACGTAAATCGGATAAGTGGTTCTCCAGTGATAAGCGCACAAACGGACAAACAGACAGATATACGTTACATTTTATATATATTATAGATGTAATAAAATATATATCTATAACCTGGTCAGAGAACATATGTATGAATTTAAAAAATCACATAAATCGGATAAGTGGATCTCGAGGGATAAGCGTAGTAATGGACAGACAGACAGACAGAGAGACGTTGCATTTTTTATATATATTATAGATATAGATTATTATTATTATTATTATGTAACCTGGCCAAAGAATATATGTATGAATTTAAAAAAAAGACACATAAATCGGATAAGTGGTTTTCGCGTGATAAACGCACTAATGGACAGACAGACAGACAGAGAGACATTGCATTTTATATATATTATAGATTATAGATATTCTCTTCTATATAATATTGTTCCATATTTAATGGTTTAGGCGGTGTATTGCAAGGCAACGCGCTAGCGGCAAACTTTTTTCCGACATCATTCACTATTTTACGTCACTACTCATTCCTTATGCTACCTATCGTAAAAAAAATATAGCCTATAACCTGGCCAGAGAACATATGTATGTTTAAAAAAAAAAAGTACGTAAATCGGATAAGTGGTTCTCCAGTGATAAGCGCACTAACGGACAGACAGACAGACAGACAGAGAGACGTTGCATTTTATATATATTATAGAAAATTGCCATGTGAATTAATAGATTTGTTAATTTGTCTTTCAAAGCATATGATTTTAGTTACATTGTCAGCCCGTGAAAAGCAAACAATATTGCAGCCAACTATAGACAAGTTAGTTGGTTATTCGCATCATAAAAATATCTCCTGCATATGCACGCTATTTCGTTTTGCTGACTTTTATTTTAATGGTAACGTCAATATTCAAATTTAGGAATTTCATTTAACTATTTGTTGTTTTATCGAAATATACTAAACGGCAAAGAGGAAGATTAGGAAAATACTTTTTATTATTTATTGTAGACACAACCAGACCCAAACGAGAATATGAAGTTGATGCACGAGATTACCACTTCGTTGCTTCTCGAGAACAAATGGAAAAGGATATTCAGAATCATCTATTTATTGAAGCCGGACAATATAATGACAACCTTTATGGCACATCGGTAGCCTCCGTACGAGAAGTTGCTGAAAAGGTAATTTAACAAAACGTTATAATGAGAATCCGAATGAAATACAGTTTATAAAATGTCTGGCATTTCTGATGTAATTCATATCTAATGTAAACTGTTTAGTATAAGGATGATCTGATAAAACTAATTTACTCGATGTTTATTTTAGGGCAAGCACTGTATATTAGACGTAAGTGGAAACGCCATAAAACGACTACAGGTGGCACAACTATTTCCAATAGCAATATTTATTAAACCTAAATCTGTCGAGTCTGTTATGTAAGTATACTGTATACATATATCGAATTTAATCTGTAGAAAGCAAGACATACACTACCGTCAGAAAGTATTTGCTCACCTAGTTATTTCAGTCCCAACACAACAAAAACCCAGAAAATATATATTTTTTTAATTTTAATGAATTATTATTTATTTTCACATTATTTACAGTCTAGAAAATCAGAAAAATATTCATGATTTTCCAGGATTTTTCTCATCTATGTGATCTCGTTTGTAGAGTTTCGGCGTTCTGTCCAGTAGTTTCTTTAGAGTTTGTTCGGTTATTTTGCCCATTCTGCTTGTAAAAGTTCCCACAAGTGATTTTCTGATGTTAGATTGAGTTTTCAAACACACTTGTGCAAATGGTCCCACAGCAATTCTATGGGGTTTAAGTCGGGTGATTGTGGAGGCCAAGTCATCACTTCCAGGTCGTCGTCGGATTTCCATTGGTCCAAAAGTTCTCTAATTTGTTTAGCAGAATGTTTAGGGTCATTGTCATGCTGAAAAAGAAATTTCCCCTGAAAAATATCTCTTCCAGAAAGAAGCATTTGAGTTAGCAAAATGTCTTGATACTGTTCTTTTCGCATGATTCCTTCTATCCTAAAGATTTTTTCAAATTTACCGTTGCCAAAACAAACCCAAACCATTACCGAACCTCCACCATGTTTTACTATAGGCAACTGACAGGCTTCCAACATCCTCTCCCAATTCCAATGTTCTGATGTCCAATTTTCATGTTCTCGGGCTCATTCTAATCGTTTACATTTATTCACTTGCCTAAGAAGTGGTTTCCTCACTGCAACTCTCCCGTGTAGTCCACCTTCTGCTAACCTGTTCTTCACGGTTGTCACGCTGATGCGGAATGGGCCGTTCCAGGTTTACTTGAGCCGTGATTTCTGGTGCGGTTCGACGATTACGTCTGCTGGACATTGTTATAGCTCTGTCTTCAGCGGGAGTCGTTTTTCGAGGCCTTCCTGAACATTTTTGGTTGGAATTCCATGTCCCGCAGAAAATTTTTTACGATATAGTCCACAGTTCTCCTTGGCATCCGTATATCACTCGCGATTTGTCGACTCGAGTGACCTTTTTGATGTCTCACAATTATCTGAGCCCGATTTTTAACGGAAACTTCTTCTTCTGTATCAGAGACCAAGCACTGTTTGCGAATGGTTAATTTCCAAAAGGGCAATGGTTTTTATAGCATAATTTTTATCATAAAATGTCACTAGGAATTTCCATAATCCCTAGAAACTTGAAATGAGTTCTTACTTCAACTGGAATTCTCAGAAATCGCCTCATGCAAAACTTGGAAATTTGTTCTGATTGGTTTTTAATTTGTGGTTTCACCAAAAAGGCTTATCTAAACAGTTTTATGATGGACACTTCAACAATTCAATTTACCTAATATAATTACATGGTTTAATTAGATATTAAATTTTGGCAGTTACACTGAAATTTCTAGATGGGCAAATACTGACGGTAGTGTATATTTTAATTACGGTTGCTAATTCTCTATAATATTCGATTCAAGAAATATACTTCAATTCTAAATGGCTTATATTTTGCATGCTGTTGAGCAATAGATATCACCACAACACTGATACCGTGAAAGCAAAACAGGAAGTTTTCAGAATATACATAATACATAAAAAAATAATCTTAATTACTTTAGTTGAAACTGACTAAATACTTAATTTTATTATTGCAATAAATCACGAATTTTGTTGCTTTAACTTTGAGAGTTTCTCTCCTGTAGTATAATTTATCGTAACACTAGTGTCAGCTATTAAAATCATCGTTTATTTTTGTGTTGCTTATTCATGAAGTTTAACCAGTATTTTTAGAAATAAGTGTAACGCCAGAAAATGATAAAAACAAATATACTGTTGATCAAATTCATAAAATAAAAATAATAAAAGTTTATTTGCAGGCTTTCAAATGTCAGAAAAAAGTCGGGAAAATTTTAGGAAACGTGAGAGCCAGGGAAAATTGTTAGGGCCTGAAAAAAGAATAGAAAAGTTTAGCTAACACTGCGCTTTTTTCCATTTTTATCTAATTATCAGCGCAACGATATTTTCTAAAAAATATATATATTCAAATTTATCATAAATTACATTTTTAATTTATTCAAATTTCATATTAGCGAAGTACGGGAGGTTAAACGTAATAGAACAGCCAATATTTTGAACCTCCTGTACTTTCAAAACAAGAATAAAGCATATTAACGTCCTTCCTGCCCGAGACACCTATACATGTTTCCACATATTAACTCAATACACATTTTAATTGTAAATAATCATTTAAATATTTGTAACTTAGAACAACTGGTCTAAATATGCGACCATGAAATTAAGCTATCGCCAGATTATTCTTGTGTCAAATAACACCTGTTTCATATTATGTGCACAATCATCAGTTCCTACATTTCTGAATCGCTAGTTGCCTCAGCTCCTAATAATTTTGCACTCAATGATTTCACCGCCAAATTGTGTACGTTTAATTCTCCTGTTTGCGGTTTTATTTATAAATTTTAAAACTTATGCTTACAATAAAAGTAAAAATCATATTCTGACATTTCGTGTTTCGCAATGGACATACATTTTGAACTAATGCACTAAAAAAAGCTTTTGAATTTGCACAGTATAGAAACAGCAATATTATGATTTTATCCTCTAGGATATCACCAGGAGTAAGAGAAAATTTCATTTTCGTTAATAATTTTTTTTTTCAAAATGACCGAAAAAACGCATTTGTTGTTTGAATTAATAAACAAATGTAAAAAAAAGGTTAATATGACTCCAAAAAAAAATTTTTTTAATGGCATCGGAAAGCTGACGTCGAAACCTAAATTTTGAAAAAAAAATCCATTTTGGACCAAATGGCAGGCAATTCAAATTTTAAATAACAAATTTAATCATGCCCATTGGGTTCAATATTTTTGTATCAAAATTTCAGGGTACTTTTGCTATAATAAAAGGCTATCAATCAGCTTTCGTAAAAATAGATCAACAGGAGATCTTCTGACTTATGTAACACAACGTAATAATACATTCAAAATTTGTCGAAACATAATGTCAGACGGGGTTGTGATATAGTACCTATAATTTATATGCAGGAGAGATACACTTAAAATTTAAAGCTAATAGTAGTTTTTCGTTCTTGAGTCTTCTTAATGTCCTCCACTGAGGTAATAAAATTTTTTTTTATTGTTATTTAGGAAACCACAAATTTTGAAAAATAAAATAATTGATTATTTTTTATACGCAGAGGCGATATCCAGAAATAACTGGACAAGCCCAGTATAATATTCAAGAGCAGTCTCTTGTGGGCAGAATTTTTTATATGCAGTCTGTCAAGTAAAAATGTGATCGTGACTCGTATTCGTATCAATGTATTCTTTGGTGTACTAACAACGGCGCAATTAGGTTAGTAAGTTGTCCAATCGCCTCCTGTATCAATAATCGCCTGGAATCTTCGAGGCATAGTGTCGACGAGATTTTCTGCATACTGGTGCGGCAATAGTCGCCAAATTTTTCGAACCTCGCGAGACAACTGAGTCAAAATTCTCAGAGTCTTTCCTCTAAGCTTTCTCTTTCCAAGGGATCAAACGTTTTCAATAGTGTTCGCGTCCAGGGATTGTGAGGGCCACTCTAGTATCTTATCGTGGACCCAAGCCAGCCGCTTTGCGACGCGATTTTCGCCCAGCAAAGGTTTCTTCAACGTGCTTTGGAATTTGACATCATAAACGCGAAGATGTTGTCGAATGGTCTCCTGCGACACATTCAAACCCGATTTTCTTAATTTTTCCGCTCCTTGACGCAGCGTCAATTTCGAGTCTCGTGAAAACAAAGATACGATTTGTTTTTCGACTTTCGGAATGACTGCCTACCGAGCAGTCATCAGCATTTTTTCATCCCGTTAAAATGATTTACCCATTTCTTCACAAACGATACCGACTTTTTAATATATTTAGCGGCCGGTATCATTTAGGCCCCTTTGGATGGGAACAAGGAAAGACTGCCTCGAACCGACGAGCTAACAAATGACTCATTCTGGATTTTACGTGATTTCGACGAAGGTTCGAAATTGACTGATATTTTTACTAAAATGCCTCGTGTTTATTGAATCCCTGGAATCACATTCTACCAAAAATGAATTATCGCGGACGCGTTCTTACTTGACAGAGTGTAAATGGAGCTGGTTTCCATAGTCTAATCCTGCAACTTTCGAAAGTACATTACTCCGACGGTTATGAAACGTGATCGTGAGGGTATACTTTAGACCAATATTGCCAATAGATTAGTTTCAAAAACTAATTGTACGAATGAATGACAAAATTTTACATTATAAAAAAGTCACCAACCGTTTTCATTGTAATGATACCAGCTCCCCACTGTATATTAAAAAACAGAGAAGCTAAGTAAAGAAATATTTCCTTCCTGCTGGAAGTGTGCCACAGTTCAGCCGATACCTAAAAAAGGCAAGAAGACCTTGCCAAATAACTACCGAGCAGTCGCACTGCTTTCAGTAATATCAAAAGTTATGGAAAAGGCTATCAATCAACATCTTCTAAAATATCTTGAAGAATTCAACATTATTAGGCATCACCAATATGGCTTTTGTAAACATAGATCAACAGGAGATCTTCTGACTTATGTAACACATGTTTGGAACAACGCAATTGAACACAATCTCGAGCGGTTGCTCTTGACATATCCAAGGCATTCGAGCGTGTTTGGCACGATGGACTGTTGGCTAAGCTACGCTCTTATGGTATGTTTGAAAAGTTCTGTTTGTGGCTCTTATGTTTCCTCAGTGAGCGTTCTTTACGAGTGGTGGTCGACGGATTTCTTTCTAACACCTTCACCATCAACGCCGGTGTGCCCCAAAGCTCCTTACTATCGCCTACTCTCTTTCTCATTTACATTAACGATCTGCTGGAAAAGACCGGAAATCCAATCTACAGCTTTGCAGATGACAGTACGCTTATCTCTTCATTCACTTTGAACGCTCGGACATCGGCTGCTCAGGCGAGTGTCCGCAGACAGCGGGAAGTTGTTCAACTTAACAAAGACCTGAAAGAAATTCTATCTTGGGGTGACAGTAACCAAGTGGAATTTAACGCTACAAAAACCCAGGGGTTTTTTTTTCTAAAAAACTTAACGTTGCTGAATCCGACATAGCTATGGCGGGGCACTCCATTCCTCTAATATCGTCACTCAATTTGTTGGGCGTTAATTTGGGAGCAAATATGTCCTGGCATGAGCATATTGCAGGCATAGCAAGGAGAGGTTCTCAAAAGTTGGGAATATTATTTTGAACCAGAAAACTTTACACTCCACAAAAACGGTTAATTCTTTACAAATTCGACTATGGAATACTGCTCCCATGTTTGGGGCTCTGCTCCCAAACATACACTGCATTTGTTAGATTCTATTCAGAGAAGAGCTGTTCGTCTGATTGGAGACCCGAAACTGACCGGCGGCCTTGATTCGCAGGAACATCGAAGAACGGTTGGCGACTTGAGCCTATTCTACAAGTATTTCCATGGAAAATGTTCGGAGGATGTGACCCGTTTAATTCCTCCCAGAGCGGTGCATGTTAGAAATACACGCCGCGCTGATACTTCACATCCGTATGAGGTCCAGCTTGTTACTCCTCGTACAACGCTTTTCAAGCAGTCTTTTATATGGAGAACATCATCCCTTTGGAATAATTTGCCCAGGACTGTGTTTCCCACCGAGTACAATTTACAGCGATTCAAGAGCAACATAAATTGCTTTTTTCCGCACACGGCCGCTTCTGTAGCGCTTTAGGGACCTCCCTGCAGCACGTGTGCTAGACCCATAAAAACAAAAATTGCCTGGTAACTTAGATTGTTTCTGTATTTCTGGATGCAAAAACAAGTTGTATAAACTATTATTATTCTGGTTTTATTTTGTTCGTTCTCCCGTTCCTTGTCAATACTGCTTAATAATTGAATCGGTCATTTTTGAGAGGGGACATCTTATGAAACTCCTTTTGGTCTTTGAATACTAAACTTATAACAAAATACTCCCACTATCGTCTTGCCCGCTGCCTTTACTCAGTTATGTGTAGTAGAGCAAAAAAATTCACCCCGCCGACACATACTTTCAAAAATGACCGATTCTGGTTCCCATGTATAACTCAAAAGGGACAAAAAACATTATTTTTTATAGAAATGTATATTTTAGGGAAATGAATAAACGAATGACAGAAGAGCAGGCTAAAAAGACTTATGAACGAGCTTTAAAAATGGAGCAAGAATTCGGAGAATATTTCACAGGTAAAATTTTTTCAACTTATTTTAATTGTGTCCGAATAAATTTAATTATATATATATATATTTTATATACGCACCTAAAAAATATATATTCACGGAAGTAATTACAGTATTTAAAAAATTTCAACATTAAACCTCGTCCAATTTAAGGTTTAAATTGACAGGTACAAGCTAAGTACACAGGTCACCAAAAGCTTCATATCGCCGAAAATTAATTTTTTACTTCAATTGGAAATTAATGATATATGACAGATATCGCCATTTATATTGTAAAATTATTCAAATTGATAAAAATGTACGTGTCAATTTTCCTTTAAAAACCTTAATAACTACATAATCATTATAAATACTGTACTTATTTCTGCAGGCAGTTTCTACACTCGATAGAGACAAATTATAGCAACGCCAATCATTATCTTTCTTTTTACTAGTTTGATACTATAGCAAGAAAACTTATTATTTGAAAAGAGCGTTTATATTACTTTCTAAACACAACCAAGACCACGATTCATGTCCGGTTAAATTTTTTTAATAAAACGGAAATTAATGCGATTTAGGATAAACGCTCAGTGAAAAACATTCCTAAACTTTTGTTGAAATCCAGTAAAATCTTCTAAGGTTTACATACTGTTGTAAAATTAAGTTGTTAATAATATCTTGTTTCCAGCTGTGGTTCAAGGTGACACTCCCGAGGACATCTACGCCCAAGCTAAAGAAATAATCAATGAACAATCTGGCCCAACGATTTGGGTACCAGCGAAGGAGAAACTGTGACCCGTAGCCCCCGTGTGGACGTTTCCGACACGTTCGCTACGCCACTAGCGCTCTCTTTTGACCAGTAACAGCAGCTTTTGCTTATTGTTGTGATGTAAAATGTTGAAGAGTCCACATCAAAATATTTTCTTTGTTTTCAACAGCGACTGCGAATTTTTATTTAGAAGGTCAACTTTCACATTATGATAATTAAAATGTATAGCTTAGGTTCTTTTTTAAGCATCTTCGCAATGTTCCAATATATCTCTTTATACATATACTGTATGTTTATAAAACTTAATAGGATTAAGTTTTACAATAATGTCTACCTACCGAAAGTCGAAAAAAGTTATTTCACTTAAATTTACGTGTGCTAAGCTAAGCTCAGGCAGGCATCTTTCATAGAAACTCGAAAAAATAAAACAATTACAAAAAATATTTTTTACATTAAAATGAACATTTTTAAAATCAAATTTTAGTTAAATTTCGAAACATTTGGGTCATTTTAAATGATGCATAACATATTTATGTTTAGAATAGAATATATAACAAAACAATGTAAAATTTAGTCACGACCTTCTGGTAGAAAAGATTCGATAGAAATGAGGTTTTTGCTCAAATATTTTACATCACACATTATTTGCTCGATTGTTGTGACGAGTCTTTTTGACTGCTTAAAGAAACAATTTACTTTAAACATATAAGTTCATATTAGAATGTGAAATACCAACATCCTTAGGATAGAAATATCATCTTTAGTAGTATTATATATGAGAAAAGATCTTTCAAACATATGTGCTAGAAGAAGCCACGTCAAAGATACGTACAGATGGAATTCACTACAATTTAGTATATATTTTTACAAAGAAAGCACTCAGAATATTTATTAATGATACAGTAACGCTTTATTAAATTTAAAAAAATTAAATCTACAAACCGTCTATAACAACCTGGTTATTTAATCGATATAGTCAATTATGATTTTTTAGCCAATTATAGGGTGGTTATTAGTGATTTTAATAAAATTCTGTACTTAAATTGTGACGGTTTTGTATAATTGTTTTGATTGGGCTTATACTGTCAATAAGTAATATACATACATTTTGAGGCTAATCAGATAAACTAGCTTATTTCAATAAAACATTTTTAAGTGCTATCTGAAATCCTCTAATAACTTAAATAGATCTAATAGAGTCAATACATGAAAGATAATTATAAATTGATACATTTATCCAACAAATTTGATTTATTGATTAAAAATGCTTCTTAGTCTCAATATTTTTTAATGAAAATAACATATTTTTGTAAGGGTTATGATACACGTGTTATTATATCTATCTATATATATATATATATATATATATATATATATATATATATATATATATATATATATATATATATATATATATATATATATAATATATATATATATATATATATATATATATATATATATATATATATATATATATATATATTATATTTTTTATTTTTCAATTTTCTTGGTCAGGTTCAGCAACGTTAAATTTTTCAATTATAAAATGAAAGTTTCCAAAATTTATTGTGAGCCCTTCCTTTTATTATTGACGTTTCGGCACAGTTTGCCTTTCTCATAATTTTTGTTTAGTTTGGCTTGGACGTGGATGTTTAGGTTCATATTTATCATAGCCCCTAAACATCCATGTCCAAGCCAAACTAAACAAAAATTTTGAGAAAGGCAAACTGTGCCGAAACGTCAATAATAAAAGGAAATGATCACAATAAATTTGGGGAACTTTCATTCTATAATTGACCTCCAAACTCAAGGAAATTGAAAAATAAAAACAAAAAAAGTACATACAGGGTCAAAGAAAAATAACAAAATCATACATATATACATACAGTGGGTCCCAAAAAGTTTTATACAAATGGAGAAAATCCATTATGGATTTCCATGTGATGTAAAACTTTTTATCAAGAATACATTTTTTGTAATCGGTGTAAGATAAACTTTTTTTTTGTAATATGTAAGATAAACTTTTTTCTCCATTTGTATTAAACTTTTTGGGACACACTGTATATATATATGTATATATATATATATATATATATATATATATATATATATATATATATATATATATATATATATATATATATTTCAAACCTAGTGACATGCCAAACAAGTTTTTAACGTTTAAATTTTTAAATTATACCTTGTCTTATGCAATTTTAAAACGCGAACATTAATCGCCGTACAAAAAATGAATAGAGTGAAAAATCACCCTTGCAGTCAAGTAATTACATTCAATTAGTTGTTTGGTAGCTAAATGACAAAACTGCAAAATATTCAGGAAGCAATAATTTTAATTTTTTTTTTAATATATGACATTGATTGTTAGGGGGACGATATAGTAGACATCAGCCATATTTAATTTCTAAACAAGCCTCCATAAATGAATGCAATATGTATTAGGGAAAAGTTTTTTTCAGCTAAAAAGTTTCACAAAAGATATATCAACTGAGCTGAAATACAGGCCACAAAATAATTTCCGTAAAACAGTACAGCCAGATAGCATTAAGCCTAAAAAATTTGTTTTTATTTAATTCACTCATTTTTTAAATATTTAGTTTATTTAAAATCACAAACTGCAACTTAACAAAGAGAAAGTAGGGTTGTTATTTGACAGCTCACTCAAGTTATGCTTTATCGTTAGATTTTTTAAGGTAAATTTCAAAATGATTAACAATATGTGTAATTTTTATAATTAGATCAAGACTTCACGTTTCATAAGGAAAAATTTAAACTGTGCATTTTATTTAAAAAGAGGGACTGGGCTACATGACAAAAATATTACTTTTAAACAAGTTTAGCAAAATTAGCTCAAATATCAAGTGATAAGTATAATGTTGCACTAAATATTCTTTTGTGAGATATTTATTAACAAATATTTCCAATAAGAAAATTATGTTTATCAAATGATGATAATACTCAAAAGAAATAATACTGTTAAATAAATGCTCAATTTAATAATAATTTTGTTTACTTTAAGCAATCAAAAAGGAGTTGCTAATTGTAATTTAAAAAGTACACAAATAGGTAGATGTTTAAGATTATTAATTCCGGCTAATTGACGAGCTTTATATAGTATCTGGATAACCTTTGAAATCTTTTATTTTAAGCTATAAAAAGATAGAATCATTGCCGATAAAAGTAAAAGTTTTGGGATTCCTCCCGAAACCCTAGCAAATTACAAAAGGGTAAAATAATTTTGCTGTTACCCCATGTATTTCATCTTTCACTCAGCCCGCTAAAATATCGCGTCAATTATATAAAACAAATGCACTATCTGCTTACAATTAAAAATAAAGGCTATATTTACTATTAAGTGAACTTAAATAAAATTAAAAATAATCCAGTATCGGAATAGCCATTTCTTGTTTTATGCTTAACATAAAAAAAACACTGAAGCAGTTATTACTATTAAGTATATCATGTAGTCGGATTTCGGAAATTCGAGGAAAAATCACTTTCGGCAGCTAAATATATCGAAATAATAATTGAGTTTAAAATAACACATGGTCTAGAAACATGTTTTATTCTTTCATTATTTCTAAAGTAACTAGAATGGTTTCTGAGCAAAAGTATATAGACAGATTTTTTCTCTCTTGGTACAACCTTTAATTATTTTATGTAGACATGTTTCTATTCAGTTTCAATATAGGGTACGTTATATGAAATGACTTAGTAATTCAGCTAGTTACCAAAAGTATAATGGCATCAGTAACATGTTTCTAGACTTTTAATTGAAATATTTTTTAAAAAGTCTGTAGTTTCTGAATTAACAGCGTTATGTAAAACTTGTGCCTGACTCTGTATATGTTTATAATGCAAGTAGCTTAATATATATTTTACTCTCATTAAAGGTCAAAAGTTCCCCTCATAGACTGATTTAAATCATCTCATCATCTTATCATTCCGGTAAAGTGAACATTCATAAAAAAATAAAATTAAAATTCTATTTCCAAGTAGACGGTTGCTCCACTTAACAATACAAAACCAATGTATAACTTTAAACAAGGACATTAAAAATAGGTATTATTTTATATCCTTGTTGCAAAATGACCAACACATTTGCAGATATAATATTCAACAGCGGAAACTTGGCATTAAGATTTTGGAAAAGCAGAATGTAGAATGTATTCCTTGTTTGATACAAATTTACTGACATATTTACGAGGTAGTGAAAATTGGCGAGAAAACAACGTATAAAATCTTGTAGCGTCACGCCAGATGGTGATAAGAAGTCACAAGGCTACCTTAAATTCTAATATCTAATTTAATTGCTATCAGAGTCACTTATTTTGATTTCATCTGTCGAAAAACGAGACAGTAAATTTCAAAATATTAGAATAACGTCTTTTTATCTGATTTTGTAAAAGAAATAACAGAAAAATAAATTTGGTTACATTATAACTTTTATGAGAGTTAAATTTATCGGCAGTGGGTTTTATTTTTAATGACCCCTTGCTTATTTATACACCTGCACTTGTGTTTTTAACAATTTAATACATTATCGTACTTATTATATTATAGTCAAATATATTTCTGAACAGTTTGAATTTTCTTGTTATTAGCTAGTTTATCAATGTTTTTGTAGTGTCATGTATTGTATTATATTATTAAATTTTGAGGTTTACCTGCCAATAATAATAGTTGGAAATTATAAAGAATTGTATATACACAAAATATCTATGTGTAGCGCATAACATAAATAATGTTATTGTTATAAAAAAAGTTGTCACTTAACTTATTTGAGTTATTATTAAAACAGATTTTACTAATAGTATTAGTCTTATTTTTCCCCATATGTGTATAAAGATGCAGACGAATTGTTATTTCGGAGTAACTTACTCAGTTTGGACCAATGAAACTCATGAGAAACTTTACACAAGTTTACTAGAAACAATCTGGGTAACAAGAAATAATTAATCTAAAAATTGCTAAAAAGCCCTGCAAAGAATTTAGTCGTTCGGAATCGGTAAGAAACTGTAGCTCCCTTTTGTCCGTGGAACACTTAAGAAGGCAAAGGCGAGAGGGCATAAACAAACCGGGGAAAATTGTAAAAATGCGGTTACGACCTGTTTTAAAATGTTTAGATGTTAAATAGGAAAAAATAATCTGATTTTTATATTTTTCCTTCCTTCACTGACAATTCTCACTGAACTAAGAAAATCTTTTTTTATTCTAAAGATCTTTTACTTTCATGAAAATGGAAGTATGGTGATAGTTTTTGTGTTCCTTGAATATTAAAGAGTAGCTCCACTCACCTCCAAAGAACCTCTTGTTTGCTACTATGAGATTCGATTTCCCGCAAAGAACGCCACCGAATATCATCGAATGCGATTTCAATTGATAGTCCAGTAAACAGGGGACAAAAAGTAATGATTTCAGGAAAACAATATAGACGTTTAACCTCAACTATTCTTTATGTTTTTTGGCGTGCTGAATCCAAATTTCAACTTTGCCACCTTGTAAATGTTCGTTTTGAGTAAAATGTAAAAAACGGCCAAAAAGGCTCCTTTTTCACTGTTTCGATTATAACTTGAAAACTGTGCACTTTTCGAGAAAAGTATTATGTCTGTAGATGTTTTTTTGTCAGGCGAACGAAGCACTAGTGTGCTTTGAAATTTAGTGATATTTCAAACATAGCTCTAAGCCAAGAGCAACTCCCTCATTCCTCGCTCGGAGCTCTACTCGTGAAAGTAGAGCTCCGAGCGAGAAATGAGAGAGTGCTTTGTCCGAAATATCACTAATTTCATAACGCTCTAGCGGCTAAACCGTTCGACAAAAAACCTATAGGACATAATTTATTGGAAATTTAATGTAGTACGGTAATGTACTCATGTTCGCTGCATGATTGCTTAATTTTGATTAGTTCCTTGAAGAATAAAAATCATTGAAAAACGTTGCAAGTAATTTAGAGTTCACTATCTCTAAGGAACATTTCCATATAAAAATCGTATGTAAGCAGTGATCTTTGGTTCGGGCTACTTTAGGGGCTGTTTTTATTCTTCTATGAACGTTATTGGAAAAAAGCTTGTTGAGGTAAGAAACTTTGGTATTTAAAGTTCAATAAAAATTAACAATAATAATTTTTAAAAGTGTTTTGAAATTTAGGGTTTTTTTTCACTTATTTCCCACTGTGCGGCGTTTTGTTCCACTTGTTTGCTTTTCTATAGTGATAACTATATTTTCTGTGACTGTAAAATGCGATGATTTTGTATCAAATTATATTAAAATGTAAAAAGAAGGATTAGGGCTTAGAAACATTTGAGACTTTATTGTGTTTGTCCAGCTTCCTCTATCGTGTATGTAGTAAACAGGTTATTGGATCTTTATTGCATAAATGGTAGCAGTGAGTATCAAACAACACACTGTGTTTCAATTAAAAAAAATGCCTTAATGCGTGAAGTAACCTGGCTCCCCAGTGTATGACTGCTCGCCATTTTGGTGAGGCGAAGCGAACAGCTGTTATCGACCTAAATGCAAGCGAAAATTGTCAATGATTTCTTCCGTATACGTGGTAAACAGGTTGTTGGATCATTTTTGCATAAATGACAGCAATGAGCTTTAATATTCTTATTAGCAGTAAAAAAAAAGCTCTGTTCCAATTGAAAACATAGTCTTTTGTATAATTAAGTGCACATATATTTCATATGGATGCAGTGGCGAGGAGAGCAACAAATAACAGGCCGAGGGGAATCGTGTGGAATCCATGTATGCTTAGCCAGTGCTTGGACTCTCTGGAGTATGCTGATGATAAATGTGAGCTGTCGCACAGAGTCCCCGACATATAAGCTAAAATGGACGATTTAGTCTGAGTCAGCTAAAAATAGGCTTAAAATAAACATCACTAAACCAAGCAAATGCGCATTAATCTAGAGATACCTCTCTGACTGTCAGCAGTTAACCAGATGAACGAGTGCGGGAGTTTCAATATGTGGGGAGCATGAATAATGAAGATGGCGGTGCCTTGAAAGATGTGGAGACCAGGATAAAAAAAGCGAGAGGTGCATTTACCTTGTTTGGAAAAATCTGGCGCTCAGCAGTATATAGTGTCAGGACCAAAATCAACATCTTCAAGTCCAGTGTGATCTCTGTCATTCTGTATGGTTGTGAAACCTGGCTTGTTACGAAAGTAATTGAGAAGAAATTACATTTGTCAATCGCTGCCTCCGCCGAATCCTGTGTGTCTTTTGGCCGAACACTATCTCCAACAATGACCTATGGGCTAGAATTGGTTGTAGTGATATAAACCTCGCAATATGTGGCTGGATCGGTCATGCCCTGCTCTACAATCGCCAAGGAAGCAGGAATAAAGGACCACTCAACCGTCGCTCAGTGATGTCGGAGATCAACTCATTACCTGAAAATCGAAATCGGCAAATCAACAACATCGCAAGTCTGAAGACGCTTGCCGAACGCCGTTCCAGATGGAAAATTTTTATTGACCGCCTATGCTCACTTTGTGGTAGCTCGGAATGTGCAGACGCCGAGCAAGGCACTAAGTAAGTAAATAAGTATATTTCATATAAGTTATGAATTAGTTGGTATAACTCTATTGGCAATGATCATCTAAGAAATAAGTGACGGGATGAAAAACTTAGACTTATCGTCCAGGTAAGTAATCCAGTACCTTTGACTCTTAGTACCAGTATAAAAGGAGCTATTAACACACCTTAAAAGTTTGCATATATACTCTGGAAGACATAAAAAACTAGTAAAAAATATATTGGGACCTCCACCCTTGAAGATGGCGTGCACTATTGCTCCTTTATAAATTGCTTATTACTTTGAAAATTGGTGTAATTCTTAAGTCAATCATCGCTCTTAAAATGAGGCTAACAATACATACACCATACCACCACTCACACGGCCAGATAATTCTATTGCAACGACACCTGTTGAGAAAGCGAACTTGTTGGCTGAACTGTTTGCTTCACATTCTACTGTCGATTTCCAAGGAAAAACACCACCTACTATTCCCATAGTGCAGTCAAGGATGCCCGATGACAGCGTATTATAAAGCGTATTCTGATGAAGCTAGACACCAAAAAGGCTTCTGGCACTGACGGAATACCTGCCATAGTTCTTAAAATGTGCGAGGGATCTAACACCAGTTTTCTGTAGACTTTTCAACCTATCCTACAGAAAGGGAATATTTCCTTCCTGCTGGAAATGCGCTACAGTTCAGCCGATACCTAAAAAAGGCAAGAAGACCTTGCCAAATAACTAGCGACTAATCGCACTGCTTTCAATAATATCGAAAGTCATCGAAAAGGCTATCAATCAGCATCTTCTAGAATATCTTGAAGGCTTCAACATTATTAGCGATCACCAATATGGCTTTCGTAAAAATAGATCAACAGGAGATCTTCTGACTTATGTAACACATGTTTGGAACAATGCAATTGAACACTTTGGAGAATCTCGAGCGGTTGCTCTGGACATATCCAAGGCATTCGACCGTGTTTGGCACGATGGGCTGTTGGCTAAGCTACGTTCTTTTGGTATGTCCGAAAAGTTCTGTTTGTGGCTCTCATGTTTCCTCAGAGAGCGTTCTTTACGAGTGGCAGTCGACGGATTTCTTTCTAACACCTTCACTATCAACGCCGGTGTACCTCAAGGCTCCATACTGTCTTCTACTCTTTTTCTCATTTACATTAACGATCTGCTGGAAAAGACCGAGAATCCAATCTACAGCTTTGCAGATGACAGTACACTTATCTCTTCATTCACTTTGAACGCTCGGACATCGGCTACTCAGACGAATATCCGCAGACAGCAGGAAGTCGTTCAACTTAACAAAGACCTGGAAGAAATTCTATCTTGGGGTGACAGTAACCAAGTGGAATTTAACGCTACAAAAACCCAGGCGGCAGTTTTTTCTAAAAAAGTTAACGTTGCTGAACCCGACATAGTTATGTCGGGGCACTCCATTCCTCTAACATCGTCACTCAATTTGTTGGGCGTTAATTTGGGAGCAAATATGTCCTGGCATGAACATGTTGCAGGCATAGCGAGGAGAGCTTCTCAAAAGTTGGGAATATTATTTCGAACCAGAAAGCTTTACACTCCACAACAACTGTTAATTCTTTACAAAGCTCAAATTCGACCAACTATGGAATACTGCTCCCATGTTTGGAGCTCCGCTCCCAAACATACACTGCATTTGTTGGATTCTATTCAGAGAAGAGCTGTTCGTCTGATTGGAGACCCGGAACTGACCGTCGGCCTTGATTCGCTGGAACATCGAAGAACGGTTGGCGACTTGAGCCTATTCTACAAGTACTTTCATGGAAAGTGTTCGAAGGATGTGGCCCGCTTAATTCCTCCCAGAGCGGTGCATGTTAGAAGTACACGTCGCGCTAATTCTTCACATCCGTATGAGGTTCAGCTTGTTACTCCCCGTACAACACTTTTCAAGCAGTCTTTTATATGGAGAACATCATCCCTTTGGAATAATTTGCCCAGGACTGTGTTTCCCACCAAGTACAATCTACAGCGATTCAAGAACAACGTGAATCGCCTTCTCCGCACACGTGTTGCTCCTGTAGCGCTTTAGGGACTTCCCTGTAGCACGTGTGCTAGACCCATAAAAAAAAACAAAAAAAAAAAAACAATGATTAGCGAAACGAGCGTTGAATTAAAAAATTAACCGTTAGGTGTAGTGGTGATAACTGTTGTGTAGTGTCAAGGTTCCGAAATCCCAACATAATATGTAGGCTGAAAATTTTTGGTCTAGCAACTTAAAACACATATTTTTGCAAAATTCGACTTTATTCATCAATAAAGTCTCCTTCAAGAGCGATACAATCGGTCCAACGTTTTTTTAACATTTCTATACCTTTCCTGTAGAAGGTCTTTGCCTTCAAAATAGGCCTCAACTTCTTTGGAACCAAATCTCTTTCCCGAGAGCATTTTTTTGAGGTCTGCGAATAGATCTAGTCGCTGGGGGCCAAATCTGGAGAATACGGTGGATGAGGAAGCAATTAGAACTTCAATTAATGCAATTTTGCCATCATAACCATTGACTTGGGACCGTTTCTTTGCGAGTTTTGTCTTCAAAGGCACCAATAACTTTATATAATATTCGCTATTGATAGTCGATGAAAATTATTCCATGCGCCTCCCAAAATACATAGGCCAAAACCTTCCCAGCCGACTGTTATGTCTTTGGTCGCTTCGGGCGGCTTTCACCGGCTGCTGCCAACTCAGCTGACTGCCAATTTGATTCCGTGTGTCCGTGTAATGGTGGATCCATGTTTCATCCATTATCACATATCGCATGAAAAAATCCTTTTTATTGCGCTTAACCAGGCGTCAGACAGAGCTGAGAATCATCAACACGTTGTTGTTTTTGGTCCACTGTGAGCAAACGCGGCACTCATTTTGAACAAACCTTTCTCATGCCCAAATGTTCATGCAAAATATGACGAACACGTTCTTTTGATATCTTTAGGGTGTTAGCTATCTCACGAGATTTGACTTTAGGCTCATCCACAACAATTTTATGGATTTTTTTTTAAGTTTTCGGGTGTAACCACCTCATTTGGACGTCCAGAGCGTTTAGAATCATTTCTGTCTCTACGACCACGTTTAAATTCAGCAAACCAGTAAATGATAAGTAATTTTCCAGGGACAGAGTCCCCGTAACACTTATCAAGCCATTGCTTTGTTTGAAAGGTATTTTTTCCCATCAAAAAACAGTGTTTAATCAGCACACGAAATTCGATTTTTCCATTGTTTTGAAAATATCAAAAGTAACGTCACTAAAACCACTGTAACTTGTAAACTAATCGTCGAAATATCATGAAATTTTGACACGTATCATTTGAAGGTTGGTACTTCCTAAAAATCACATGGATTTTTTGAAAAGAGCGACATCTATTTGTCACACCAAAAACTTTTCAGCCTACATGTCAGTAATTCTTAAGGATTCCTTATTGTTACCAAAAACCCAAATTTAGACTCCCACCCTTGGTACTACTTTTTTTTAGTAGTTTATTGCAACTCCCAAAATATGTATACAATTGAGGCCCATAAAAGTTAAATAATTTTAAAAATTTGATCTTTTAGCTTTCTCATTTGGGTTTATTTAATAGAACTTTCTTTTACTCGGATTCTTTTAATTCTTTTGCTTGTTTTGATACTTGGATTTTTTAGATCGTGGCATCTGTAATACTGAAAATACATATGTTATATTTCTACTCAAGTTAACTTTTATTTATCAAAGACATTGAAATAAAATGAAAACACTTTTTTTCCACTTAATGTGAAGAAAAAATGCGGCAAAAGCTGAGCAGTTTGAACTGCATACTGTTGAAGCTACTTCGCACTTAAAAGTTATCTTAAAAATATTCAAGATGCCTTTTCTTTCTCAAATGCACTTTTTTACTTAAAATTTTTTATAGAAAAAGAACAATAATTTTTTTAAACATATTTAAAAGATCATTTTGCTAATGCAAAATCTTAGTTACAAAAAAAGAAATCAATAGTTTTATAGTATAGTGAGCAAAGATAAAACTATAAATGTTTTTATCAAAGACTGCAACATTTGAAAAAAATTCTTAGATCTGGAAGACAGTTTTTAAAACCTACCGAAAGTCAGGTTGCTTTTATTTAGAAATGAATATTGGGATCTTACCTGTAGGAGGAGCCTACTATATTTATTTTTAAGATGGCCGAAATATGCGTGCAGTATTTTTCAAAAATATTATTAACAAATGGCAATATTTGCGAATAGGCCGGAAGAAATCCTGCCCAAAGGAATTTCACACTCGGTGGAAAACTTTTAAAATCAAATCTTTTCCTTGGGTGTGGAATAATCGATGACAAAGCTATCGCGCCCAACATAACAAAAAGTCAAGCATGTATATCCACGGCCCAATTGCGAACAGTAGTGTTTGAGATAAACGGCACTTTCAACAGTAGAAAAGGGGAAATTTTATTTATGAAATGCTCTTGTAAAGCCGGTGAAGGTGAAAAATGCAAAGATATCCTCTCTTTTGTATTGCTACCGCTAAGATTTTAACCTAATATTTACATTGCAATTTTTGCATGAAATTTATTTTTTTACAATTTTTTCACCCGCCTTCTTAAAGATGGAACATCTGAAACGCAAAGAATATATTTAATTCAAGAATAGTTACAAATTTTAGTGAAATGATACGTTACAATCAATGATGATGAGAAATATTTTAACTGGTTTCAAATTAAATGCCAATTCACTTCGGAGGTTAATATTTATTAATTATTTATGTTTTTGAATGAATACAAAATAATTGAGACAATATTTTATCAAAATAAAATCTGAAAAATGTTATCTAATAAGGAATTTTTGTTTGACACGTATACAAATTACAAAAAAAAAAACAACAAATGGCTGTACAAGAATAAATAATTTTACTTACCTGGAAGAATATAATCTTCTTTTTTAAAATGTTTAGAACAAACTTTAGCATCAATTGGGATTTTTCGTTCAATTCGGAAAACTTTTTTCCACACTTTCAGTCTGTTAACTATTGCCACTTGCCCAAATGCCATTAATGATATTTAAAAACATTTAAATCCTTTTACAGGCGACTTTCACAATTGTAAACACAGTATAAAAGTCTTTTTTTTACTTTTCACGAAAAACAAAATTTTTAGTATTCATTTTTAAGAAAACTTATAATATTAATTTACACAGACGCTTAAGACAGATTTAAAAATGCACCTCAAGTTTAATTCCTGAAAAAAGCTGCGAGATGTCGTATTGAATAGTTAAGATCCTAATAACGAATCCACCAAAAAGGTATGACGTCAGTTAAATATTAAACAATAGGAAAAGTGATAAATTACAAAAAAAAGGCAAATAAGGGAAATTCCGAGGACAAAAAATTTAGATAAACGTTTTTTAATGCGACTACTAAGTAGAAATAATTTTAGATACATTTAAAACAATGTAAATGTTCCTCAAAATGAATAAATTTTCGAAATCATATAAATTACAATAACAGCCTAATGACCACTTGCCTAGATTCTTTAAGATTTGATATTTAAACTGCCGAGGGAAGAATAGCTTTCACTTTTTTTAGCACCGCCAGTTAAGCGTTACTTAACAATACAACTTAAATTAAGTGGCCAAATTTCCCTACTTAAACAACCTGAAACAACCCTTCATATTTTTTTTGACTTAAACCGCTCACGGAATTATAACCTCACAAAGTTAATAACATTTTGTATGGGGATCTATTCCAGTATTTTAGAATTTGTAAAATGAATATAAATTTAATAAAACAAATTATGTAATGGATAAAATTAAATCTTTAATTGGATCAGATGGATTTAATAGTCTTTTGAATGGTAAAATGATTTTTTTAAGGCCAAAAAATGAATTGTGGAGATTTGATGACTAATTTGGCCTTTTTAGGAAATAATCTTAAAAAGAGCTTTATCATGTTATCAGTAATATATGTTAAAAATATTAATAATAATATCACGCCAATCAACATTTGCCTTAATATGTGTGTGGAGTGTTTATGAAGCTGATATAAACTTGTTCTCGATATGGGGGGTTTTGATATATCTTGGATCAGTTTTAGAAATTTCATTTTGTTGCCTTTTTTTTTATATAGAATATTATAATGCCAATCTTTCACATTTGTATGTCTTAAAAGGCCATAGAACATAGATTTCAAATGGTCTATCTCAAATCAGCATAGTGTATATTATTTTTCTTATGAGATTTTACTTAACATATTGAATTTGAAATAAACGTTTTGAATAAGAAAAATAGATACAAGCTGAGTTTTGGTAGATGTCTAAATCTTCACAATGCATATGCTCTTCCAAAGGTCTGATTATTTCAGTTTTACAGAATACAATGTTGATAATGCTTTTAATTATTAATTAAGCATTACCGAACAAATAGGGAAAATTTATATATATCATTGGAACAGTTTAGATATGTGTACTAAGCTTAAGAATTGAAATAACAGATTTAGCATCATTCTTGTCATTATATTAAGAAAAGAAAATTCTTATCCCACACAAAAATAGAATGCATGTTAATCACTTCTGGAATCAAAATTAATAATGTAAATTTTG
>CM032454.1:136271231-136400800 GCA_019049505.1 Pachyrhynchus sulphureomaculatus | reverse complement strand
GGTTATGTTTACGAAAAATATATTTTTTTGAATAATAGCAGCGTCATTTCTGAGCGAGGCCAGGTTATCATCCTCGTAGAACAAAAAAATCTAGACCACCAAACTTTGTATACATATTTGGTAAATATCGAACTACTATTCGTAGCAACTGAATTTATTTTTTACAATGCGAAGTGTTCTAGGTTAACTAGTTATAAATACTAGTATAGTAGTAGTATCATACTATCATGTATTGCGGCTCTGCCTGCGTACATTTCACGATTTGCATCAGAAATCCCATTATTAGTCTGCTTACTAGTAACACAAATTAACCTCCCAAGATTTATATGTTTTTTTTTTTACAAGAATCTGTGTTTTGTTTATTAAGTTTTTAAGCAGAAATAATATTATATGCATTCTGGTTTTTCAATTTCGAAATAGCTTCATAGATGTCGCAAAGTGTACGAGATTTTACTGGCTTTGAAATGAAAATTCGGCCCTATTGTTTTGTTTCCGTACCTAATTTAAACAAATATAAGAGAAAATCGGGTCAGATAATACTTAGAGGACGCACTAAAATTGGATTATTTGTTCTCGAGTTATTTGGTCATACCTATATACGCCTACTTTGAGAGTAGTATTTCAAAGTTTTACTAAAACAGCTTTATTTTGACTTTTTTTTCACGTACAGATTTAGAAAAAGTATTTCTTCTGATTTATAAATAGAATGTTCTGGAACTTTGTGGAAATTCTGTTTATTGGGAAATGTGTTATTTCCGTCTAATTTGTAAGTAAAATGATGTATTTCAATCAGTCTTCACATAGAATGTTAAAAATTTTTATAAAAACAGTGTTTAGTCTGACTGTAATTCAGCTGTAGCTTTACACTTCCTAGTATTCTTCGTATTTCGTCTGACTTAGAAAGCTCTCGTTTTGCAATTTTGCAAAATTGTGAATTTTGATTGATTACCACATTAAACGCTCTAGAAAACTACAATTACAAACTTTATAAATATAGAATCTTTTGAATGATTTCGTATCAGTATGTTCTAAATATTTGTGAAACTGTACTGCTTTCAACTGTTGTAATTTCAGTGTTCGATAATTTAAATAACCGGTCAAGTGCAAGTTGAACTTGCGCAATTAGTGTTCCGTACGTTGATTGCTTTTAAAATAAAAAATTTTGTTACAGAGGTATAAAATGATCAGTGACTTCACAAAACACACCCCATATGAGTTTTCAACAAAGTTTGTTTCCAATCTTTACTGAAATCTGATGATCTTGAAATTTTTGTTTTTTTTTGATAAATTATTAAAGGCAATGCATTTATGATAATTTCCGTTCAATCTACACAGAATTTTTTCAAAATTTTTTGATAAGTGGTTTTCGAGAAAAGGCGGGGGGACACCGATTTTTCGAGATTTTTAAAAAATAATACAAAGAAAAGTGCTCGCAAGTATTATATTATATATATATATATATATATATATATATATATATATATATATATATATATATATATATATATATATATATTTTACTCGTCTTTTCACAAGCTTTCATTTGACACCACACTTGATGACCTAGTAAAAAAATTTTTTTTTCACTTCCGATTTCACCCCCCAAAACTAACCCCTTAAGTCAAAATTTAACTCTTAAAACTACATGGCTCTGATAAAGCCATCAATTCCTATATTATTACCAAATTTCAACTTTCTATGTCAAATAGTTTCGGAGAAAATCGGGTGTGACAGACAGACAGACATACAACAGACAGACACCGAAGGGATCTTATAAGTGTTCTGTACTGAACACTAATAATGTATTTGGACTAAAATTAACATAAAGTTTTGTAAAAAACTTTATATATTACATGGGGTGAAAAGTTCCTAGACTTTTGAAGAAAAAATTCCGTTTTTGCCAAAAATCGTATACTACAATTTGTGGAATTCTTTAAAATAATCTCTTTTCCTTGAGCCACTTTTTCAAATTTGGAAAGAGGTAATAATCGCTGGAGGCCAAATATAGTAAATACGGCGGAAGAGGCAACAATTCATAGCCCAATTTCACCATCGATTTTTTGGAGTTGTCAACTGGTGCATTGTCTTGATGAAATAACCCTTTTTGCTTCGCTAAATACTGTCTTTTTTTCTTGATTTCACCATTGAAACGGTCTAAGAAACCAACGTAATAGTCTCCAGTGGTTGTTCGCCCCCCGTTCTCAATATAGTCGATCAGTATTATTTCAATGGCATCCCAAAAAATATTTCCTAAAATCTTTCCAGCTGATGTTGAGGTTTTTGGACGCTCTGGTTGGCTTTCATGCGTTCCAGCGACTCTGCGGATCGCCTGTTGGACTTAGGCGTGTAGTGGTGTATCCACGGTTTGTCCATTGTTGCGAATTGACGCAAAAACTTCTTTGGAGTACTCCGAAACAGTGCCAAACAGCATTTTGAATCTTCGACATGTTGCTGTTTTTGATCAATTGTGATAGTGCGCAGCGGGCACATAGCTTTTTTATATGCAAAATATGCCTCACACGTTCTGTTGATATTTTTACAACGTCAGTTTTCCCTCTCACTTCCACTTTGCGGTCATTCAGAACAATATGGCGGATTTTTTTTGGTTTTTTGACGTCCGGAACGTGGTGCATCACGGGTGCTTGTACGATCGTATTTAAGTTCACTAAACCTTGGACATATAGTTGCTTTCGACAGAGCAGATGAGCCAAAACACTTCTCAAGTCATTCTTGGGTTCTGTGTGTATATTTTCATATCAAAAAGCAACGTTTAACACCACACGAAATTCAAGCGTTTCACAAAAATCAAAACAGCTGTAGACACAAAAAATAATAGGCATAATGTCATGAATTTTACATGAATCATCTGAGAGTTGACACTAATTGAAAATCGTATGTGGTTTTTTTGTTTGAGCTACCATCTCTCGGAAAGTCTTGGGACTTTTTACCCCATGTAGTAAACTTAGTATTTCCTCTAATTTACAAGGCATATCATTTATTGATTTTGCTTATGCATCTACATTTTAGTCTTCGGCTAACACCAGCGAATTAGTTCATCTGCCTCTTAGCGCAACTGATATACCTGACGGAAAATTGTATGATGGTAATTATTATCACTTAGAATGTATATGCCTTAAGTCTGTTCTTGTTATTTATGATCTGCCTCCAAAATCACTTGGGTGTATTGCAGTCTAGCACACATGACTCAACATAAAATTCAGTCACACCCTGCATAATTTAAATTGGATTTTTTTGGTGCAACTTGTATTGCAGGATATTTTTTAAAGGAGCAACCAATCACATAAAACAAAAATCATATTTAAAAAAAAAAAACACGAACTCTAATTGGCTTGTTAGTACTAAATTGAAATGGTAGTGACACTGCTAAAAATATTCTCCGATTTTAATGATTCAGTTTTGAGTTGAAAGAAGCAAAAAAGGCATTTTCAGGGCAGAAATTTAATGGAAAATTTATTCCGAAGAAAATTATGTAAATTTTGAAAAACTTCATTTAAATAATTTACGTAACGTAAAGTGAAATCTTGATATCGTCTCGCTAGAGGGCTGCCAAGGTAAATTATTATCCAATTCTAGTACTTAATTTAATTGCTGTCAATTTCCCTTGTTTTGAAGTCGTTTGCCAAAAAATGAGAAGGTAAATTGTAAAATGTATAATTTTTTAAATTTATATCAGCAAGGACGTCTACTGATTACTTTCGAATGGTTTATCCTATCTACTATAAAGTCTCTCTCATCGAAACCGGTATTAAATATGTAAATTTCGCTGTGCAAATACAATATGGAATACAAACACTAAGAGTTTTTTTTTAAGTACTTTAATAAGTTAAGGTCACAGATAAAGTTTTTAGCCTGTCTAATTAAAAATCATCATGGTCATTTTTCCGAAGCTTTAAACATAATAATAATCTTTAAGAATATAGATTTACATGAGTAATAGATAAAAATACATAAACTTCAATTCATGTACGTTATAAAATCCTTCATAAAACAATATCTTTTTAAGTTTCTTTTTAAAACTGGTAATGCCTAATCTTTTAGAGACATACGAGGTATGACAGTAATGACACTGATGTCATAAAAAAATTTATTTATTTTTTTGAGTCGGCTGTAGTGTGTTCGTTAAAGTAGTTTTCTTCTGCTTGCACACACTTATACTAACGCGCCTGCCACTGCTGGTAACTTTTCTGGAATGTTATTTAAGACTCTGGTCACATCATTTTGGATATCTTTTGTTGTTTGAAAATATGTATTTTTTGACTGCCAATTTGACTTTTGGGAATAGAAAAAGTCACACGGGGCGAGATACGATGAATAAGATGGCTGTGATAGTGCTGAAATGCGTTTTGAGGTTAAAAAATTGCTGTACAGACAATGCAGAATGACATGACGCATTATCATGATGAAGAATCCACGTATCAACAATGTTTGAACGGACACGGAGGACACATTTTCGAAGTCTTTCTAGAATTTCTTTGTAGAAATATTGATTAACTGTTTGTCCAGGAGGCACCTACTCTTTATGAACAACGCATCTAGAATCGAAAAAACATACAATTATGCATTTCACTTTTGACTTTGACATGCGCGCTTTTTTTGGTTTGGGTGATCCCTTGGAACATCATTGCTTTGGCGTTTTGTTTCTGGATCATACTGGAAGAATCAACTTTCATCACCAGTGATAACATGATCCAATAACTCTGGGTTAATTTGTACTTGTTCCAACAGATCAGCTGCCAGATCTTCTGTTAATAATAGGCGAACAACTTTCTGATTGCGGTTCACTTCTTTTGCAATCATTTTCACAGATTTCACAGATAATCTTCGATCGGATCGTAGAATTTCACACACACTCTGGTCGTGTTAAACGTCTGTCCGTGAGGTTGATGGTCGTCCACTGCGGTCTTCGTCTTTAACATTCGTTCTGCCTTCACAAAACAGTTTATGCCAACGAAAAACTTGATCTCTTGTCATAACCTCATTTCTAAAAGCCTTCTGAAGCTAACCGTAAGTTGTCCTCGTATTCTCACCGAGTTTAACAATAAAAGAAATGGCATATTCTTGTGCAATTGATCGCGATTCCATTTTCGTGATGAGAGACAAAAATACGTGTTCATTTATTACACCACTACTCAAAACTAAGATGTTGCACGGATGTGCCGCTTGGACTATTAGTGACGTGAAGATCAAGGTGTGTGATGGAGTGTCTATGAAGGCTGCAGGGTTGCTATGTATCGCTTAAAAAATCACTCTCAATACTTTATTGTCGCACCTCGTATATATATATATATATATATATATATATATATATATATATATATATATATATATATATATATATATATATATATGTTGTAACGTGTGAACTGCCCGCACTTTGCGGCGTCTTTTTGTACCCTGTGAAAATTGTTTTTTTCCCACGCTTGGGCGCAATTTTCTTGCAACCTCTTTTTAATTTCTGAGAATGACTTGAGTGAATAATGATTTTAAAAGAACTAAAGAAATTAAACAAACACTAGCTCAGTTTTCCTTGGTAGAGAAATATGGGTAAGAGATAATTGTTATACGTCTTTTTGGAATTATTTTCTATTTTTAAAAAGCTTCAGTTGTACAAATTTTTGGGCACCATTCATTTTAAAATAGAAAGGATCTAACTTCAGTTAAAAAAATGAAAAAATACTGAAGTGTTTTACGGTTATTACTAAAAAGAATTATTCTAGTACAACTTTTCTAATCCTGAAAAGAAAAATAGGTATTCAGTGAGACACTAGCTTTAATCAACAAAAAAGAAAATTTATTCATGATTTAAAATAAAAGTTCTAACCTTTGCAGTTTTAAGGAATACAAAAAAATTCTAGCCTAAAGGTAGTTTTTATAAATTAGAGTCCCTAAATCAGAGATTTTACTTCTAAATCTTGACTACACCCGAAATCGAAGAATCGTGATTTTCACTTCGCGATTTTTCAGTTCAAATTGCTGTTAAAACACTTATTTGCGGGGAATATATTTATTGATGTATGTTCTGGTAACTTACGGTCTTCCAATGGGCTTCTAGGCCTTCAATGCAACACAAAACCGATTTCACACTTTTGAGAAGAGCCTACTTTAACTACTCCATTTAGAAAACACACAAAACCCACTACGGCTTTATGATAAAAAACTCGTGCTTAACTTGGCTCTCGTAGATATTGTCGTAAGCCTCTACTGCGGCTCGGTGGAAATTAGCCCCTGCGGCTTGATGTTACTAAGCCTGGCGGCGGCTCGGTGTTCTATGCCTGGCGGCGGTTCGGTGTTCTAAGCCCTCGATTCGCGTCCTCCGGCTCCTTAAATAAGCCGTCTGCCCTCTCTCTGTAATATGGCGACGCCGGAACCAAAACTCCGGATACAAACATTTGACCAATCCCGGCGTATCGATAGATTCGGTCGCAAACCCGCACAGCACACTATATAACGAGCGGCTAGGAATTTCTGATCAATATACCGCTCGATACAAAAATGAAAAGAAGTACATTATTAAGAGAAAAATCAGTAACATTATATGGTCTTAAAATCTAGGAAAAAATGAATGTTACATTACCCCCTTCCAAAAAGAAATAGACTACACTAGTCTATTAAACTAAGGCTACTTATGAAAAGGTACAAAGTGGTACACTATCACTTAATACTAAGGTCAGAACTTAAAACAAAATTACAAACTTCGGACCTTACTACTAGACTTAATTTAATTAAGCACTAATATTAAGTACAATGAAAACCAAATGAAAATCTTTGCATGTACACAAGAATCTTATAACTAGACTTAACTTAATTAAGCACTAAGGTTAAGTACATCAAAAAGTAAATAAAAATCCTTGCATGAACATAAGAAATACCTTTCCAAAGTAACAATCGCTGTCTTCTTATATAAAAGAATCAGCTCTGTTATGGTTACCAAAACAAAAAAATGTAACTTGGTCTAGACTCTTGTCTAAATCAAAAAAGTGAACGGAAACAAAATATGAACACCCCCCCTTAAAATGGTTTAAGGATTGTCAGAAAATTTTCTATTTCAGCAAAAGAAATTTAGAAAAATTCTTGAATAAAGAAAAATAAAAAACTGATTCTAGTGCAAACACTAACACTAAAAAGAAAAAGTCTTGTAAGACCATTTAGCACAAGGCTAAGAAAAACATCTGGATGAAAATCCAGACAAACGCTCGGGAAAAAATCGCCATCAATGCTCTAGCTCACCGCTAAGAGAACATTCTAAATCTAGTATCACTACTAGTCGCACTCAGAAAATAATCGCACTCTACATCGCAATGTCGACGTCCTAAGACATCCAGACATGCTAAAATCGCCCGGGAAATCGCTACATCGCGCAATGTCGACGTCCTGAGACATCCAGACATGCAAAAATCGCCAGGGAAAACGCTCTGGTTGATCGCCAGAAAACACGTCAGCTCATCGCCAACAAAACACTGTGGTATATCGCAAAAAAAAAAAAACCTCGGCTCCTCGCCAAGAAAACACTCTGTAAGTAGTCCTCGACTACACAAAGTCTGCGTTCTAAAAGAACAACCTTGCCATTAACATAGTGAGCAGCTATAAAAGCTAACAATATCACTATAGGCACAGTGAATAGCTATAAAAGCTAAAATTCACTCTAAACACAGTGAATAGTTATAAAAGTTAAAATTCACCAAACTGAATGATCCTGCTTCAAAAAGCAATGTTCACAAAGAACAGAATGATTAGTCCACGCGCAACTAACATTCAAGGAAACATTCCTAGCATAACTATGTGAGACAGCTAGTCTCTAAATAGGACCTCCCTAAAGTCATAATCCTATATATAGGAGTCCATAAACAAAACGACTCAAAATCACACATTTTGAGCACATGCCCTCAGGCAACCAACATACACTGAAATATATACAGAAATATATACAGAAATATATACAGAAATACATACAGGAGTTCAAATCCCAAACTCTTGGTTATGATAACTCCATACTGAGCTTGGTGAAAGCTCTTAGCAAAAGCCAATCAAATCTTCAGCACATCGCACCAAAGTGACAAATCTGCCTAGAAACATGAGCCAGAAAAAACGCCCTCCGTCATTCTTCAGGGTGGCTACACAGAGATATAAAATTTAACCAGCATTGCGCTTCTCCAAGTTGCATGAAGAACCCTCGTGTACTGGTCTCGCCCTAGAACAACAACGAAAAACATTCAATCCATCCCACATAACAGGAGACAAACACCTCACTACGATATACTGAAAGGTGGAGACAATAGAATACGGAAATGGTGACCCTGGAGTCCACCAACAAAAGGGAGTAGATTATAGCATCCACTAAACTAAAACGGTGTCTACCACACCACCATAAGTCAAAAAAATTAATCAATAGGGTGTTCCGAAACACACTACTGCCAACAGCCTGTCACCACTAATAGGCTAATTGGAGCTGAGGCCGACTACAGTAGCTAGGCTCTCCTTTGGCTCAAATAGTAATAACCATTGAGTAACAAAACCTTTAAAGGTCCCAAAGGTCAAACGTTCGCCCTCCATAGACTACCCTTCCAATCAGTCTGTTCCTCAGGAAGACTAACTCCCTGCCAAACGTCGTAACGGCATCTGTTAGCACCCGGTGCATCACAGCCTGTAAAAACAAATAACTCATGGGATACAACCTAAAAGGTTTACAAGGTTAGCTTAACCAAGCTTCTAACGGAAATTTCAAAAAACGAAAATGAGCTTAAAAAAAGCTACATGAAGCAAAAATTTCTCTATTTTTCGGTGGCAATGCAACAAAACTTTTGAAGACGACAAGAGCTTTTCCAGCTTAATCAGAAACAAGAAGAAAACATCGTTGACAGCTAAAATATTCGATCATGGTGTTAATCGTCTTCCTAGACCATAGCCTCTAGAAGAAACTGCTACAGGTATCAGGCATAACCGTTTTCTGTCAGCCCAAACTTCTAGATTATCTGTTGAAAATCTAAAAATTCGGTTAGGAATCTTCCTTCACTGCGCTTAGCCTCTCTTGACAAGGTTCTCATCTCGGTATCAGATTTTGATCATTTCTTCGTGAAACGACTGTCTTACTCTGCTCTCATCTCCTGTAAATGATCAGCCTTTAGTTCTCCTGCAGCACTTCAATTTCCTATCAATCTGATAGAAGACCGAAAAAACTCATCAGACGCCTATGAGTCCATGCAAAAAAATTAAAAAAATTAGTGACTCAAAGGTAACGTTTAAACGGCCCTGAAAAGAATAGAGTATACCCTCAGTTTGTCAATTCAGAAGAAGATCTAAATCAAAATAATCCAAGTCTTAGACTCACTGGATAAACCAAAATCAATTTACTCTTAATTGCCCCCAACATATACCACTAAGGTAATAGAAATACACCCACTCGGGTAACAAACTTTGAAATTGCTCATAAAAATTTTGACTCTACATCACACTACACGAGCTACATCTTGCGCTTGTCCTAACTCAAGATCACCTTGGATTGCCTCTAATCAAAATTTCGCTTCCAAGTGTCAAGAACTGGATGTTATTTGGGGTCTTAAGCAAATCACATCCCGCGACCACCGACATACCAGTCTCATGATATATCCTGAGTGTGACTCCTTCGCAAGCTCGCTAAAACTGAGTCGATGCTAAACATCAACCACAATCAACCTAAGTTTGGGATATGGCCAATACCCAAAACCTTAGCATTAAACAATAAAAGTAAGCTATTCTCTGCTCAACTTTTATAACAGTCAAAAAAAACGAGGTCGTCACCTCTACAGAGCAACATCAAAAAAAATAAAGTAAAGCAATTAAGATAATGTAAATATTAATTATTCTTCTTCTGACAAACTTTCATTAGGGTTAGGTCCATTGAATGGTTTTAAGTCTTTAATATGCCATCGTCCTATTTTAGTCCCATCTAAATTAACCAAACCATAAACTAAATCTGAAATCTTTTCTCTTATCACGCAATGCACATACTTAGGTACCAACTTAGATGTGAATTTATCTGCTGCACTGGAAAGAATTTTATTTTTTCGCCAAACGTGGTCACCTATCTTAAAGGAAAAATCTCTTTTTCTAAGGTTGTAAGACTTACTGTTCCGTTCATAAGCCTTATGTATCCTACTACGCACGTCGGTGAAAATATCTTTTAAACCCTTTAAATTTTCGGCGTACGCACCCCTGTTACCCGGAATTATTTCGCTGTCAACATTGACATCCAAATCTAAATTTTTATAATACGATCCGGATAGAGGTATATGTCTGCCGTAAACTAAGAAAGACGGTGTGAACCCTGTTACTTCGTGTCTTGCGGTATTTATTGCTTGTTGAATTTTGGAAATATTGCCATCCCAAGTGTCATGTGAATCAACGTAACTTCTTAAAGCGGTCCCGACTGTTCGGTTATTACGTTCAACAAAATTACATTGTGGAGAGTACACAGGATTAAAACGGATGTTAAAACCATAAGTTTCACTTAAGCTCTTAAAACTCTTAGAGGTAAACTGAGTACCGTTATCGCATATTAAGAGCGATGGAACACCGTGGATTAGAAAGACATCATTTTCCAAAATTCTCTCTATATATCCAGCTTTAGAGCTTTTCAAAGGAAATAGCATGGTATACTTTGTAAACCAGCAAGAAACCACGAGAAGCCATTTATTTCCCCTTTTTGAACGTGGGAATGGGCCTACTAGATCGGCTGCTATGACTTGAAAAGGGTAATTAACCGTTTTCTCTTTTCCCATCAGTCCCATAGGTAGTGTATTTGGAGATTTCTGCGCTCCACATACTTCACAAGTCCTCACAAACTTTAAGATATCAAAACGCATTTTTGGCCAATAATACTGTTCCTGAACCCTGTGAAGAGTTTTATAAAAACCGAAATGACCAGAAGTAGGAGGAGTGTGACACATGTCTATAATTTCCTCTCTCTGTGGTTTAGGAACTAGTATTTTCCATTCGGGTACATTAACTTTTAAAGGCAACTGGTTTGGGATAAATTTGTACACTAAATCATTTTCCACCTTCCACTGCGGAAAATTTTGAGGGAATTCTTTAATTTGCTGCCGTAAATTATCGTACCATGGATCAATGCGATCTATATCAACTGTATCAATTCTTACGCCAATCTGTGCATTAAGACTGTTTTCGTCCACTGTATGATCTGGGATCCTTGACAAAGCGTCAGGAATAACATTGTGGACTCCTTTTCTATGAATTAAATTAAACGTATGTTGTCTCAGCCTAATCGCCCAACGCGCTAGTTTGCCACTAGGGTTTTTAATAGAATTAAGCCACAACAAACTATAATGATCTGTTATGACCGTGAAAGGAACACCTCCTATGTAAGGTCGAAACTTTTCGATGTTAAAGAGTACTGCTAAACATTCTTTTTCAACAACCGAATAGTTACGTTCAGCCTTGGATAAAGTTCTACTGGCATACGCTATCACTCTTTCCTCACCATTGATTTTCTGTGTTAGGACACCCCCTAAACCGGTATTAGAAGCATCACTAGAAATATAAAACTGTTGGGAAAAATCTGGTTGGGATAAAATTGGAGCTGAAACCAATAGCTCTTTAATCTTTATAAAAGATTCTTCGGCTGCCTTTGTCCAATCTATCGATTGTCCTTTTTTTCGTCCTTTCAAAAGATCATTAATAGGCGACAACAGGGTAGAAAAATTCTCAATAAAACGTCTGTACCATGAACACATTCCTACGAAGCGCTTAACTTCCGTAGTATTAGTAGGTCTCGCATAATTAACCATGCTTGCTACTTTATCCGGATCGGTACGCAAGGAATTTGAGCCTACAATATAGCCTAAAAACTTTAGAGAAGTTTTGAAAAAATCACATTTGCTCAAATTTATCGTCAGTCCGGCCTCTTTCAATTTATTTTTTACTTCTTTAAGTAAGCGTACATGCGATTCGAAGTCTTCCGATGTTACTAAAATATCATCGAGATAGGTAAAAATATGTGGCTCATATTTCGGGCCAAATATAGCGTCCACTAAACGTTGCTGAGTTTGAGCAGCGTTCTTTAGACCAAACGGCATAGTGACGAACTGAAATAGACCTCGGCCTACTACTGCAAAAGCGGTCTTTTCCTTAGAGGATTTGTCCAAAGGAATTTGCCAGAATGCTTTTCTAAGATCTATCGAGGATACATACTTAGCATTCCTGAGTGATGTCAAAATTCTATCGATGTTCGGTAATGGATAGTTATCAAATTTGCTGACCTCGTTGAGCTTTCTTCCGTCAAAGCATAGACGATACTGTCCATCGGCCTTTTTCACCAATAAGATTGGAGAACACCAAGGACTGTTTGACTCTTCAATCACTCCGAGTTTCAACATTTCGTCTAACTCTTTATTTAATACTTTTGACATATACGGAGACATGGCGAAGGGCCTTGTCTTTACCGGACTGGTATCAGCCGTATCTATAGACATGGTGATCTTATTCGTTCGGCCTAACCTATCTTTACTACTTATTTCTTTGAAAGAGCTTATTACGTTTTCTGCGTTTAAGCGTTCCGTCCGCGAGAGATCATCTAGGGTACATAGACGCGAGAAAAGGCTTTCTAAAGAACTTTCTGAATAACAATCTTTAGAACTTGTTTGAGAATTGACTTCTAGGGACTGTGGATACCACGAATTATTTTTAAAATTTACTAAAATTCCGAATTTTTGTGCAAAATCACATCCTAAAATCAAAGTATGTGATAGAGAAGGTACTACTAGAGCAGAGATTACTAAACAATGACCATTGCAGACTAGCGGCAACTCAACCGTACCTAAAACTTTTAGACGGCTGCCATCTGCAGTGGTAACACTTCTATTTTTGACATGGCATATTTTTATACTTAAACGACTTAAAATTTTAATACCATTCCGACCTACAACGGAGGCATTTGCACCAGAGTCAAATAAAGCCGAGAAATGGGCACCTAATAGATCTATCTTTATATGCGGTCTATTATCTAAATATTTATGCACGAATAAAGGAGACATGTGACCATTTGGAGAAGCAGGAGTTTTAACTTGAGAAGGAGAATTTTTATTAGATTTTAAAAAATCAGAAACTTTTTGTAACCATTTAGTCCAATCTGATCTACTGGAATATTTTTGTCCATCCGTGTTTCTAGAACGTTTTGGATTAGGGGCTATACTGCTAATGTGAGCTTGTGACTTAGCCGAATGTTTAGAGGCTTTTTTTCTGGACTTAGTGTATCCGCCTCGGTAATATACCGTCCTTACTCGTTTTTTGTACACTTGGGGCATGATGCTAGTCTCACACCAGTTGTTCCACATTTGAAACAAAATACCCTCTTCGGTGCTGTACAATTTTGGTAAGTGTGATTCGGACCTGTGCAATTCCAACACGTGAAAATTGCCTTAGGTGCAACCGACTTGTCGTTCACTTTAGCTGCAGTGTCGCTAATTTTAGAATCATTATCTTTTCTTTTACCCGTTTTCTGGTTACTCCTAGAGTTCCGATTTACATTCCCAACTTTATTTGTCGAGACTCCACTTCGGCCATTTGGATTATACTCTACTTGATGTATATTAGTTTCGCCTTTTGGTCTGCTCTTTTCCAACAAATAATCGGACTCTTCAAGTTTTCTACATAACCCGGCGAGTTCGGCTACCGAATTAATATCTAGTAGAGCTAACCGATTGACGAAACTAGGCAGAATATTTCTCCGTATAAATTTAACTTTGGTAGTTTCCAAAGGCTTGGTGGATAACCTACCAAATAAAGATTCCATGTGGGCAATAAAAATCACAGTGGACTCATTCTTCTTTTGTCGCCTCCTCTTTATTTCCGACCACAATTCTTCATCCTCATCACAGTGCAAGAAGTCCTTCTTTAGCCTATCTACCAAGGAATGCCAGTCGTTGACACTTGATTTTATGCTTCTAAACCAAATGAAGGCATCGCCAGTGACAAATTCAACAGCAGAGCTGAAAAGTTCATCTTCCGATACTTTCCTAGCTTGAGCTATTTCAGTCAGCCTCTCCAAAAAAGGATAGAGTCTCTTTGAGTCTCCATTAAATTTCAATTGCCATTCGCTGACAGGAATATTTCTGGCTGCGCAATTCACGATTGGAGCTGGTACGTTTATGACTGGGGTTGTAATAGGCAACTGTGGTAACTCATGACCAGGAGCTATCTTTTCTGAAAGATTTGCTTCCATGAGTACACACGTAGCTATTGTTTCTTGAACATATTTGGAAAACTTCGACGCTTCCTCTTCGTCATCCGGCATGGGAACTCTTTGTACGCGACCCGCTACATGCGATAAACGTGATTTGACCCGGTGTACAAGTGAATCATTTGGATCACCGTCATAACTATCGATTAAGTTTTGGATAGAATTTAAACTCTTTTCGATACCAGCCGTTTCTTCTTTAATAGACAGAGTGTCATCCCCTATCTTTATCGTTTTTTTTTCCGGGCTCATTAATTTCTTTACTTAAGATCCTCGTTAGAATCTTTCTTTTATCCGCGACCGGACGTTCTGAGAAAGTACGACGGATTTTCAGTTCATAGTCTAACTCATATTCTAGTAGGTGATTGACTTTAAAATTGAAGGCTTCCATGATAAATGAATACAATTTAAAAGAATTGTTTAAAAAGTCGTGAAAATATTTCTCCTGTGCTCCCAATAGTCAAAAAATAAAAAATATGCTAAGGCACTTAAAATATGTAAACTTCTTTACCAAACCTTTAAAAAATCTTCAACAATTTCAAAAAAAAATTTCTAAGTATTGCCTTGTATTAAAATTCTTTTACCAAATATGTTAAGAATTTTCAACAAAAAATCTCCAAATACCGTTTCGTATCTGCAAAGTATTTTTAATATTCATGCAAAACATCGGTGAGAAAAAAAGTACAGTTTTTTCTTCGATTTACCGCAAAATAAATCTAACACTGCAAAAATTAAAGTAAACCAGCACATCTGCTAATCTGAACTATAAAAGTAGCTTTTAAGAAAAAAGTAGGAATCTCTTATCTTAGAGTCGATTAACAAAATTCAAATATCTATACTACTATCAGATAAATTGAAATAAATAATTCTACAAATTTCCTGCTTTTGTCTTATTGCTATAGTGTAGCTTCGTTTAAGTAAATATTATGAAATAAAAAATGTCTGAAAAGTTAGAGCTTTTACTTTGTTCGAAAGCTAGTACACTGAACCCTTTAAAAAAATAAAATTCCAAACGCCCCACGTTGACAGCGTCATTTTGTAACGTGTGAACTGCCCGCACTTTGCGGCGTCTTTTTGTACCCTGTGAAAATTGTTTTTTCCCCACGCTTGGGCGCAATTTTCTTGCAACCTCTTTTTAATTTCTGAGAATGACTTGAGTGAATAATGATTTTAAAAGAACTAAAGAAATTAAACAAACACTAGCTCAGTTTTCCTTGGTAGAGAAATATGGGTAAGAGATAATTGTTATACGTCGTTTTGGAATTATTTTCTATTTTTAAAAAGCTTCAGTTGTACAAATTTTTGGGCACCATTCATTTTAAAATAGAAAGGATCTAACTTCAGTTAAAAAAATGAAAAAATACTGAAGTGTTTTACGGTTATTACTAAAAAGAATTATTCTAGTACAACTTTTCTAATCCTGAAAAGAAAAATAGGTATTCAGTGAGACACTAGCTTTTATCAACAAAAAAGAAAAATTTATTCATGATTTAAAATAAAAGTTCTAACCTTTGCAGTTTTAAGGAATACAAAAAAATTCTAGCCTAAAGGTAGTTTTTATAAATTAGAGTCCCTAAATCAGAGATTTTACTTCTAAATCTTGACTACACCCGAAATCGAAGAATCGTGATTTTCACTTCGCGATTTTTCAGTTCAAATTGCTGTTAAAACACTTATTTGCGGGGAATATATTTATTGATGTATGTTCTGGTAACTTACGGTCTTCCAATGGGCTTCTAGGCCTTCAATGCAACACAAAACCGATTTCACACTTTTGAGAAGAGCCTACTTTAACTACTCCATTTAGAAAACACACAAAACCCACTACGGCTTTATGATAAAAAACTCGTGCTTAACTTGGCTCTCGTAGATATTGTCGTAAGCCTCTACTGCGGCTCGGTGGAAATTAGCCCCTGCGGCTTGATGTTACTAAGCCTGGCGGCGGCTCGGTGTTCTATGCCTGGCGGCGGCTCGGTGTTCTAAGCCCTCGATTCGCGTCCTCCGGCTCCTTAAATAAGCCGTCTGCCCTCTCTCTGTAATATGGCGACGCCGGAACCAAAACTCCGGATACAAACATTTGACCAATCCCAGCGTATAGATAGATTCGGTCGCAAACCCGCACAGCACACTATATAACGAGCGGCTAGGAATTTCTGATCAATATACCGCTCGATACAAAAATGAAAAGAAGTACATTATTAAGAGAAAAATCAGTAACATTATATGGTCTTAAAATCTAGGAAAAAATGAATGTTACAATGTATATATATATATATATATATATATATATATATATATATATATATATATATATATATATATATATATATATATATACATATATATACATATATGTATGAAGGTCAGTAAAAGAGCTTACTGGTAACAACCAACAGAGTGAACAAAAAGGTCTTAAAGTGTTAGTAACTGTAGTTTAATTCTAATATCGAGCTTTCGATGCCAATTCGTACATCATTTTCAGGACTGAATAATCACAGTTGGCTCTCTGTCCAAGAAGAAAACGATCTATGCAGTTGAGGGAAAGGAAGTGTTGACACATGATTTTAAAACAATAATTAACAACGAACTTATTTTTCTCCACATAAATTTACTACAATAAACATAGGTTCATTAATTACATTTTTTCAATTAGATGAAAATCATAATTGGGTATTAATAGAATTTTTGAAATTTAAAAGTCACACCACCAATTTTTTTCCCAGCTGCCAGTCATTTTAAAATAGCCGTGTCAGCTGGGAAAAAAAGTTGATGGTTTTAAATTTTAAAAATTCTATTAATTCCTCATTGTGATTTTAATCTAACTGAAAAAATTTAATTAACAAACCTATGTTTATTGTTGTGAATTTATGTGTAGAAAAATAAGTTCGTTGTAAATTATTGCTTTAAAATCATGTGTCAACACTTCCTTTCCATTAACTGCATAGATCGTTTTCTCCTTGGACAGAGAGCCAACTGTGATTATTCAGTCATGAAGAGGATGTACGAATTGGCATCGAAAGCTCGATATTAGAACAAAACTATGGTTACTAAGAATTTTAAGACCTTTTTTGTTCACTCTGTAATCCTAAGGGCTATCCCTAAGTTAAAAACCCTCTGGCTTACATATATATATATATATATATATATATATATATATATATATATATATATATATATATATATATATATATATATATATATATATATATATATATATATATATATTATATATATATATATATATATATACATATATATATATATATATATATATATATATATATATATATATATATATATATATATATATATATCTATAATATATATAAAATGCAACGTCTCTCTCTCTGTCTCTCTGTCTGTCCGTTAGTGCGCTTATCACTGGAGAACCACTTATCCGATTTACGTACTTTTTTTTTAAATTCATACATATGTTCTCTGACCAGGTTATAGATATATAATTTATTGCATCTATAATATATATAAAATGCAACGTATCTTTGTCTGTCTGTCTGTCTGTCCATTAGTGCGCTTATCACTGGAGAACCACTTATCCGATTTACGTGCTTTTTTTTAAACATACATATGTTCTCTAGCCAGGTTATAGGATATATTTTATTACGTTAGGTGGCATAAGGAATAAGCAGTGACGATAATAATGAATCAAGTCGGAGAAAAGTTTGCCGCTAGCGCGTTCTCTTGCAATACACTGCCTAAAGCATTAAATATGAAAGCAAAGAATATAATATATATAAAATGCAACGTCTCCCTCTCTGTCTGTCCGTTAGTACGCTTATCACTTGAGAACCATTTATCCGATTTACGTGTTTTTTTTTTTTTTAATTCATACATCTGACCAGGTTATCTATAATCTTCTATCTAGATTATATATAAAATGCAACGTCTCTCTGCCTGTCTGTCTGTCTGTCTGTCCGTTAATGCGCTTATTACTTGAGAACCACTTATCCGATTTACGTGTTTTTTTAAATTTATACATATGTTCTATATAATTCGATATAAGCCTAGATAATGGGAGATAAGGTGAGGTAATGGGAGATAAGCAAAAATAATGGGAGATAAGTCGAGATAAGCCTCGATAATGGGAGATAAGGTGAGATAATGGGAGATAAGTATAAATAATGGGAGATAAGGAGAAATAATGAGAGATAAGTAGAGATAAGTCTAGATAATGGGAGTTAAGGTGAGATAATGAGAGATAAGGAGAAATAATGGGAGATAAGGAGAAATAATGGGAGATAAGGAGAAATATTACGACATAAGTCGAGATAAGCCTAGATAATGGGAGATAAGATGAGATAATGGGAGATAAGGAGAAATAATGGGAGATAAGGAGAAATAATGGAAGATGAGCAGAGATAAGTCTAGATAATGGAAATTATGTAGAGATAATGGGAGATAAGGAGAAATATTGGGAGATATTTTATTACGTTGGGTAACATAAGGAATAAGCAGTGACGATAGTAGTGAATCAAATCCAGGCGAGCGGAGCCGCGGGCCCTGCTAGTATATATATATATATATATATATATATATATATATATATATATATATATATATATATATATATATATATAATAAAAATAGACTATTAGGCGGTATTTAGAAGAACTGGATGAATTAGGACATTCCAGAGAGAGTATGTAGTACTTGCAGAGGTAAAATCTTATTTAATTTCTCTCTGAAGCAAAGTTAACTAGCATTTGTGCGTATAATGATGGCAGTCATATAATGGGGTGAAATGTCCCGAAACTTTTGAAGAAAAAACAATGGTTTTGCCAAAAATCGATTTTGTTCTTCAACATAGTTTCCTTCAAAAGCTACACACTTATTCCAACATTTGGATACCTTTCATATAATACGATTTGTCGAGCTTTAATTTTCTATTCGACTTCGTTTGAGCCAAATCTCTTTCCCTGGAGTCACCTTTTCAAATTTGGCTGGGGGTCAGATCTGGTGAAAACCGCGAATGAGGTAGCAATTCCAGTTGGTCCATTTCATCATCGATTTTATGTGCTATGTATGTAAGCTGTTGCATTATCTTGGTGAAATAACACTTTTTGTATTTTTGGACGCTTCGGTCAGCTTTCATGTGTTCAGGCACTCTGCAGTTTCCCTGTTGGACTCAGTCGTATAGTGGTGGATTTGTATTTGGTCTCTTGTTACGAATCGATGCAAAAACTCCTTTGGATTACGTCGAAACATTGCCAAAACAGCGTTCTGAATCTTCGAAACGTTGCTGTTTTTGATCATTCGTGCGAGTGCGCGACACCCATCGGGAACATTTAAATTCACTAAATCATCGCCATATAGTTGTTTTCGACGGAGTATATGTGCCATAACACTTCATAAGTCATTCTTGTCTGGCTGTATTTTTTCGCATCAAAAAGCAATGTTTAATCAATAAGCGAAATTCTTTCTGTTCTGTCTGTCTTTCTGTCCATTAGTGCGTTTATCACGCGAGAACCACTTATCCGATTTACGTGTCTTTTTTTAAATTCATACATATATTCTTTGGCCAATTTATATAATAATAATAATAATCTATATCTATAATATATATAAAATGCAACGTCTCTCTGTCCGTCTGTCTGTCCGTTAGTGCGCTTATCCCTCGAGAACACTTATCCGATTTACGTGATTTTTTAAATTTATACATATGTTCGCTCACCAGGTTATATATATATATTTTATTACATTTATAATATATATATATATATATATATATATATATATATATTTAATGCAGCGTACCTCTCTCTGTCTCTCTGTCTATCCGTTAATGCTTATAACTGGAGAACCACTTATCCGATTTACGTACTTTTTTTTAAAAAAACATACATATGTTCTCTGGTAACGTTATACCATATATTTTATTGCGTTAGGTAACATAAAGAATAAGCAGTGACGATAATAGTGAATCAAGTCGGAAAAAAGGCTACCGTTAACGCGTTCTCTTGCAATACACTGCCTAAACCATTAAATATGGAACAATATCATGTTGCAATGAATATAATATATATAAAATGCAACGTCTCTCTCTGTCTGTCTGTCTGTCCGTTAGTGCGCTTATCACTTGAGAACCACTTATCCAATTTACGTGTTTTTATAAATTTATACATATGTTCTATATAATTCGATATAAACCTATAAAGGGAGATAAGGTGAGATAATGGGAGATAAGTATAAATAATGGGAGATAAAGAGAAATAAGGGGAGATAAGCAGAGATAAGTCTAGATAATGGGAGTTATGGTGAGATAATGGGAGCTAAGGAGAAATAATGGGAGATAAGGAGAACTATTGCGAGATAAGTCAAGATAAGCCTAGATAATGGGAGATAAGGTGAGATAATGGGAGATAAGGGGAAATAATGGGAGATGAGCAGAGCTAGATACTGGAAATTATGTAGAGATAATGAGAGATAAGGAGAAATAATGCCAGATAAGGGGAAATAATGGCAGATATTTTATTACGTTAGGTAACATAAGGAATAAGCAGTGACGATAGTAGTAAATTAAGTCCGCGCGAGCGGAGCCGCGGGCACTGCTAGTTTTAAATAAGTAACTGTGAACTGACGGGTTTTAATCAATCTAAACCAGTTATCGTGGAAAATCGGCTTTCTAGTTGGCCCGTCGCGACTCGCGCTTATATCATTTCCCAGTCTTTTTTACAATTTGGTAAAACGTTTTGTTATTTTTTACTGGTAAGGGAAATACCCTTCATATTCGTCAGTACGGAATCTAAAATGTTCATGTCTTTAATTTCGTCATTACCAAGCGAAGTATGTTAATGACAAAATTTGGGTACTGGTCCAGTATTTCCCTCGCAAACACGTAGTTTTAAAATAAATACTCAATTTTACTTTCTCATACAAAAGAAATAACTTAATCCAAGCACTGCAAGTCAATATTTTAAATGATAGGTGCTTTATGATTAGATATTAATTTCAAAAAATTGGGCCGGGGAATGGAGTCCAAAATCTACAACTGACACCTGACAGTTCTCCTCTACACATAATTTCTGTTAAAGTTGAAAATAATGAAGAAATAACCCAGTTTTCAGATTTCTTGACTTCAAAACCCTTAAAACGAACGTATAACACTATATATATATATATATATATATATATATATATATATATATATATATATATATATATATATATATATGAAGCAACTTCAAATAAAAATAAATAACAGAATTTTCAGATTTCTCTTCTTCAAGAACACTGAAAAGGATGCATAACACGATATATACAAATCAGCCCTTTCAACACTCTCCTCCCCTAATTTAATCCCTTATAACTAACTATTATATTGTAGACTAATTAAAAATCAAAACAAAAATAATGTTTTATGAAGCTAGAAAACATTTATATTTTTATATTTATTGCAGTTATTTCAATTTTTGAGCCGTGTAGCTTAAAACAGTGTTTTAAATTTTTGAGCAGTTTAATTTAAACCGGAAGTGTGTAACGCGTGTTGCCGATTTGACTTATCTAGTTTGCATTAATTTTTCGTCCGAAAGGGAGCCATTTTAAAGACGTCACTTTAAGGAAGGGACGAAGATATTTAAGCGGCCAGATGCAAATTTTAAGGGCTTTTTTCCACCATGAAGCAGTAGTGGCTTTGTTTCCGTAGCCATGCCGTAGTAAGCTTTTTTTCGCCAGTAGGCCGTAGTGGTTTTTTCTTCTCCAGCAGGCCAGAGTGTTTTTTCTCAGTGATGTAGTAGTACAGTAACGGCTTCAAGCTCTCAAGTTTAAAGCTTTTTTCCTTTCTTGAAATATCCTGCTCATCCTCAGGCATTTCGGGCCAAAAAGTATTTAGCAATCCAAATGAAACTAGGATGGTGGTGGCTGAGACAATATTTTTAGGAGAAGCTCACCAGGAGAGGCCAAGTAACTTATGGAAAACCCACGAGGAAAAACCAATCCGTAAGTCATAAGCACACCAATTTAAAAATCTCACTTCCTGTCTACAAGTGCGTTTCCATCGACTACTCTACACGTGTAATTCGCGGAGTTAATTTCAAAAACTTTTAATATCGAGTTTTATCAAGCCTTTTATTAAAAACTTAGTAAACATAATCTAAGGACTCTATGTCACTTTTCTAGCTTAAGGGGTTTTTATTTAGTAGAAGTAATTTTTAAGAGTGTAATAAAGTTAGGAAGTTTTATTTTGTTGATAATATATTTTTCTATATTTAAATTTAGTGTTTCACTAAACTCCTGCTCTTTCTTTCAGGACGCAACGGTTGTACGTAAATTAATTTTATTTCAACAACTACATAACTCTTCATTATTTTTTCATTTTTTGAGCTGAAGTTAGACTCTTCTATAATATATATATGCAACGTCTCTCTGTCTGTCTGTCTGTTAGTGTGCTTATCACTGGAGAACCACTTATTTGATTCACGCACTTTTTTTTTTTAAACATTCATATGTTCTCTGGCCAGGTTATCAATAATCTTATATCTGTAATATATATAAAATGCAACGTCTCTCTGTCTGTCTGTCTGCCTGTCTCTCTGCCTGTCTCTCTGCCTGTCTCTCTGCGTGTCTGTCTGTTCGTTAGTGCGCTTATCACTGGAGAACCACTTATCCGATTTACGTGCTTTTTTTTAAAACATGCATATGTTCTCTGGCCAGGTTATCTATCTATAATATATATAAAATGCAACGTCTCTCTGTCTGTCTATCTGTCTCGCTGTCCGTTAATGCGTTATGTCCTTTTTTTTAAAACACATATATTCTCTGGCCAAGTTACAGAATATATTTTATTGCGGTAGGTAACATAAAGTATAAGCAGTGACGATAATAGTGAAATAAGTCGGAAAAAAGGTTACCGTTAGCGCATTCTCTTGCAATATACTGCCTATACCATTAAATATGGAACAATATCATGTTGCAAAGAATGTAATGTATATAAAAAGTCTCTCTGTCTGTCTGTCCGTTAGGGCGCTTATCACTTGAGAACCACTTATTCGATTTACGTGTTTTTATAAATTTATACATATGTTCTATATAATTCGATATAAGCCTAGATAACGGGAGATGAGGTGAGATAATGGGAGATAAGTATAAATAATGGGAGATAAGGAGAAATAATGGGAGATAAGCAGAGATAAGTCTAGAAAATGGGAGTTATGGTGAGATAATGGGAGATAAGGAGAAATAATGGGAGATAAGCGGAGATAAGTCTAGATAATGGGAGTTATGGTGAGATAATGGGAGATAAGTATAAATAATGGGAGATAAGGAGAAATAATGGGAGATAAGCGGAGATAAGTCTAGATAATGGAAGTTATGGTGAGATAATCGGAGATAAGGAGAAATAATGGGAGATAAGAAGAAATATTGCGAGATAAGTCGAGATAAGCCTAGATAATGAGAGTTAAGGTGAGATAATGGGAGATAAGGAGAAATAATGGGAGATAAGGAGAAATAATGGGAGATGAGCAGAGATAAGCCTAGATAATGAAAATTATGGGGAGATAATGGGAGATAAGGAAAAATAATGGGAGATAAGAAGAAAAATATTGCGAGATAAGTCGAGATAAGCCTAGATAATGGGAGTTAAGGTGAGATAATGGGAGATAAGGAGAAATAATGGGAGATAAGGAGAAATAATGGGAGATAAGGAGAAATAATGGGAGATGAGCAGAGATAAGCCTAGATAATGAAAATTATGGAGAGATAATGGGAGATAAGGAAAGATAATGGGAGATAAGGGGTAATAATGGCAGATATTTTATTACGTTAGGTAATATAAGGAATAAGCAGTTACGATAGTAGTGAATCAAGTCCACGCGAGCGGAGCCGCGGGCACGGCTAGTTTTATTCTAAAATGAGTGGTGCCCAAAAACAGTACCACCAAATTTTAAACTATAGAGACTTCAAAAGGCGTTCAAAAATTACCTCGTTCCCCATGTACTCTACCAGTAAAAGACGAGCTAGCTGATGTCTTAATTCTGTCCTCTATCAGTATTAATATCCACTCAATCCATTCTCAAAATTAAGATATACATAAGGGGCAAATAACGGCTTCTATTTAATAAATAAAATATTTATTAAAAGTAAAGAAAGTCAAGACGTTTCACAATCTTTTCCAATATTAAAAATAGAAATGTAAATGTTCTGTTACCAACATTAGAAAAATTTGTCAGCGAATACAGAAATTAAAATTATGCTGTTTGAAAATGGTTAAATACATAAGTTTCTTTTGACGCCGAACTAAAAAAAGAAATTTTAAAGTCGATGAAACAAAAAAAATGTAGAACACTTTTTGAAGTCAAGCCCGTTAGAAAAAGGTTAATTAATTTCTCTTTTCAGATACCATTTTGTTCCTTTCTTGTCGTTTCAGTAACCTATGTTCGTAATTTACACTGTTATTTATTTTGTGTTAAAAACACAATTATCCTTTATAAATATTTTCTTTTACTGAAAAAGAAAATCTCTTCAGTTTTAATTAAATGCGAGTGTAAGACCTTTCTTACTGATCTGAAACGACATAAAGGAAAAGAAGGGAACAATGTAGGTATCTGAAAGTATCTTTTCACGGATAATAATTTAGAAGGCAGTACTGGATCTAAAATTAAAAAAAGAGAGAAAGAGAGAGAGAGAATTTTTTTAAACAGATTTTAAGTTACAAACGGTAATTATGATGAAATACAGTGAATATTCGCACCATTTTAAATGCTTGTATTTCGCAAAATGGATTTTAATAAATATTTTAAACTTAAACCGCCTCATTCACTAAATTGCTAGTCTGTTTTGTCAATTACAGATTTAAATTTACCAAATTACTAGTAGGTCAACTATACTTATAATTCTGGAGAGTACAAAATCAGATATTTTTTTTCATTTTCTTAAAAATATTAAATTTCTTAAAATTTATGGAGTTTGCCGTCGGTTCTAGGTGAAACATCTTCATATATACATTTTTGAAATACGCACCAGACGCAAAACACGACATCAACTATGTCGGTGGTATTAGTAACAAAATCAACAATAGCCTTAATAAGTTAGAAATAAACTGTATAACCGTTAATAAAAACAATATAGCCCGATATCTAGTTAACAACAAAGAAAGATGGACAATCGGGTATATATGAATTTAATTGTGATGACTGTGACGCTGCCTTTGTGGGACAAACGGGATGGAGTTTAGTCTTATTGTAAACCTCTTCGAAAATGGTTACGCGGCCGAAACACGTGTCGGAGTGATCTGAATAAATTCAGGGAAACAGTTGTTCCGTATTTGTTTTCAAAAGTGTAAATATTAAATTTCTTATCTGATCCATTGTTCTCAATGGTTACATTAAATATCTAACCATACAATGATTAAAAAAAAGTCGTCTAGGCAACTATAGGTTTTAGATGCTAGAGCGAATCTAGTGTATTATGTAAGCATATTGACGCGAGAAACATGGTCAAGCATTTACGAGGGTCGTTACAAAAGTTCTTGGCTTGACACAGATATTGCGCCCAGATAACCAAAAACATAGTTATGTCGGGGCACTCCATTCCTCTAACATCGTCACTCAATTTATTCGGCGTTAATTTGGAAGCAAATATGTCCTGGCATGAACATGTTGCAGGCATAGCAAGAAGAGCTTCTCAAAAGTTGGAAATATTATTTCGAACCAGAAAGCTTACACTCCACAACAACTGTTTGTTCAGAGAAGAGCTGTTAGTCTGATTGGAGACTCGAAACTGACCGGCGGGCTTGATTCGCTGGAACATTGAAGAACGGGTCGCGACTTGAGCCTATTCTAAAAGTATTTTCATGGAAAGTGTTCGAAGGATGTGGCCCGCTTAATTCCCCCCAGAGCGATACATGTTAGAAGTACACGTCGCGCTAATACTTTACATCCGTATGAGGTTCAGCTTGTTACTCCTCGTATTACGCTTTTCAAGCAGTCTTTTATGTGGAGAATATCAACCTTTTGGAATAATTTGCCCAGGACTGCGTTTCCCACCGAATATAATTTACAGCGATTCAAGAACAACGTGAATCGCTTCCCTGCAGTATGTGTGCTAGACCCATAAAAACAAAAAATATTATGATGGTTGTTAAGTGTTGTCTACTAGATTGCGTGCTCTAAAGTTTCAGACACGTTTGTTGTTTTGTAATAGTAGCGATCGTGTAAACAAACATATGATAAATGCTTAGGATGTCGGAAAACCTCTACGACCGACGAGGTTGTGACAAAAATTCACAACAGTGAATTAAATGATCGAAGATACGCGAGCTCGCTGACATTGTAAACATCTCTATAGGTCATCTCCAGTACATTTCACGTGATGTTTTGGATATGAAAAAGCTTTCCGTTCGTGTCGCGTTTGTTAACAATCTACCAAAAACGCACTCGAATGAACGTTTCCCAAGAGTGTTTAGACTTGTGTGACAATATTTCAGTGAATTTCATCGAGGTTTCATAACAGTGGATGAAACATGGATTCATCATTATACGCCGGAAACGAAGGAGTAGTCGAAACAGTGAATGGGAGTAGGTGAAAGGGCGCTTAAGAAAACAAAAACCATCTCCATCTCCAGACGATTTTTTGAGATTCTTATACACTACCTGGAGAAAGGTAGAACCATCACCGGGAATTATTAAGCTTCACTAGTGGATTAACTGAAGGGTGCTATTCAGGCGAGACGTCCACATCTTGCAAAAAAGAAAGTGCTTTTTGATCACGATAATATACCTTAGCACACGTCTCGGCTTGTTGCTGCAAAACTGTATGACTTTAGCTTCGAAGTGTTTCCACATCCACCGTATTCGTCAGATTTGGCTCCCGGCGATTATTTCTTGTTTCCAAAAATGGCTGGCTGGACGAAGATTCACTTCGAATGATGATGTTCAAGCTGAGACGAACATTTATTTTGCAGAGTTGGATAGATCTTATTATAATCAGGGTACTAAAGAGTCAGAAAATCGTTGGACTAAATATATTGATCGGTAAGGTGCCCATATAGAAGAATAAAAAAAATCTCTTTAATCTTGCGTTTTCTTTGTTAGGCCAAGAACTTCTGGAACGTCACTCGTATATGAAAGTGGCTTACGTAGAAGCGACACACTACCACCGCGGCATCGCTGTTAGCTGAATTTGACAAAGGTTGCAACCTGTCAAAAAATGTAGTGTAATTATACAGAATCATTAATTAGCGAAGTAAAAAATTGAAAAATTGATTCGAATTTAAGCCATAACGACTATCATAATCGTTTAGTAGCTGGTAGAAGGTGCGACGGATTTGAAAAAAGAAGCAAAATTTCAGATTATTACACATTAAGTTAATATTACCTATATGCTAATTTTAAAATTTCTAATTGTTGTTTCTGTTACACTATAAAACCGTATTTTGGCATACACAAATCTCTTATAATACACCGCCACATTATCTTAATATTAATTATCAAATTGTAGAAGGTATTTCTTTTCATGTATACATACTCAAACTCTAATTCCCTCTTGCATACACAAGAGAAGCATTTATAATTTACTAGCGACCCGTCTCGGCTTCACTCGGGAGTTGTTGTTATGACTGTTTTTTTTTATGGGTCTAGCACACGTGCTGCAGGGAAGTCCCTAAAGCGCTCCAGGAGCGGCATGTCTGCGGAAAGAGCGATTCACGTTGTTCTTGAATCGCTGTAAATTGTACTCGCTGGGAAACACAGCGCTGGGCAAATTATTCCAAAGGGATGATGTTCTCCATATAAAAGACTGCTTGAAAAGCGTTGTACGCGGAGTAACAAGCTGAACCTCATACGGATGTGAAGCACCAGCGCGACGTGTATTTCTAACATGCACCGCTTTGGGAGGAATTAAGCGGGCTACATCCTTCGAATACTTTCCATGAATATACTTGTAGAACAGACTCAAGTCGCCAACAGTTTTTTTTTGTATGGGTCTAGCACACGTGCTATAGGGAAGTCCCTAAAGCGCTACAGGAGCGACACGTGTGTGGAGAAAGCGATTCACGTTGTTCTTGAATCGCTGCAAATTGTACTCGGTGGGAAACACAGCCCTGGGCAAATTATTCCAACGAGATGATACCCTCCATATAAGAGACTGCTTGAAAAGCGTTGTACGAGGAGTAACAAGCTGAATCTCATACGGATGTGAAGTATTAGCGCGACGTGTACTTCTAACATGCACCGCTCTGGGAGGAATTAAGCGGGCCACATCCTTCGAACACTTTGGCTCAAGTCGCCAACCGTTATTCGATGTTACAGCGGATCAAGACCGCCGGTCAGTTCCGGGTCTCCAATCAGACGAACAGCTCTTCTCTGAACAGAATCCAATAAATGCAGTGTATGTTTGGGAGCGGAGCCCCAAACATGGGAGCAGTATTCCATAGTTGGTCGAATTTGAGCTTTGTAAAGAATTAACAGTTGTTGTGGAGTGTAAAGCTTTCTGGTTCGAAATAATATTCCTAAGTTTTGAGAAACTCTCCTATGCCTGCAATATGTTCATGCTAGGACATATTTGCTTCCAAACTAACGCCCAACAAATTGAGCGACGATGCTAGGGGAATGGAGTGCCCCGACACAACAATGTCGGGTTTAGCAACGTTAACTTTTTTAGAAAAAACTGCCGCCTGGGTTTTTGTAGCGTTAAATTCCACTTGGTTACTGTCACCCGAAGATAGAGTTTCTTCCAGGTCTTTGTTAAGTTGAACAACCTCCTGCTGTCTGCGGATATTCGCCTGAGCAGCCGATGTCCGAGCGTTCAAAGTGAACGAAGAGATAAGCGTATTGTCGTCTGCAAAGCTGTAAATTGGATTCCCGGTCTTTTCCAGCAGATCGTTAATGTAAATGAGAAAGAGAGTAGGAGATAGTATGGAGCCTTGGGGCACATCGGCGTTGATTGTGAAGGTGTTAGAAAGAAATCCGTCGACCGCCACTCGTAAAGAACGCTCTCTGAGGAAACATGAGAGCCACAAACAGAACTTTTCAGAGATACCACAAGAGCGTAGCTTAACCAACAGTCCATTGTGCCAAACACGGTCGAATGCCTTGGATATATCAAGAGCAACCGCTCGAGATTCTCTAAAGTGTTCAATTGCGTTGTTCCAAACATGTGTTACATAACTCAGAAGATCTCCTATTGATATATGTTTACGAAAGCCATATTGGTGATCGCTAATAATGAAGATATTTTAGAAGATGCTGATTGATAACCTTTTCCATGACTTTCGATATTACTGAAAGCAGTGCGACTGGTCGGTAGTTATTTGGCAAGGTCTTCTTGCCTTTTTTAGGTATCGACTGAATCGTGGCACATTTCCAGCAAGACGGAAATATTCTCTTTCTGTAGGATATGTTGAAGAGTCTACAGAAAACTGGTGTTAGTTCCCTTGCACAGTTTTTGAGAACTATGGCAGGTATTCCGTCAGTGCCAGAAGCCTTTTTGGTATCTAGCTTCATTAAAATACGCTTTATGGTACGTCGTCTGAAGATAACATCGGGCATCTTTGACTGCAATATGGGAATGGTGTTTTTCCTTGGAAATCGACAGTAGAATGTGAAGCAAAGAGTTCAGCCAACAAGTTCGCTCCTTCAACAGGTGTGGTTGCAGTGGAAGTATCTGGCCGTGTGAGTGGTGGTATGGTGTTTAGCTCTTCGTTATAATTTAGCATAGACAAAAATAGCATATCTAAAATATTTTTTTTTACTTAGCATAAAATAACCCATATGAGGCCTTTTTGACAACCTTTTTAACAAAAAACATGTCATATTTGGCCTTTTTCATCAACTTTATATCAAAAAAAACCACACTGACTTCATTAACGCCTTTTTCGCATCGACACACGCACATATCAACCCTCTTCTAATGTCTTTTTAACCATCTTTTTTATTAAAAAATAAACATTAACCCTCTCTAATACCTATTTTACAAGCTTTTTATCAAAAAAACTACTAACTTCATTAATGCTTTTTTCACATCTAACCTACCCCCATTGCACACGAAAAATAACCAAGACAATTCTAACAATAAATTTCATCGTCATAATAAAAACTTTTTAACCAAGTCGGGATAAAGGGAGAAATCCTCAAAATATCTTCGGATGAAAGTCCATTTATTAATCGACTAGTAATCTTATTTAACAAGATCTATGAAACTGGACAAATCCCTCTTGACTTTATGACTTATCGCTTAATAAATTTAATGTCTCACGTACTCAAGATATTCCTGAGAATCATCCATATCAGAATATATAGAAAATGTGAAGCAGAAATAGATAACATACAATTCGAATTCCGAAAAGGCAGGGGACACGGGAAGCTCTATTCTCATTAAATGTACTGGTCCAGCGTTGTAAAGATATGTATATGCATGTTTTATAGATTACAATAAAGCTTTCGACTGTGTCATGCACGAGAAATTAATAAAAATCCTAGAAACAACAAATATAGACAAAGTTATTATTAAAAATCTGTACTGGAACCAATCAGAAGAAGTTAAAATTGGGCTGGAAAAGTCCGAAAGCATAAAAATAACCTAAGGTGTAACACAGGGATGCATTCTCTCACCAGTTTTGTTCAATCTTTATTCTGATGCTGTGTTTAATAAGGCTATTTATGAATTCATTAAAGGAATAACAGTTATGGGAGTACACTGGACAACATACGGTAGGTTGATGATACTGTTTTATTGGCAAATAATATCAAAGTTCTCCAGCAACTGATCAACCGAGTCGTAACAGCCAGCGAAAGATTTGGATTAAGTATGAATATAAGAAAAACAAGTGGCTGGTAATAACAAGAAAAAATCTACCACCAGAATCCCTCGAAATCACCCACTGTAGAACAGGTCTCCACATTTAAATATTTGGGAACCAATAAAAATTACAAGTGGGATTCAAGAAAGGAAATATATTCCCGAATTGTACAGGCCCGAGTAACATACATAAACTCAATTCTTCAGACTTATAATTAGAGGCGATTTACTACGTCTAATTATTGAAGGTAAAATAAAGGGCAAACGATCGATCGGAAGACGACAGAATTCTTGGCTGAAGGACATGAGAAAGTGGTTTGGATGTGCTTCGAGTGAAATTTCTCGAGCAGCAGTTCGTTTAGCTATATGAATCGCCAACCTTTGTGAGGAGACGACGTCGTAAGAAGAAGAACCGAGTCTAGCACACCCTCATCACCATAATTGGGGCCTTTTGGTCAACCAACCCCTCATCGGTATTTTAACGCCTGTTTGACTTACAACCAATACAATACACACACCTGGACCACCATGAATATCTTCAGTCGAAAAAATACTACTTTACATAGAGTGGGCAACACTGTCCCTTAACAACTTAGAATATATCACCACTACACCAAACACTTTATTTTGACACGCGTCTCGCTAACCATGTTACCTTCATCAGGAGCGATGACTGACTCACTCAATCGTCGCTCCTGATGACGCTAATATGGTTAGCGAAACGCGCGTCGAGTGCAAAAATAAAGTGTTTGGTGTAGTGGTGATATATACTGCGTCGTGTTATTGTGCCAAAGATTCCATATTCCCAACATAACTGTCGCTTAACGCCTTTTTGACATTTAACCTAACTCCGTTACATACTAATAGTACACTAGACAGCCCAAAAACTACTTCTTCACACAGAGTTGACAGCACTGTTTCGTCCCTGACATGCGCACATACACGGGAGTAGGTCCAAAACTTTCTTACAAATGGCGATTCTTTTAACGGATGGTTTAATATTTTTGGATTTTATGTTAAATTTTAATTCTAAAATTTATGATATATGTCGAAAAGAAAAACAGTTTTCCGAGACATCGATATCTAAGAGGTAAAATATTTATACTTGGATTTCTTACGACATTTAAAGGTTTTTACTCAAATGTAGAGCTTTTTATTCAAATAAATAGATTTTGAATTAGAACTGGCAAATTTCGTTCAAGAAGATATTCTCTCCTTTACTTCAACAGTGTTGTTTTTTATAAAAAATAAATTTTTCGTATGCATAAATCTGGGCACAAAATACACTTTATTACATTCCTTTCAAGAAGATTTCAATAACTACTTTTATAACTTTTATAACAAAATTCAATCGCTACGAATTAGAACTGTAACTTTTTGCTAAAAAAATCTTAATTTTTAAAACAAAACCTTCAATAATATAATTTTTGACCCCGAGAATGTTCAAATCTGTAAGTAACCAGGATACAGCTCTATTAGAGGCTTTTAATGTTTCTTCGTTTCTTAAGTTAATAACAATAATAACAATATAAAATCAAATCCGGCGTTTTAAATTTGGAATTTTGGAAAGCCTAAATTTTTTAGGTTAGTGTTATACTGCCGTGCTGTCTTCGACCTAAAAAGCGATTACCATTTCCCATACTGCTGATCTAAATCATGGATTGGATGCATAGTGAAACCAATTTCTCAAGTTTTTCAGCCAATCACGAATGTGTTCCTCGACTTGTACTTTTTTAACCAAAATTTGCTCTTATACGATTAGTTAAAACAAGTGGTAATTTTTATCTTTTCATAATGTTTCTAAGTATTGCAGGTTCCCCTTTTTCAGCGTAATCGGAATTTCTTTTTCATTATTTACTCTATATAGTACCTTGATAGTTGTTACTCTCTCTTTGCACGATATTCTCAATATTCTTCTGTTTAGCCACATCTCGAATGCCTCCAAGTTGGTAATATTACGGCTATGCCTGTATTCCATAAAGGAGCACAGATAAGAAGTAACATTTTGCCAAACATATTTTTAGATCTAGGCCAAGGTGTCGACTACAGAAAACTTGCTTTCATTTTTATAAAGATACGTCTTGCTTTCCTTATCCGTACTTTGATTTCTTTATAATAATACTTTCTTTTCTTAATGAGTTGATCGTTTATGTAGATATTACAGTCATCGTGTGTTGTCTTAAATATTAGCACGTACTTAGTTTTGCTTTCATTGAAAATAATCTCAAACTTTACACTTGCTTGTATTATTTGGTCGACGAGGGTTTGAAGATCAATAAGACTGCCCGTTTGAGTACTGCTTCTTTCGCATATCATATGTTGTTTATTTGTCATTTACTTTGATACTTATTATCTTGTTGTCGATTACTTTTTTCAGTAAAGATTAAATAAGACTGGTGAAAAGACACATTCTTGTCGTACTCCTTTTCTGATTTAAATTTCACCCCAAGACTGTGAAAGTTTAAATTTCCAATTGCCACTTATAACCCATTTTTAATATCCTGAAAGATCAATTTTTCAAAGAAATAATTCTTCCAGTTTAATCATTTGGTAAATAATCATTATCATGATCATCATCATGCAGCCTCTTGCGTCCATTGTTGGACATAGGCCTCCTTAAGATGTCCCCAGATTTTTCTGTTTTGGGCAGTTACAATCCAGTTCGTCATAACCCTCTCCATCGGGTACGGGTCTGCCTCTGTTGCGTGTGTCGACCCTTGGTCTCCATTCGAGGACCTTTCTCGTCCAACGACCATCCCTCATTCTAACAATATATCCAGCTCATCTCCATTTCGATCGTAAGATATGTTCTACGACATCGTTTACTCGCATTCTTCTACGTATCTCTTCGTTCTTCACCCAGCCTCTAAGGCTGAACCCAGTATTGACCTTTCCATGTTTCTTTGTATCACTTGTAATTTCCTTATGGATGATTTAGTGAGGGCTAAAGTCTCTGCGCCATATGACAGAACTGGTAGGTGGTAGGATGCATTAATTAAATGACTTTCGCTTCAAGCTTATGAGAATGTCTTTTTTTAAAAACAGATCTTATCTTTCCATAGCCTGCCCAGCCCAGAATAATTCTTCTGCTGATTGCTCAGATATATACATATACATATACATATACATATATATATATATATATATATATATATATATATATATATATATATATATATATATTTATATATTGTGCACTATTCCCGACTTGAATTGATATTCTTGGTACCATGTTAGTCATCATCTCAGTTTTGGTAAAATTTATGTGTAGTCCACCTTCGTCTATTGCATTCTGTAATTCGTAAATAATATTTAATAAAAATTATTTGCTTAATAAAGCGAACAAATCTCAAAATAGCTTAGAATAACCGGTCAAGTACAAGTTGAACTTGCACAATTAGTGTTCCGTACGTTGATTGCTTTTAAAGTAAAGAATTTTGTTACGGTGGTATAAAATGATCAGTGACTTCACAAAACACACCCAGTTTGTTTCCAATCTTTACTGAAAACTGATGACATTGAAATTTTTTGTTTTTTTTTTATATACCAGATAAATCATTAAAGGTAATGCACTCGTGATAATTTTCGTTCAATCTACACCCCATGGAGAATATTCCAGATTTTTTTTTAAATTTTTTGATCAGTACTTTTCGTGATAAGGTGGGGGGACAGCGATTTTTCGCGATTTTTTTTAAAATAATGCAAAGAAAAGTGTGCGCTAGTATTACATTATATATATATATATATATATATATATATATATATATATATATATATATATATATATATATGAATATTTTACTCGTGTTTTCACAAGCTTTTATTCGACACCACACTCGAAGACCTAGTAAAAAAATTTTTTCACTTCCGATTTCACCCCCCAAAACTAACCCCTTAAGTCAAAATTTAACTTTCAAAACTACACGGCTCTGATGAGGCCATCAATTCCCATACTATTACCAAATTTCAACTTTCTATGACAAATAGTTTCGGAGAAAATCGGGTGTGACAGACAGATAGACAGACACCGAAGTCATCTTATAAGTGTTTCGTACGGAACACTAAATATAGTTCGATCGCTAATAAAAATGAAGTGAAACTTTCAGATGGAATTATCAGCAGAGGAAGATTATTGAGAGCTCGTGGCTTGAGATTAAAAAAAAAGTAGGGAGAGGAATACAGTTACCCCGTTCTTCACCAGCTATTCTTTTGTATCCTTTTAATTAATTTGAAGTAATGGGGTGTCCTGGGGAAGTAGATAGTTCTTGAATGAGGACAGGTCCGAGGTCAGACTGATATGATGAAAAACGTTATGGGTGTTATTTGCGTATTGAATTGCATTGTCACAAAAATTTCTGATATTTATCTTATAATATTTAAAAAGTAACTTGTGAAGCGAGTATTCATGATTATCTAAATCGATTGATCATGGGATCGCCAAGAAACTGATATAAAAAAGCCCTATCCAAAAAAATATTAAGCTACGGGTCCACGTATTTGCTTCCGGTTAAGGTATGACAACCTAACTTGTTCGTTAAGGACAAGAGATATAAAAGAATAAGAACGTTAGTTAATTAGTTTTTAGTTTAAAAAATATTTTTTTTTGTTTCAGGTGGTTTACAAGTAACCAAAATCTAAACACAATAAGACTGAAGATTTGCCAATAAGTATCTGCTGCGTCATGGCATCAAATTATCAATTGCTCAATCACGACCCATCACGTTACAAAGTATATTAAACACCAATACAATTTTGGACACGAAATATTTGCATCATCCTTATCACATTATTTATTGGAATTGTAAAGGTATTATACAACCAAAGGCATAAGGTAGTTTGTTTATAATTTTTTAAAGTTAGTACTTGCCAATTTTATGAAGTTTGGTTTGGTGTTCTTGTTATCAATAGTATCGATAATATTGGTACATTGCGAACTATATATTAATTAATATCCATGGCGGATAGCGGCCTTAACGTAGATGTATTGTTATTGTTATTTAAAAGCTTTATTGTGTTACAAGTGCCTGTTTCTTTTAAAATTCTTTAATCGTGGATATTTATAAGTAATAAATGTTTTGTTTAATGCCCATTGCACCCACTGACCGTTGATGTAATGTCTAGAATCTTGAAATGATCCAATAAATGATCGAAACGTCGCAGAACAATTAAAGCATCTTTGATTTGCCGACCTTATTTCTACTATCCCTTAGCCGTTATTATATCAATTAAAGTTGTAAGGAGGTTATACTACTTACGAATTAGAGTAAGAGGACATACAGGTTGCTGACAATGCGTTATGTTGTTCTGCGAAGAATACTAAATTTACGCCTAATTTTCTAAAGGGAATCATTATTCTGAAGTGACTTGAGGAATCTAAATGAAATCTTCAGTATAAATGTACAGAAAATCATAGGATCAAATATCCTGGATATTATTCTGTAAAATTGTGTTCAGAGTATGCCACAGAATTCTTTATACAACAATTTATATGAATTATCAGGATGTACAGTAGCCTGTGTTACTTGCGTGCGTTAAATTTCTTTATTGCTAGTAGTTGAAGTAAGGTATTTATTCTTGATAAAAATAACTTGCCGATTTCAAAATTTGATTTAATATCATATGAACTAGGAATGATAGAACCAAGAATCTAAAAAGCGTATATATAGCTTAATAAATTTGTAAGGCTACTTATCTTTACATAAAGGATCGTGCTCTTCTACTTTATTCTCCTTTCAAAGAAGAAATGCTTTAAAAATCAGTTCCATTTTCCTTGTTTAAAAAAAAAAAGTAACCATGTTCGACGTTACAGATAAAAATTCAATATCCCATAATTTCGTTTTTTTTTCTTAGTAACCTTATTATTTAATATTGGCGGTCTATTAAAATATATTTCTTACAAATGAATATAAAAGTCAGTAAAGGACAAAAAGCAAGAGTAATATTAATTTTCTGGAATCAATATGATGATGGTCCGATCTAATAAAAATTTGAGATGAATAGTTCTTTAGCTGTAATGCTTAAGATTTCATTGTCTTGCATAAAGAGCAGTTTTTTTTTAATATTAGTTGATTTTCTTCTGTTTTTTTTCGATTTGGAAAATATTTTTATAAATTTAATACACAAATATGATGTGATGATTACCTTAATAGTCCGAGAGCTGGTAGACATTTTTGGGTAGGTATTTGAGGCACCATGAAAACTTGTTAAATACTTCTTTAGTGATACTTGAATACAAAAACGCAGACCTGGCTGAAGGGTAGTGGGGCCAGATTAAAAACTTAGCAAGATGTTTATAAAATTATATTTCAAAAACATCGAAAAAATATATTTGAAGCATGTTGAAATTTAAACAGCATAATATTCGTAACTAAAAAAAAATATTTTTAAAAAGACAGACGTTTTTGGTTGGACATTCTACCTGCCAGGTGATCAAGATGTTAAGCATGAGTGCGAGTGAACAGCGCTATGGGTAACCTGAAGAGAGACAGCGTATATCGGCAGCTGTCTTAGTCGAAGAACGCTGAGGTGCAATTGGCTCTCGCAAGACCACGTGACTTAGAGCACCCATGCGTTTGTTAGTAAGAATTTTGGAGTAGTATTTATAGATAAATATATAAAAATTTTAAAATAAAAAATATACTATAAATAAAATACTACTAATAATAAAATACTACTAATAAATAATAAGACTGAGAATCTTATAACTAAGTTTTAGACCCGACTAAATAATCTGGCCCCACTACCCTTCAGCCAGGTCTGCGTTTTTGTATTCAGGTATCACTAAAGAAGTATTTGACAATTTTTCATGGTGCCTCAAACACCTACCCAAAAATGTCTACCAGCTCTCCTACTATAACGTTCATGTTTAAGTCGAAAACGCCCGTCGAAAAATCATTCAAATAATTAAGGTTTTTTCTTTTTAAACACTGAATTTTGGTTATTTTCTTTGGAAGTTCTTTGACATTTCTCTCATATCAGCAAAAATCTTCTGCATAATTTAAAAAAATAGTTGCAGGAAATTGTAGTCAAATAGGCGATAATAACCTAAGATTATAAACATGGTAAGAGTAGTAACAAATTATATCATAATTCATAAATGAAACAATTAAAAAGATATGGAACCATTAAAGAACAAGAAAGATTTTAGCGCTTAAAAATTCTCACATCGAGACTTTGTAGAAAATGGCCAGTTATTATATAGTTAGACTGTCGAACACGAAAATTATTCTCATGTTTCATATCAAAAATATCTTGGACAAAATTAATAGAAAATAAAAACAAAAACTCTACTTCTCTATATGTAAACACGGAATATGTAGTATATTATAATTTTTTTGTTATTTCTCTCCAACTCTACTGATTAGGAATACCTGCTTTACATCTCAAAATCTTTTTTTTACATTTATTTATTTTCTTAAAGTAGAAGCATTCCAAGAACTGGCACCTTAAGTACAATCAGTAACAGTTTTCTGTATAATTTAAACAGTTTTAGAAGTTTATAATTAAATATAATGATCCATTTGGTTCTGGTTAGTTTAGATTAGGTTTTGGTTATATTTAGTCCGGCTCCAAGCTTGGCCAATCCTACCATACGCACGTTAGTTCTGGTTAGTTCAGGTTAGTTTAGGTTAGTTGATGTTACAATTGGGTCATATCTAGACGCAAAGTGCAGGCTCATTTCCCCAGCGTAAGCTAGTGCGGGTTATTTTTTGGTTACAATTGCTGCCGCCCGAAGTGTCAGCAGATTCTACTGTGTACGCTTAGTTTAGGTTAGTTTATTTTATGTTTGAGATACAATATATATATATATATATATATATATATATATATATATATATATATATATATATATATATATATATATATATATATATATATTGTATCTCAAACATAAAACCCACTGCAAAATTACTAGCAACAAGGGACAGATTATAAAGTATGGCCGAAAATTATTCATTTGTTTTCAGTTTAGTGGGCAATAGATAGCTTGATAAAATGCGGCTGATTATAACGTGTTTTTTTCAATGCAGTTCTTGAGTGTATGGAGACTTTTTTGACATTAATTTTGTTTACATTTTTATAACAATAATGTAACTTCTAAATAAAATGTTCCGTAGTTGTTTTTGATACTGGTTAGTTAAGTGTCAAATATTAATTTAGATATGTTTTTTTCATAGTTCCAATTAATCAGTTAAACATAATAGAAAAATAGTATAGAAAGTAGGTGGTGTATGGAGACTTTTTGGACTGACTGTATATGTCGCCGGTCTATCCAGCACAAACAATAGGATAAGCTGGCATACTTTCTATTGAAATATGGAATTAATGTATTTGATGTATTTAATAAAAAATCGCTTTATTGTTTTACTTTTAATTAGATAATTAAATTTTTAATAATTTGGGTGGCAGTTTAATATCCTATAATTTTAATACTATTTTGAGATTTTAACAGGTTGTTTGGTTTTAAGCATATTACTGATATTAAAATATGTAATGGGTTCAGGGGTGGGGTAGGGTGTTGCTTCCTATATATGGTCTTATAGGTCTTTTTCGGGGTTTGTAAAGTGAAAGGATCTGAAAATTAAGTTATTTTTTTCGATACTTCCTTGTTTATTTCATACTTTCAATTTTAATGGGAGAAGGGTGGAAGAGGTGGAGTGGTCCAGTATTGTATAGTTTCAATAGTATTATTAAAATTTTTCCAGGTTTTGGGGTTGCTAATGAACAAATTTTGTGCATAAATATTTATTTACTATATATAATTATGCAACATATAAGAGGTGGGGAAGGAAGTTAGAAGGGTGATTTCGTAACACGTAAGCTGAAAAGTTTTTGGTCTGACACATAGATGTCGCCCTTTTCAAAAAATCCATATAATGTTTAGGAAGTACCAACGTTCAAACGATACATGTCAAAATTTCATGACATTTCGACAATTAGTTTACAAGTTACAGTGGTTTTAGTGACGCTATTTTTGATATTTTTGATGGAGAAAAATACCGTTCAAGCAAAGCAATGGCTTGATAACTGTTATGGGGACTCTGTCCCTGGTAACACTCATCATTTACTGGTATGCTGAATTTAAACCCGGTCGTATAGACACAAATGATGCCGAACGCTCTGGACGCCCAAATGAGGTGGTTACACCGGAAAACATAAAAAAAATCCACAAAATTGTTTTGGATGACCATAAAGTGAAATTGCGTGAGATAAGTAACACCCTAAAGATGTCAAAAGAATGTGTTGGTCATATTTTGCTTGAATATTTGGACATAAGAAAGGTCTATTTGAAATGGGTACCGCGTTTGCTCACAGTGGACGAAAAATAACAATGTTATGATGATTCTAAGCGCAGTTTGGGTCTGTTTAAGCGCAATAAAGAGGATTTTTCATGCGATATGTGACAATGGATGAAACATGGATCCACCACTACACACCGGAATCAAATCGGCAGTCAGCTGAGTGGACAGCAGCCAGTGAAAGTCGCCCGAAACGTAAAGACACAACAGTTTTTTGGCGATATACGCATGGAATAATTTTCATTGAGTATGCTGAGAAGGGATCAACCATCAATAGCAATATTATTATAAAGTTATTGGTGCGTTTTAAAGGCAGAAATCGTAAAGAAATGGCCCCAAATGAACAAGAAAAAAGTGCTCTTTTACCAAGACAATTCGCCGTGTCACAAGTCAATGGTTACGATGGCAAAATTGTATGAACTGAAGTTTGAATTTCTTCCTCATCCACTGTAATATCCAGATTTGGTCCCCAGCGACTATTATCTATTCGCAGACCTCAAAAAAATGCTCGTGGGAAAGAGATTTGGTTCTAATGAAGAAGGCAAAGACAAATCCTTCTACAAGAAAGGTATAGAAAAGCGTTGGACTGATTGTATCGCTCTTGAAGGATACTGTATTGATGACTAAAGTCAATTTTGCAAAAAAATGTGTTTTAACTAGCCAGACCAAAAACTTTTCATCCTACGTGTTATTTATTGTGCTATAGATATTATTCAGAGTTCTTTGAGTCAAAGGAACGAAACATTACATTATTTTTTTGCTATTTGCAATATTAACATGGGTATAGGGTGAAAGGGGTGGGCCACATTAAATATTGTATAGTTTCAATATTATTATAAGAATTTTGTCTGGTTTTTGGTTGGAATATTTTAAAAAGTTTTAGCTAATCATTTATAATAAAAGATACATAAAGTGAAAGGAATGGGGGTAGAAGTTTAGAACGGTGGTTGCTGATATATGATAATATATGTCTATTTCTATACTATTTTTCTTTATTCTCAATTCTAACAGAAATAATATGTAGAAGAGATTGAGATTTGGTTACAAAGTAAACTAAAAAGGTTTAAGTTGATTATAGAAAAAGTTTTATAAATACACATAGTTAAATTGGCAGACATTTACTTACCTGTGGGATAGGAGGTAAATTATTGTTTTTACTCGTACATTTCATGCTATTTTTGCTTTTCTTTACGTTTTAGTGTTCTTATATAGCAAAAAATATATATTCCCATTTCCCTCGATCTGTCTATCTGGATCTCAGGCATCATAATGCTCGAACGAAATAATATTATAATATTTAAAGTAGGGATGAAACCTATAGTTTTTATGCGATATTGTTTCGAGGAAAGAGAGTGAAAGGGGTGGGTGTACATATGTTTTATGATTTTATTCATATTACGAGATTTCCTTGAGAATGTCAAATTCGGTACTTACTTTAGAACTACATGTTTGCCAGGAAAGTCCTGGTTAAATCACTTTTTTATCAGGTTATGTTTGAGACAGCTAAAAATCATCCAAATTGAAAAGAAAAATACTGACACATTTCTTATATTTCACCTAGTAATAAAGTTGGGAAACATTCTCTCCGACAATTTTTCTGTAACAAAGTAGAGGAATGGGAATACAGCTAACCGACGAAACAACGTTGTATACTCTACATTTTGCCGAAGATCAGGTGGTTATTGCACAGAACAAGGAAGACCTTGAATTTAAGACAAGAAAACTGTTTGAAGATTATAAAAAACTGGGGTTTAACAGTTAACTGCAAGAAAACCAAATATTTGTGTATAGGAGGAAAACAGGGATGTCTTACTCTAAATACCGGTGAGGTCATTGCTGCCTGTGAAGGGTATATATATATATATATATATATATATATATATATATATATATATATATATATATATATATATATATATATATATATATATATATATATATATATATATATATTCATCACTAAGACATCGTCTAGTGATCAACGTTTTGAAAAAGATGGATGAGATTCCATCGAAACGACAGCGAAACCGTCCAACAAGAGACTTAAGCTAACACGGGATACCCGAACTAACATAAGAAAAGGCGGTAGAGCGGAATAAGAAGTGGAGAGTAGAATAAGTGAAGGAAATGCGGTCATAAGACACCTAAACTCTGTTCTATAGTCGAAGAACATAACATCACAGAGAAAGCTCCTCAATTATAATACAGTATTTGAGAGTATCGTGTTATACGGTTGTGAAACTTGGCAACTGACGAAACGATTGGAACAGAAACTAATGGCACTTGAAATGGATTACTGGCGAACATCGGCTGGAGTATCAAGAATGGATAGAGTTAGAAATGAAGGAATAAGAGGGGGAAGAGGGATGTAATGAAAGTAAAAATCACGATTATTGCGGAAGTTCAACAATGGCAACTTATATGGTACGGACACGTGGAAAGAATGGAAGAACACCGAATACTGAAGATAGTTTTAAAGTGAAAGGAGGAGAAGAGATTGGGAAGATCGAAGAGGATGGAAACTAGGAACCGGAAGGCGAAGAATGCTATAAAAAAAACCAGATCAGCGACGTCAATCATCATATATATATGACTTAAAATGCTACAAATCCAATTTAAAAAAAAAAAATCCTCAAAAAATCAAACTTGAACTTTGTGATTAATTTCCAGTGCTGTCATTTTTCTGTCTTTACCATCAAAATTATTTATATTAACATATGGTTTTCAATAATACAACGAGTCGTTTCCTGTAAAGAGCATATTCATAGACTAAAGAATTATGATATTATTTCCTCTAAAAGTATCTAACAAAATGTATAGCCTGTCCAAAAATATAAGATCCTTTTTGCCGTTTTAAGTGGGCAATATAAAAATGCTGACCTTTTGTTTATAATAGGTTGCAGAGATGGACTTAAGAATTTTATTCATTAATGCAAATAAATAAAATTATAAGTGTTTTTGGAGATGTTTATTTATAGATGCATGTAAAAACAAAAGGATAAGAAGTACAAATATACAGTTTGAAGGAATGAGGTTTACAAGAGGGGACATATTGCATAAATAAAAATATATTTTAACTTACGCCTAATTCGGTTTCACTGTCATCAGCTGAGGTAATTATCAGTGGTTTTATATTATTTACATAAATATATGAATCTTCAACTTTAACAACGTGATGAATGGAATTCTTCCAGCTTTCACAAGGTATATCATTTATAATTTTTTTTACTAATTCAACCACTGACACGAAGTAGGAGAAACATTTTGTGCCCTCATTTTTTATTTGACTTGATGCCAAATATGTTTAATTGGATTAAACACACAATAATACGGAGGAAGCCGCAAAACAGTGTGTCCCATTTTCTCAGCCATACTATCAAAAACATATTTCTTTTTCAATTTATGGCCTTTCAAAACTTCCAAAAGATCACTTTTTTTAAAACTAAAGTCAAAATAAATGTCATTTTTTAACATATATTCCTGTATTTTCGATTTGGTGTTGGCTGCATTAGGACCCTTATTTAGTAGGCGACTGTGGTAACTTGCATTGTCCATAACTATAACACTCTGTTCGGGAACATTTGGCAATTTTCAAAAAGTTCTGCGGTCGTGTCTTCCTGATAGTCCAAACTAGAATCTTTTATGTTTTTTGCAGATAATAGTAGACAATTTGAAACCTAGCCCTTTTCAGATCCAGCATGCAAAATGGTTATTCGTTTACCTTTATTTGAAGGTGCGTTAGTCTGAAATTTTGTACTGCTGTCAACCCACCCTTTTTGCACAGTGTCATGGGTATCGAACCATGTTTCGTCAAGGTAAATTATTGACCAATTCTCTGATTGATACTTTTTAATTTCTTGTAAATAAGTATGTCGCAAGATTCATAATCTTTCTGACTCCATCACTACTTGCCTTTTGTTGATTTTTTGGAACGTGAATCCCATTCTTAAGAGAATTTTGTGAAGGGTTGATCGGCCACAATGTATATTGGTCCCGTCCTGCACCAGTCTTAATTTTATTTTGTCTAGCGTCGGCACCAACTGCTCTTCATACATAGAATATATTTTTCTCCTGATGACGTCTTTTTCACAATTGTCTACATGATGCATTTGAAAATCTTTCCGTTTTTTTCCTGTTCCTGAGTGATGGTTTTCCTACAATACCCTTAATCGTAAAAATTGGGGTTCTTGTTAGTTCACTGGTTTCTTGCAAAGCACTTTGTTTCTTTTTACCAAACTGTCGTAAACATTTTTCACTATTTATTTAGCGTCAAGTGATAAATGTTTTCTCTTGCGATAGGCACTATTGCAATTTTCCCACGGACGCCACATAATTAAAATAGAACCGTTACGTTGTAAGTTGTAAGTAAAACTAAAAATAAAAATAATAAAAAGTATCTTTCGAATCCTAATGGAGACCTGTGGAGGCCTATATTATCAAATACTTAAAGGGCTCCAAACCGGGTTGGCAGGTAGAAAATATATAAGTAAAAATAGATGCAAGTGAGGGCGGTATACAAAGCAGGTAAAATAATAATACGTTTATCGTAATACCTGGCAACTATGCACAAAACCCTAATAGGGTCATTTATTGCCTCATTGAAAAAGCAAAAAGGCAAGATCTTATATCTTGAGATTTATCATAAATTTTAGACAATGAAAATAGTGGGCAGCTGAGGAAGTAAAAGCATTCCTGGGGGAATAAAAACAAGAGAGGCGGGACACAATATAATACATAGTATGTAGAATCTGATAGAAGATGTACTAATAAAATCGGCATCTTTGACGTTCTTACGCCTTCTAGGGATTTTTATTTCCTGTTGAGTAGCCTTGATTTGAATGAATAGTCTATGTAACACAAGCCTTTAGTTTATATAAGTTTGTAAAAGTTTCTTACCTGCGTTAATAAATTTAATTTAGGTTATTTATTATTATATTATTATCGTTTGCAGTGTTAGTGGATTTTTGAAATTTCTTGAATTCGTTAAGAATATGACCATACGATTTAAAAACTATGCTCAAAAATTTGCGAAAAATATATTTAAATGTGACTGGTCTAACATACACCAAATTTTAATCTTTGTATTAGTGTTTCGTACTGCAGCGATTCCTAAAGTGGGTTCCGTGGAGCCCAAGGGTTCCGCGAAAAAGTCACCAGGGTTCCGCGAATCGCTTACATTTATTATTGTATCGTTGGACTATTTTGGCTATTAAATAATCCTATAGTTATAAATCATATTATTACGTGAAAAGTCGTCCCCTTCAGTCAAGATTGTTCAAAAAAGTGTACGAAGAAATGGGTAGTCAGTATGAATCACTCTTCCTTCATATTGAAATCCGATGAATTTCTAGAGGCAAAGTTTTAACCAGGTTATAAGAACTTCGAGACGATCTGAAGGTTTTCTAAATATCTGCGTCTGTGACCCTTTTCGATGTACTGCATGATAAGCAATGGCTTATAAAATTAGCTTATCTTGCCGAAATTTTTAGAAAAGTCAGCGAAGTTACTACATTTTTACAGGAAAAAAACAACCATATTTACCGCGAGAGACAAATTATCAGCTTTAAAAAAAGCCACAGTCCCTCTTCTTTCCTTCCTCTGTAGATTCTTCTCAAAGCTTTCCTTTCCCACACCTCCAACGTCTCCTTTTCTCTTGCATTCAGTTTCCACGTTTCGCATCCACATGTCACCGTGGGTCTGACAACTGTCGTATATATTCTTTCTTTTGCTTTTCTTGATACATTCTTTAATTTCAATATTGGATTCATTGCCCCGAAACATCTCTGTCCTTTCGCTATTCTTTCTTGTATCTCCGTCCTTTCTTGTCCACTCTCTGTTATTGTTACTTCCAGATAATTAAATTCGTCTACTTTTTCAAACATATATCTTTTCCCTAAGTTGTTTACTATATCTAAACTTTTGTTGTTTTTATTATCCTTCTTCTTTGTAATTTCCATGTATTTTCTTTTTTCCTCATTTATCTTTAGTCCTCTTTTACTTCCCCTTTCTTCTATCCTACTTATGGCTTTTTTGAGGTTCTCTTTTGCTCTTGTAATCACTGCTACATCATCCGCATAGACCAAGCATTGGCAGGTTTGTTGGTATATCGTTCCATTTGTTTTTATTTCTGACTCCCGGATTATCTTCTCTACTACCAAATTAAATAGGCATGTCGACACTGGATCTCCCTGTCTTAATCCTCTCTTCACCTTAAACTTGTCTGATACTTTATCCTCAACCAACACTCTATTTTCTGTGTCATTCAGGGCCATTCTCACCATGCGAATCAGTTTACTTGGAATTTTTAGTTCTTCCATTATCTTGTAGAGTCCTTCTCTATTTACAGAGTTATATGCTTCTCTGAAATCCACAAAGACCAAGTGTAGTGCCAAATTTTGTTCTAAGCTATTGTCTTGGATTTGCTTAATCGAAAATATCTGGTCTGTAACCGATCTATTTTTCCTGAATCCACACTGGTACTCTCTCAGAATAGATTCGGCTTTCTCTTCTAGGCTGTTTTTGATAGTCACCACTACTATCTTGTACACGACATCCAGTAAGGCTATATGTCTATAATTAGCACATATAGTTTTTTCTCCTTTTTTGTATATTGGACAAATGAGTGACTCTCTCCAGCTCACTGGCATCTTTTCTGTTTCCCATATTTCTTGCACCAACCGGCATATTTCATTTTCCAGATCTACTTCCAGCTTTTATCATTTCTGCTGTTATACAATTTCCACCCGGGGCCTTATTTTTTTTGGGTTCTGAGTATTTCTCTTATTTCTTCTTTGTAGGGTTTGTTTGTCCCCTCCTGCCCTTGCTTCCTATTTCTCATTCAACTCCTCATTTTCATCTCCATTTAACTTCCATCTTTTATCCTACATGTTTATTCCCTTTGTATTTTATAAAAAAAAAAAACACGTAAATCGGATAAGTCGTTCTTGAGTGTTAAGCGCACTAATGGACAGACAGACAGAGAGGCGTTAAGTTTTATATATATTACATAGATTACTATTATTATATAACCTGGCCAGAGAACATATGTAAGAATTAAAAAAAAAAACATGTAAATCGGATAAGTGGTTCTCTAGTGATAAGCGTACTAACGGACAGACAGACAGAGAGACGTTGCATTTTATATATATTATAGAAAATTATAGATAACCTGCCAGAGAACAAATGTATGAATTTAAAAAAAAACACGCAAATCGGATAAGAGGTTCTCGAGAGATAAGCGCGCTAACGGATAGACAGACAGAGAGACGTTGCATTATATATATATATATATATATATATATATATATATATATATATATATATATATAGCAGATATTCTTTCCTACATGATATTGTTTCATATTTAATGGTTTAGGCAGTGTATTGCAAGAGAACGCGCTAGCGGCAAACTTTTTTCCGACTTGATTCACTATAATCGTCACTGCTTATCTCTTACCTTATCTAACGTAACAAAATATAGCTTATTACCTGGCCAGTTATACATGTTTTAAAAAAAAATGCACGTAAATCGGATAAATGGTTCTCGAGTGATAAGCGGACTAACGGACAGAGAGACAGACAGACAGACAGAGAGACGTTGCATTTTATATATATTATAGATGTAATACTCGAGCAAACTTTTCTTCATATTATTTTCCCCCTATCTCGAAAAGTACTGATCAAAAAATTTTCAAAAAATTCTGGATTATTGTCCACAAAGTGTAGATTGAACAAATATTATCGCGAGGGTATTACGTTTGATAATTTATTTGGTATACAAAAAACTATTTGCCTTGACAATATGATGAAGGTTGATTAATATAATTTTCAGTAAGCACAATGGTGACCAACAAAATAATTTTATTTTATTTGTTTATAATTAAACAAATATTAAGGTAATAAATATTTTTTTACAATTTTATTACTAGATTCTTGGTTGAGCTAGTTTAATATATTGGCTACTAGGTAGCTAAGATGTTAACTGTTATACATTTTTGACTAAGAAAAAACGTGAAAATACATATTGGATCTTAAGATATATAAATGTCAGGACTTTTTTGTCTTCTTTGATATATGTTTCGTAATTGTATACATGTCGCCATCCTGTTTAATAAAAACTGTTATTCACTGGATATGTGACACACAGGTGTACGGCAGGCATAATTTTTTTGGAATAATAGTCTATCCACCTATTTGAATAACAGTGGGCTTATATAGATGCTAGTTCTACTAGACACAGAACCTGGATAGACAATGTGTTTTTGCAATTTTCCTAATGATAAAGAAGTGCATATTTTTCTAGCCATCACAAAAAAATTTGTGTCCGAATATGAGATTTTAATTTTTGTGAAATCACTGGTCATTTTATACCTCCCTAACAAAAATTTTTAATTCAGAGGCAGTCACGGTAAGGAACAGTCGAACTTGCACTCGATCGGTTTTTTTTTTAATAATTTTACCTGTTTTTTATGGTGTAAGACATTTTTGAGTGCAAAAAAATACAAGGTTTAATAATCAGCCTAAAAAGCTTTTTAATTAAACAAGCAGATATGTCACATATTCTATTCAAAAGGCCGTCGTTCATGAAAGGATAAAGTAAACATTTATTTTTTATTTAAGCCATTAATAATATTTACGTTACTTGTAATACTGGAGTGTACAATTGCCCGACCGTGTGAAAGGGACATACCAAACAAAGTGTTAATTTTCTCGATAACAGCCGTTGGGCACTTATTACATTATGTTTTTGTATGTTTTTTTTTTAAATATTTTTTAGGCTTAGCGCTTATTACAGTGCAAGTGCTTTTCATAATGTATTTAGCAAGTATAACCTTACTGGGCATTTTTCAGAAAACAGATAGATACATTTTTTCAAAGCAGTTTTTGGCATTGTTACAAGGCGTATTTGAAAAGTAAGGGCAGTTTGCTTATATTTAAATATTGGCGAGTCTGGCCAAAGTTGTACACATGCAGCGTCATCTATTGATTGTTTCCGAAGCTACTGAAGTTATTGTTAGTGTTCCGTACGGAACACTTATAAGATCACTTCGGAGTCTGTCCGTCTGTCTGTCCGTCTGTCTGTCAGGTGTACGGCAGGCATAATTTTTTTGGAATAATAGTCTATCCACCTATTTGAATAACAGTGGGCTTATATAGATGCTAGTTCTACTAGACACAGAACCTTGATAGACAATGTGTTTTGCAATTTTCCTAATGATAAAGAAGTGCATATTTTTTCTAGCCATCACAAAAAAATTTGTGTCCGAATATGAGATCTTAATTTTTGTGAAATCACTGGTCATTTTATACCTCCCTAACAAAAATTTTTAATTCAGAGGCAGTCACGGTAAGGAACAGTCCAACTTGCACTCGATCGGTTTTTTTTTTAATAATTTTACCTGTTTTTTATGGTGTAAGACATTTTTGAGTGCAAAAAAATACAAGGTTTAATAATCAGCCTAAAAAGCTTTTTAATTAAACAAGCAGATATGTCACATATTCTATTCAAAAGGCCGTCGTTCATGAAAGGATAAAGTAAACATTTATTTTTATTTAAGCCATTAATAATATTTACGTTACTTGTAATACTGGAGTGTACAATTGCCCGACCGTGTGAAAGGGACATACCAAACAAAGTGTTAATTTTCTCGATAACAGCCGTTGGGCACTTATTACATTATGTTTTTGTATGTTTTTTTTTAAATATTTTTTAGGCTTAGCGCTTATTACAGTGCAAGTGCTTTTCATAATGTATTTAGCAAGTATAACCTTACAGGGCATTTTTCAGAAAACAGATAGATACATTTTTTCAAAGCAGTTTTTGGCATTGTTACAAGGCGTATTTGAAAAGTAAGGGCAGTTTGCTTATATTTAAATATTGGCGGGTCTGGCCAAAGTTGTACACATGCAGCGCCATCTATTGATTGTTTCCGAAGCTACTGAAGTTATTGTTAGTGTTCCGTACGGAACACTTATAAGATCACTTCGGAGTCTGTCCGTCTGTCTGTCCGTCTGTCTGTCCGTCTGTCTGTCCGTCTGTCTGTCCGTCTGTCACACCCGATTTTCTCCGAAACTATTTGTCATAGAAACTTGAAATTTGGTAATAATATAGGAATTGATGGCCTCATCAGAGCCATGTAGTTTTGAAAGTTAAATTTTGACTTAAGGGGTTAGTTTTGGGGGTGTGAAATCGGAAGTGAAAAAAAATTTTTTTTTACTAGGTAATCGAGTGTGGTGTCAAATGAAAGCTTGTGAAAACACGAGTAAAAATATATATATATATAATGTATATATATATTGTAATACTTGCGCGCACTTTTCTTTGTATTATTTTTAAAAAATCGCGAAAAATCGCTGTCCACCCGCCTTATCTCGAAAAGTACTTATCAAAAAATTTTGAAAAAAATTCAGGAATTTTCTCCACGGGGTGTAGATTGAACGAAAATTATCACGAGTGCATGACCTGTAATAATTTATCTGGTATATGAAAAAAACAGAAATTTCAAAGTCATCAATTTTCAGTAAAGATTGGAAATAAACTTTGTTGAAAACTCGTTTGGGGTGTGTTTTGTGAACTCACCGATCATTTTATACCTCCGTAACAAAATTTTTTGTTTTAAAAGCAATCAACGTACGGAACACTAATTGCGCAAGTTCAACTTGCACTTGACCGGTTATTTTGATTCGTAGTCGTTTGCCTGTCGGTGAGTGCAGACAACAATTTACGCGAAAATTGTTGCTCTCGCCAGTTCCGAAGTGCATGTTGTGATTCGATTCTTGTGTGCAAAAGGATCTTCAGCTGCTCAAATTTATCGGGAGTTGTGTCTAATTTATGGAGCTACAGTAATAAGTGAAGGAAAGTTTAGACCATGTTCTCGAGACTTCAAAAATGGCGGCACAAATGTGCATGATAGAAAGCGGAGTGGCAGGTCCAGTATCCAGACCGATGAAATCGTTCAACAAGTGGACTAAAAACTGCGATTTAATCGACGATTGCAGTTGAAACAGTAGCTTGGTGGACAACGGTTTAAAGACTACTAGGAACTCAAAACCGCCTTGACAACTGGTTCAATTCCTAGACGGAGAACTTCTACGCAGAGGGATTAAAGAAGCTGATGCAACGTTACGAAAACTGTTTAGAAGTGAACAGCGATTATGGGGAAAAGTCAAGTAGGGCTCTAGGAAACTAAAACGGTGAATAAAAACTTTTTCTAACGAATATATATATTTTTTTATGACCAAATGGCCCTTACTTTTGGAATATGTCTCGTATTAATCTACGAGGGTGAATCAAATGGAAACCTTAAAAGTGTCATAAAGTTCCGAAAAGTTGTATGATTGATTCGGTAGATAGCAGTAGTGTTCCTTGAGTTTCACAAAATGACTGGCAGGTGGCAGCATGATGCTCTAACACAGAAGGAGGCAGCAGTATCAGTAACAAGATCGTTGGCGTTTTTTGAGTAGTGAAGGTGTTAAACCAATTGAAATCCATCGCATGATGACAGCGCAGTACGGTGATTCGTGTTTGTCCCTGCAGCAAGTGTACGAGGGGTGAAAAAAGTTTAAAAGCGGCGTAACTTCTGTGGAGGATGCCTCACGACCATCAGCGGGAAAAGTCATGCTCAATCTCTTTTGGAATGCCAAGGGAGTAATTTTGGAACATTACATAGAAAGGGGAGTGCACAGTAACCAGTACTTCTTATTCAAATCGGCATAAAAATCAACTTCGCCTTGCAATCAGGGGTAAACGACGAGGATTCTGACACCACATACTGCCCGTTTGACAGTTCAGACTATCCAGGATATCAAATTTAAACGTCTCATACACCCACTTTATTTATCAGACCTCGCTTTTAGCGACTTTCATGTGTTCGGACCGCTCAAAGAAGCAACGGCAGGCAAGCATTCCAGAAGTGGATACAGTTACGACTATGCACTTCCGAAGCGGTGGAATGCTTGCATTCAACGTCATGGGGACTACGTCGAAAACTAATATGTATGATTTTTTTTTAACTGTTACAGTATAAAATTTTTTGCACTTTTAAGGTTTTCATTTGATCCACCCTCGTATATTTTGTTTGTGTATTAACAAATTTCTTCAGCATTTGAAGCGAATACTAAAAAGGCAACAAAATATTTTGAATACCCAAATAATTATCTGATATACTACGTCGCAGATTTTTCAGTGGCTTCAATTTTAGTCATGTCATAAGTTAAATTGAATGACACACATTATTTGACCACCTATTAGAATCACAATTAATATGGCTGTATACACACTAACATTTTTTAAAACATGGTTCATGGTACATGTGTCAACTCTTAGATGGTACTCTGTACCCTCTTAATAATAAGACCTTATGTGTTTTTACGAAAACATCATCTTTTGAAATTTCTTGTGTATGTAGAACGCATTGAAATTAAGTGAATTTAAATATTTTCTAACCTCTTCTCCTCTTAAGTCCTTTCACCCTCTCCAGGGTATGGTGACCCTGTGTTCCATAAATGGATTGAACTATCATTTGCCACTGTTCCTTGTTCTGTGCATGCTTCATGCAATAACTTCCCGGTTAACTGTTTCTTTTTATCCACCCAACGTGAAGGTGATATACTTCTGCAGCGCTTTCCTTCAACTTTTCCCTATATGACGAGTAATTCTAGCTCATGCATGTCTTCTACTGAGGTAGCCAAAATACCTCAAGTATGTCTGGTTTATAAGCGTGTTCAGTCTTTTAGTAATTTTTAGTTCTTGGAAAGTAGACTGGTTAGTTCGATGTTCCACCCGCGATATCTTGAGAATTCGACGATACACCGACATATCAAATGCAGCAATTTTATTTCTATTAGCTTTCTTTATCGTCCATTTTTCCGATGCATATGTTCTAATCGGAAATATATGCATTCTTGCAAGCCTTAACTTAGTCGATCGCCAGATGCTTGAGTCTTTCCATATTTTGACTAATTTTGCAGAGCGAGCATTTGGGAGTCTCCTACTTATTTCTGAGTGACACTGAATGGTATTGGTAATTAGAGACCCAAGGTACCTAGTAGCTGTTTAGGTTGATTATCATTCGTTCTACTAATGATCATTATTTCTGTTTTGTTGTTGTTTACTCCCAATCCGTAGCTTTTACTGATCTTCTCCAGTCTTTGCATAATGACCTCTAATTCACTTTCATCTACGGGTATAATCAAGGCATCTGGATAGCGTTTGCCTCCAACGGCGATTTCACCATTCCAGTTGTTGAAAACTTCGCGTTAACCTTTTAATCTACAATATTTCGGAGCTAAAAAACATTCAGATAAGATACTCAAATATTTATCTCATTCAATATTAATTTCATGCAACTTGTCCATGCTTAAAACCTGTCTAATAAAAAGGCTAAAATATTTGCAGGAGTCAGTTTTCAACTAAAGCATTAATCTTTCTTATGGACAGATATTTACAAGCAAGTCATATTCATAACCTTGCGCAGATGCCCTTTCATTGAACCTTACTTAGAAACAGGATATTCTTCTGGGCATCTTACTTGTAAAGACTTATATTAAACCTCTGGAAAATGTCAGACAATCTTTTTAAACTTTCAATTACATTTTAAGTGCCCATGCGGCACACGGATCCATAATTTTTTTTAACTTATTTTTCCATTTTCTCATTTGTAAGGTATTTTCATTCTGACTTTGTACCGTAGCTGGTATAAATGGAAAAAGAAATAAAAAATTTAAAAATAACTAATAATGTTAAAACAACCGCAATCCTACTGTGGAAAAATAACCATATTTATCTGCAGATACGGAAGATATTTATGAAATAAATTATGTTATGGTATTTTTTTTCACATTAGTAGTCAGAACCTGTTCGAGTTTGAATGCTGTGTTTTATTCATCCACAGTGCGTAACCGACTATTTTGAAAATACTTTGCTGTACTATATTTTGGTTTTTTCCCTAAGTCTATACATCATAATAATACTTACTTTCTTACAAGTTCTAGAATCATAAAATTCAATAAATCATGTCATTTTCTTCTAAAAATATTATGAACTGACATGAACTCCATAAATGATTGGGTAATATATCAACATAATGTCAATTTTATTCTACTTATATATAACTCTTTAATATATTTATCAATCCATATTTTTCGCTTTATACTACAGTATTAAAAAGAAACGTTTTCGATGATTTGTAAAAAGACATATTATATATGGTATTCCGTAAATGATTGATCATGTCATATTAAGACGCCAAAAAATGTGTATACAGCTTTAAATTTAGAATAAGCTTTACTGTCCAAAATATGACGATTTCAATAATGAAACAAAGAAAAATTGGAATGAAGAATAAGTGTGATCACATAAAAGTAAATAAGAATAACACTAAATACGGAACATAAAAGTAAATAAGAATAACACTAAATACGGAACATAAAAGTAACTAATAATAACAAAACAAGAAATAAGCTCTAATTGCATATCAAACTACAATTTGACGTTCCAGCACAATTCTAAGTGAGTGGTATCGCAGCTATTTCTTGGCAGATTTATTCTTTTATTTGCGATGGTGTGAGGATTGTTACAGGAAATCTTAGTTTTGTGATATCCTATCGAGAAAATATTCGTCGCAGTCAAATCCGAGCTACACGGAGTCCAATCTACATCTCTTTTGGAAAATATTACATTCGAGAAAATTTCTCTAACGGGAGACGAAGATGTGTTTGAACTGTGTAATGTCGCCTCATCGGCTGAATCCACGTTTTTTAGGGTTCCGTACGGAACACTTATGGGATCACTTCGGTGTCGATCTGTCCGTCCGTCTGTCACACCCGATTTTCTTCAAAACTATTATTTGACATAGAAAGTTGAAATTTGGCAATATAGAAATTGATTGCCCAATCAGAGCCGTGTAGTTTTGGAAGTTAAATTTTGATTTAAGAGGTTACCTTTGGGGAGTGAAATCGGAGGTGAATTTTTTTTTTTTACCGGGTCATCAAATCGGGTGTCAAATGGAAGCCTGTGAAAACACGAGTTCAAAAATATATATGATGTAATAGTTGCGCACAGTTTTCTTTGTATTATTTTTAAAAAAATGTCCAAAAAGCCCTGGCACTCCACCCTATCTCGAAAAGTAGTGATGAAAAAATTTTGACATATTCTCTATAAGGTGTAGATAGAACGAAGATTATCACGAGTGCATTATCTTTGATAACTTGTCTGGTATATAAAAAATAAAAATTTCAAGATCATCACTTTTTAATAAAGATCGGAAACAAACTTTGTTGAAAACTCATTTGGAGTGTGTTTTATGAAGTCATTGGTCATTTTATACCTCCCTAACAAAAATTTTTATTTTAAAATCAATCATCATACGGAACGATTATTTCCACTTATCGCTGCGAATTAATGGTTATGTGGCTTTTGTCGGCAAAGGAGTACGGGCAGATTATACCATGACGCGGTCGTTAATGTTTTTGCATCTCTTCTTGATGTTCTTGCATAAGGTTTATTTAAACTCGAACTTGTTTCTTCAAGCTCCTACACTCATTTTTTTTCATCAATTTGCAGAATTGAAACACTTCATTGCAACTTAATTTCCAACGCTACTGTTGTAACGCTCTGGGCTTGTACCTCGAACCAAATTTGAACTTGAAGACCAAGAAATATAAAAAATAGAACATAATTAAAAATACAAAAAATCTAAGCAATGAACATTTTTAAAAATTAAAGCAATTGGATTATTACTAAACATTATAATCTTAAAACTAAAACAAATTACAAAATTGTAAAATTAAAAGGATACCCATTAACAGGGAGGTTTTGTATGCGACAATTATGTATGTATGTAAGAGGGTATGTGTATTCGCGATTTTCACTGAAAATCCTGGATGTTATACCAACAAATGGCCAACTAAAAGTTTAATAATTTTGCATTATAACTAATTTTGACCAAAATTGCTTTTGGGCTATTTTTGCGGCTTCGGAATACTGATGTTTCATATGATCTGCATGCTTATGGCGGATTCCTAGTTTGAAATTTATGTTTTTTTTGCTTTTAAACACGAAATATTATAATAAATTAATTCATTTTTGGATACTTCAAATATTTTAAAACATGAAAACTGGACGGTCTCGGTCCCTTACTTGGTGCTGTTATCAAAAGCAATAATGAAAATGTAAAAAAACGAAAATTATTCAAAGTACGAATTTATATCGTCAGAAAAAAGCGTTTCTGGGTAGTATTTTTTTTTTCGAAAAACTGTTTTCACACTAATTAAAAAAATATTTTCTCAAAATAAATTCGTATTCTAAATTATTTTCTATTTTTGCGTAACTTTATCTTGTTTACAATATTCTTTTACATTTCTTCTTCGGTTTTTCGTTTGGGTTTTGATAAAGGCATCAGGTACATATGTGAAGCTGAAACGTCAAACTTTTATTACTCAAAAAAAATTAATTTTTCACAATATTTTGTGGCGATAAAACTAAAAAATACCAATGAACAGTTTAACGACGCTATTTTCACACTAAAAAGGATGAAATAAAAGCTAAATGTGTACAGTATAATTCATAGATATGAGGGCACCTTATACCCTCGGTTAAGGTATGAAAAGTAGAAATTCCAAATAATATCGTCACAGTAAACATAAAACACAGAAGCAACGCTCAAGAAAATTTTTAGGTCCTATTTTTTATCATGCATTCGTCCCCTATTATACTAACAACATGTCTGACAGCGCGGTCACGGGTTGTGTTTACATCTGGATTTTAAGGGGAATCTTTTTATAACTTGCTCCGAAATTCATTATTAATAATTTTCCAATAAGTAAATGACTCGTTTGACGTTATAATTGAAAATAATTATAAAAAAGATATTAAGAGGAAGTTTTTGTAGTGCGGTTAGTGCTTGTAAAAATATATGTGGTATCTCCAAAAGAGTTTTAGATTTCCAAAGATTCTAAAAGTTAATTTATTCATAATTCCTTATTTCTCTAATGCAATAAAGATTATGGTAATTGTGTTTTCATATTAGAGCTACATTTTTTCTGTAAAATAGTTGATGTTTTAGTATTTTTAAGTATTGGTTTATGTTACTTTCCTTGTACTTTTTTGTTTGCTAGAGTTAAGTTATAGTATCTGCTAAAATTCGCTAACCAAACTTTGAAATCTCAATCTGGGCATGCAAAAGTAGTAATTCTCAGCATTAATGAGTTTGAATAAAACAGTGCATAGAGTTAATTTTTTTTTTTTATAAGTAGCACACAGGATGCACCATATGTATGGAATAATGATTCCACAGCATTTATTAATCAGTGTATTAAAAAAATATTTAAATAAAAGTTATAGGGTGTTATATGGCACACATGCTGACGTTGGCAATAAAATATTTTGAACTGTCAGTTCGAAGAAATTGCGCCATCTTGATTTTTTTTTAAATAGAAAGCCCTGTACATTATTTCATTTTTGAGTCGTACTAAAAATTCTAGATATTATTTGTCTAACATACCATATGTCTAAATTGAACTGTTTGGGAATTATTGTTATTTGAAATTTAAAATAAAAATAGAGACAAAAAACTATTAATAAATACTCTAGGTTTATTTTTAAGGTAACAATTGCTCAAAATGGCTACCGTCAACAGCGAGGCAATGACCCAATCTGTCATAAATAGCCTGAACAGAGTTTTGCAGAGGATCGGAGGTGATCTGTGCTACTTCATATTGAATTCTTTGTGTAAATCTTCTACAGTTTCAGGTCGACTTCGGTAAACTTTGGTTTTCAAATGACCCCATAAAAAATCAATGGCGCAAGGTCGGGACTCCTTGTAGGCCATTCCACAGCACCTCTTCTGCCTATCTGTCGATTAGGAAAAATCACATCCAAATATCTACGAACATTGATTTCATAGTGTGGTATCAACAGGACGGAGTATTTCATTTTTAAGTTCAGAAGAAAGACGCTCTCATATTTAAATGATAATTATAATTATTTTCAATCTTTCCAGATTACTGGGATTCGCTGAAATATAAAGAGCATGACTGTTGACATTATACGTGCAAAGCTGTGGGTGTGAGAAATATAAATTTTACAATAAAAATATTTAAATGAATAACGCGCAAAAAGTGTTGAAGCCAAATGTATTTTTTTCTTGTATTTTTTGCCTTTTTCCCCTGTTTTTTTTTTGTATATCTGTTTTAATAAGAACTTGTCAATGTTTCTAAAAAAACTTTTCTCGTTTTTCTTTCTTCCTCTCAATCAGGAAAATTCATTTTTATTCTATAGAATAGGATTTTTCTTGAAAGAAGGAATTTGAATATTTCAAAAACTCACTCGCGGGCATCATACCAGCAATATGGCGACAGGTCATGTGAACTGTCGCTAGTGTGTTTTATGTTTAACATACTATGATATCGTAGTTTTCTGGGAAAAATATGGTAAAAGTTCATAATTGTTACCTTAAATTATTAAGTTTATTCATAAAAATAATACCATTAAATGCATTCTAGATGTGTTTTTTCACTTAGATCATAGGAGGATTGTTGCAGTGGACCATAGAAAATTTCCACTTTTCATGTATTAAATTCTAGGTGTCGACTACCTGTATAACAAGTCTCATCTCCTAGTAGACCTAAAAATAAAAAATATTGTCTCATTTTTGTCGGCACAATTTTTTAAAAAGGTTTTTATTATGCTATAACTTGGGTATGTCCTTTATAATTTAATTTTGTGAATTTTTGGTATAAACATGTGGAGGCCTACATCCTGGAATAAACAACTTTTGCAATTTATTTAAAATGTAGGCTCTTGAGTTTGGTTTAATAAAGGAATTCCGCCGTGAGACATTTTATATTCGTTTTGCGGTCAAGGCCAAATTAAGTATACCAATTTATGCAAAATATCCCTAGGGCCGCTTTGTGGGTAATGTTTATTAAAGTTCGGGCATAATGATTTGAAATATTAGAATTAAACATAATTTAACAGATTACCGGGTGCTGAAGAGTATTGTTCTGATATTTTATTATTGTAATGTTACCATTGTCATACATAACAGAAATTCTTCTCTGACACGTGTTTGTCAGATAAGAATGTGGGAGAGAAAGAAAAACATTCCATTTTTACTTTTCTTTTGAACCTGATATGAGTTTTTCCTTTTATGAAGCATAAAATCTTGTTGTGCTGGAGGATATTTACAGATTCTAACCTAAATTGCAATTAAAAGAATCACCGAAATATTTCCGTTAATATAAAATTTAAAAAGAAATTAGGCAAATAGCACCCGGGCTACAGGTAAATTAAGCACTTTAAGCTATATAATTTTACTATACAGTTGATATTAAAATAAAAATAAGAAAAAAAAAATTCACTTTCTTTCCGCCTTAGTAATGATGTGCTCGGGAGATATGCTTTTCGTTTCACAGGTCGACTTTGAACCGTCTTAAAAAAAATAAGGTGACTGTATTCTTTTTATGAGTACTGCATAAAATGGCATACTTGGGGACGTAGTATTTTATCCACGCTTTCAATCGCTGCAGATTATACTTCATCGGAAACACAGCTTCGGGCAGTCAATTCTTCGTGCATTTCCTTCTAAAAAATTTAACTTGACTTTGCAAAACTGCAGTCTTTGTGTTGGGAGTGTCGTGTTGTCGTTATGTCCTTCTTTGCGTGATTTTCAAGTTAATTCTTGTAGCTCTTGGTAATTATCTGATGAGGATGAGTTGCTATTTTAAACATTGTTGGTATCATTTCCTGTTGTGTGAAAGGTTTGTTGTGCAGTGTATCTACAGTTTATGAAGCATAATACCTTGTTGTGCTGGAGGATATTTGCAGATTCTAGCTTAAAATGCAAATCAAAGAATCAGGGAAATATTTCCGTTAATATAAAATTTAATAAGAAATTAGGCAAATAGCATCCGGGCTACAGGTAAATTAAGCACTTTAAGCTATATAATTTTACTATACAGTTGATATTAAAATAAAAATAAGAAAAAAAAATTCACTTTCTTTCCGCCTTAGCAATGATGTGCTCGGGAGATATGCTTTTCGTTTTACAGGTCGACTTTGAACCGTCTTAAAAAAAATAAGGTGACTGTATTCTCTTTATGAGTACTGCATAAAATGGCATACTTGGGGACGTAGTATTTTATCCACGCTTTCAATCGCTGCAGATTATACTTCATCGGAAACACAGCTTCGGGCAGTCAATTCTTCGTGCATTTCCTTCTAAAAAATTTAATCCCTTTTCTATTTATTGTTTTGTTTGACTTTGCAAAACTGCAGTCTTTGTGTTGGGAGTGTCGTGTTGTCGTTATGTCCTTCTTTGCGTGATTTTCAAGTTAATTCTTGTAGCTCTTGGTAATTATCTGATGAGGATGAGTTGCTATTTTAAACATTGTTGGTATCATTTCCTGTTGTGTGAAAGGTTTGTTGTGCAGTGTATCTACAGTTTATGAAGCATAATACCTTGTTGTGCTGGAGGATATTTGCAGATTCTAGCTTAAAATACAAATCAAAGAATCAGGGAAATATTTCCGTTAATATAAAATTTAATAAGAAATTAGGCAAATAGCATCCGAGCTACAGGTAAATTAGGCACTTTAAGCTATATAATGTTAGTATACAGTTGATATTAAAATAAAAATAAGAAAAAAATGCACCTTCTTTCCATAAAGAACACCCATGCAATGATGCGCTCAGAAGATATGCTTTTCGTTTGACAGGTCGACTTTGAACCGTCTTAAAAAAAAAATAAAGTTTTCTGCCAAACGGAATGGTAAGCGAGAATTGCCTAAACAAGTATAAGCGAAGAATCTAATATGAAAGATGGTGATATTACAGTCAGTGGCACAAAGATATATCTCGGTAGCAATATCAAGAACCACTGGGACCTGACTCTGAAAGTCGAAATTCGAATAAAGAAGGCCCGAGCCGCATTTATGAAGAACAAAAAAAATCTTAATTAGTCACGACCTATCATTGAAACTACGGATGAAAATGGTGGGCTGATATGTCTTTCCGGTTCCTTTGTACGACATGGAGGCGTGGATAATAACTGAAGAAATGCTTAAACGTCTGTAGGCATTCATGATGTGGGTGTATCGACAACTACTGAAAATCAGTTGGATGGACAGAATTAGTAACAACAGCGTTCTCATTCGCGTGGACAACGACTTGGAGGTGGTCACGACCATCAAGCGACGCAAATTAGAATATTTTGTCCACATTATGAGACATCCAGAAAAATACGAAATCGTTGATCTAATTATAGAGGGAAAGATTCCAGGCAGAGATGGTCCAGGGAGAAGGAGAATATCGTGGTTGAAAAATTTGAGGTAGTGGTACGGGCGGTCTACGGTTTATCTCTTCCGAGCGCCTGTCAATAAAATGATCATCATCAACATGGTAGACAACATGATGACCAACGGTCGTTGAATGGCTATGGTACCCGAAGAAGAAGAAGTGTGGTTATTTACACAATAAATAATTTTAACTAAAGATTCCAGTTATAAATTTTAATATTATCGGCTTGCAGGTTCTGAGGGTTTAAAAATTATATTCTTTGGTATATTTCCCAAGCATAAAAAAAACTCAAAGTTTCGCTTCCATCAATTTGTGGAACTTATAGTTCACTAAAGTAAAAACCATAAGTCATATTTTGCGCTAAACACTATGAGTGAACAATGGGTCGGAAGAAAATTTTAAAAATTCCCATTTTCAACAAAAGAATTGTGCTTTATAGTTCCAACCTTAGTATACTATAAGCTAAGTTGATGTGAGGCAAATTTTGAATTTTTCTTTTGGTTAGGAAACATTCTTATAATGTTTGTATGCTCAGTGCGGCCATAATAAAATAAAGTAAAATTTGCTACGGTCAAGGCAATGACAAACCACCCGTAGTATTATGCCTAGTAAAGCCCTCTCACTTTGGCCGTTTGGAATCGGCGTTAAATTATAAGTCCCCTTTGTCTGTGGAAATACCTAAAAAGGCACCAATCACAGGCAAAGGGGAGAAGATCGCCTACGTCCGTATCGGATATGGCTCCTCAGGGCATGCAAGTGGTAAAATAAACACTGGTTTAAAAAAAAATTGCTGGAGAAAGTAACAATTTTGTGTTTTATTTTTTAATTTTCTCAAAATAATGCATAAATAGCAGTTTAAAAAAAGATCATAATAGCGCGGCGACATTGTTAAATAAATACAATTCTTTTTGTCAGTTAGTAGATCGTCGTAATACCTGTATATAATAAGATAAAGAAGCTGTAATAAAAATAAGCTGAGAAACCTAAGAGAGAGAATTTACATAAACAACGATTTCACAAAAGATGAACGGGAAATTCAAAAAAAATTGAAGCATATAGCAGAGAACGAGAGAAAGAATGGGAAAAAGGTAAAAATAGAATATCAAAAATCGTAATCGAAGGAAGAGAATATAAATGGGACATTGAGGAAGAAAAACTGAAACAACAAACAAAGAATACTACGACCATCAGGTTAAAAAACTGAGAAAAAGGAGAGGGATAGGTAGATTGACGGCGACTCAGGCAAAGATAAAGGATATGGAAGAGAGGACTAGTAAAAGGAATACAGATAAGAAGATAATCAAAGAAATAGATGGGAAGAAAGAAACGGGAAATAATTATTGAGTTATTAGTTTGAGAATACGGAATAATAGGGGTATAAACGAAAAAGAGGATGAACTGACAGAAGAACAATAAATACACTATGTAGGAATCACAGAAACAGAAAGGGAAGGAAATGGATGCAGATAATTAGAAGGAAAGGTAATAAATGAAGAAGACAAAATTATGAAAATATGGAGGGAATACTATAAAGATCTATCAGATGAGAATGACATAGCATGCAAAAATCAACATAGAGACATAATACCGGAACAAGATACAGAACACACACAAACAGAAGAAACTAATATAGAAGAAACAAAAGAGGTAATTGGAAATTTAAACAGGATAGAAGGATATAGAAGGAAATATGGAAAAGACAAATATAGAATGACTCAATTCCACGGGCCTTACACTTCTAACAAAAGAGGTAGAAAGGCATAAGGATTAAGTAAGTAAGTAAAAAAAGATCATAATAGCGCGGCGATATTGTTAAATAAATACAATCCTTTTTGTAGATCGTCGTAATACCTATATGTAATGACAGACGCAACAAACATCCTTTCACATCAGAGTTATTGAGACTACTCAGTATATATCACCAGTACACCAAACACTTTATTTTTGCACTGGACGTGTGTTTCGCTAACCATGTTAGCTTCATCAGGAGCGATGATTGACTGATCAAGCTAACATGGTTGGCGAAACGCGCGTCGTGTGTCAAAATAAAGTGTTTGGTGTAGTGGTGATATGTACTGAGTAGTGTCATTGTGCAAAGATGTCACATTCCCAACATAGAGTTATTATTATTTAAATTGGCGGCAACGGCGTTAAAAGAATCATGAAGGCTCCCTTGAATTGATGTTGCCAGATCTTGCGAAAATTACGCGAAAACAAAAATTTTAAACTTTGCCACGTAAAGGGAGATCAAGTCTTAAAGTTTCTAAAAATATATGCTAGGATGTTTATTACAGGGCATGATGCACTATCATGACTGTATGCTTTTCATAAGTACTGCACAAAATTCCTAATCCACTCCATAAGTGGCGTACTTGTGGACGTTGTATTTTACGAACGCTTTCAATCGCTGCAGATTATACGAGTACTTCATGGGAAATACAGCTTCGGGTAGTTAATTCTTCGTGCATTTCCTTCTAAAACATTTAATCACTTTTCTATTTATTGTTTTGTTTAACTTTGCAAAACTACAGTCTTTGTACTGGGGGTGTCGTGTTGTTGTTACGTCCTTTGTGTGATTTTCACATTAATTTTTGTAGTTCTTGGTAACTATCTGATGGAGAAGAGTTGCTATTTTAAACATTGTTGTATCATTTCCTGTTGTGTGGAACGTTTATTGTGCAGCGTATCTGCAGTTGAGAGACTAGGAGAAATTCCAAACAGTGTTTGTTCTTTTTCGTAGTTTTGAAGGGAAAATCAGTAGAATTGATAACACCGGTCAACACTGTCAGCTAAGCACTAACAAAAATCGTAAAATATTAATTATTTGTTAATTTATACCCTCATGGTTCAGCTCAAATTTAATTTTTTACGCTGTTTATGGAAAAATAACATTCTATGTTGCAAAAAAGTTGCTTGTTACAATCTTTTTGAAGTTAATTTATTGTCCTGAACACCTAACCTTACCAAAATATGCTACCAACTTCTACGTTACAAAAAAATGTTGTAGTAGTAATTATATGTAATTTTTACGTCATATATTATTATTAAAAATTATAAAATTATTAAATTTTTTATTAATAAAAAATACGGTAGAATTTACGCTAAATTTGTGGATCGTTGCTTACAGTGATCCATAAAACATAATTTAAATACTCAACTTTGAATAAAATGGATGTTAAATCTAGTGGAATAGCCGAGGGAGGGAGCAGGAGAGGCGACAGGGAAGGAAAACGTGCTGCATTCTTCGCCGTTATGGATCCACAAAAAGGATCTCTCCCCTTTACCTACACTGATTAGAATATTTGGAACTGTCGGCATCCCTCTTCTTAAACTTTTTATAGATCTGATGATCTATTAATTCCTTGGTTGTGGGATTTCTTGAGAAATAGATTATCAACTATCTCTCCAGCTTTTTGGTGGTCTTCCCGGTGAACGCCTGCTGGTTTTCCCTAGAGAACGATCCTTGGTAGTCTGTGCTCCTCCATTTTTTTACGTGATTATGCTACGATCTTCTTCTTTGTCTTCCCCATCTTATTACGTCTTGCATGCCACATTGTTCCCTGATGTTAGTATTTCGTATTGTAGCCTTCCTTGTTCTTAGGTTTTTGATTTCGGCGGTACGTTGCACACTTTTAGGTTTTATTGGTACCTTTTGGTGATTCTATACCGTAGGTCATTATTACGGGCCTGATGCAAGTCTTGTATATTTTAACCTTGTTGTCTGTTCGCGTGTATTGATTGCTCCATAAAGCATCTCTTAAGCTTTATTAATTAATCCTCTAAGGTTCTGACTGGGTAGCGGGAGCTTGCTAGGTCCACCTCAAGCTATTTAAACTGGGATGAACTGTTCTATAGGTTTATCCTCTACTACGAGTTTGCACATGATGGGATCTACATTCATATGTGTATATTAAATACGAGGTGTCAACTAGTAAAAGTAAAATTTTATAGTAAATTAAAACATGGTATTTCACACTTCTTAAGCATTTTTTATTTTTTTCTTTAAAAAAGTCCATATTACGCTGTAGGCCGTGTACGTCTCTTACAATTGAATTTTGTCAAGTACTGTATCGCAATTTTTGGTATATAGAGGTATACATAATGGAATAAACAACTTTTCCAATTTATTTACGATGTACGGTACAGCTCTGGGGTTTAGTTTAATAAAGTAATTTTACCGTGGAACAATTTATATTCGTATTGTGCTTAAGGGTAAATTAAGTATACAATTTTGTCCCAAATTGCTCTAGGGCCGCTTTTGTCTATTCTGTGTTTAGAAATATTTAGTAAAGTTCGAACGTAAAAAATTGAAATATTTACAATTAAAAATAAATTAACCCGATTACTAGGTGTTTTTTAAAGTTTCTATATACATGTGTTAGGATATGGTTATAAAATTATTATATATATTTATATTATGTATTACATGTGTATTATATATTAAATTTTATTGGTGTGGTATGTGCACTATAGAAACACCCCTAATACTCTCCAGGAGCCGCGCAGGTTAGCATGTGTGAAAGTAGCACTTTTCGGTGGATTTGAATCGCTGTAGTTGTAGTTTGGGAACACATCCTCGGTTAGTTCACTTGTAAGTACGATTCTTCTTACGATGTTTCAAATACTTTTCTACTATCTACGTGGGTGAAGAAACCATAAACCTTGCGACGGTAGATTGAAAAATCTTGTAAAAAACAAGGTGAATAATATTTTTTAAAAAATAAAAATTTATTTCTCATCGTAAGTGCCATTAAACTCAATATATTTGGTCCATTTTTTTATTCCCTCAGAAAAAAAAAATGTTTTGAATGTGCATAGTACTCGTTTACAGAACAGATAACCAAATCTGGAGAAATAACGTGTGTCAGTCACTGTGTTATCCTTTTCTGAATAGTCAATCATGATGATACCCTGTGAATCCCAAAAAAACAGTTGCCATCACTTTTCACACACATTTTTTTTTATGGGTCTAGCACACGTGCTGCAAGGAAGTCCCTAAAACGCTTCAGGAGCGGCATGTGTGCGGAAAAAGCGATTCACGTTGTTCTTGAATCGCTGTAAATTGTACTCGGTGGGAAACACAGCCCTGGGCAAATTATTCCAAAGGGATGATATCATTGCACTTTTATCTTCCCCAACCTACTATTTTGACTACCGGTTTGTCTCAGAGGTGCAATAGTGGAACTACGTTTCTTCTACAGTTCCAAAACGACTCTAAAAGTCCTTTAGATTACGCTGCAACACCTGCAAACATAATTGTGAAATGTCCTTAATTGAACGTTTTTGGGTCTGGACTCAACAAACCTGGTATCCCCTTAGCTTTTCATTTCCGTAACACTTATAAGCTCACTTCGGTGTCTGTCTGTCTATCCGTCTGTCACACTCGATTTTCTCAAACTATTTGACATAGAATGTTAAAATTTGGCACCAGATGCGTGTAGTTTTTTAAATTTTGACTTAGTAAAGGGGGTGAAATCGGAAGTGAAAAAAAATTACCAGGTCATCGAATGGGGTGTCAAATGAAAGCTATAAAAACACGAGTTTAAAATTTTATATATATATATATATATATATATATATATATATATATATATATATATATATATATATATATTATATATTATATATATATATATATATATATATATATATATATATATATATATATATATATATATATATATATAATGTAATACTTGCGCACAGTTTTATTTATATCATTTCATCATCAATCGCTGTCCCCCCTTATCTCGAGAAGTACTGATCAAAAAATTTTGAAAAAATTCTGGAATATTCTCTACAGGGTGCAGATTGAGCGAAAACGATTACGAATGCATTACCTTTAATAATTTATCTGCTATATAAAAAAAACGCAAAAACTTCAAAGGTCATCAGTTTTCGGTAAAGATCGGAAAAAAACTTTGTTGAAAACTCATTTGGGGTGTGTTTTGTGAAGTCAATAATCATTTTATACCTTCATAATAAAAATTTTTATTTTAAAAGCAATCAACGTACGGAACACTAATTACGCAAATCCGACTTTTACTTTGCCGGTTATTAGAACTTAATGCGTGATATTATGTGCCCGCTCTTATGACATGCTTACAATTTAGCAATCTCATGAAGCTTAATGAAAAGTAATTTTAGTGACCATTTCTTCAGAAGGAACCTCAGCCGGGCGTACTGAACGTGCGGCATCTGCTGTGGTCGTACGGCTACATTTCAATTCATTTATTTGCAATAAATGGTATGGAGTGCTGCTGGTGAGTTCACATGAACGTCCTTCAGTTCAGTTTCTATTCGGTTGCTTTTTTAAATAAAAATGTTTTTTCACTGCATGATACTCAGCTTTATCGATTTCTACGAAACTTGCAAAACTAATCACTGATGATAGCTATCAACAAAAAACTGCGCGTTGCATTATTTGAAAGTTTGAATATAACCGTTACAAGAATCTCATTTACCAACAGTCATACTGCTTAGCAAAATTTCCCGCCTAGAAATTTACCAGACTTATCAATCCATCCTTTTATTATGTTATTATAACATTATTTATGAAAATAGGTGGCAAATGATACGATCGGTCTTTGCTTGGGGTGCTGTATTGTCGTAATGTTTTTCTTTGCGTGGTTTTTTACGTTATTTTTGACACCTGTTGGTAACTATATGAGGGGACGAGTTGTTAATTTGAACTTTCTTACTATTTTTGCTGTATTGTAAGTTTGCCGGACTACCAAGTATGTATACAATGGCAAGGTCCCTATGAGTCTAAAAAAGAAGCACCCCTCCTTTATAAATTGCCTGGCTTTATTATGGTCTATAAATCCATACAGATAAGGCCTTTGGATTCATCTCGCTACTACCCGCCTCTACAAGCTGATTAACATGTTCTGATAGTAGGAGTCTAAGTTATTTCAATTTTAAAACTTGGTTCTATTCGTTACAGATTTGGCTATACTTGCCTACACCTAGCTGAGAAGATTCAGTTTGAGCGAAACATGTTCTTTGAAGTTTTTTTTTATAGGAATAAAGAATTTTTGTTTGTGATGTTTCATTATTATTAAAAGGTCAGAATTTATTTTTCTGGTTACAAAAAAAAAATAATTTTTATCGACATAGGATTCCATTTTAAATAAAAGCTTATAACAAACCGGACCGCATTTTACCTCTTACTAATACTCGGGTTACCCTGAATGTGATACTTGACTAAAATCATACTTAATTGCGAGGAAAATGGACCTTTCAAACTAATTGGAAATTTCAGGATATCGAGGTTCAATGTCGGTTGACCGCTTACATCCATAAATGTTCAATGGATTCGTTTCAGTTTAATGTATCAAAATACAAATTATTCAAGTGAAACTAGAAGTAAATTTATTCAGGGTGTTTTTTTTAAGTAAGTAAAGGTATTGTATTTGTTTGATTATAGTACTACCAAATGTTGTCTACAAAGAAATTCTTAAAAAATCATTGTAAAAAAATCTGAAAATTTATAAAATTATGCTTGTGTAAATATCACTTCTTATTAAATACTCTTAGTTCCTCGACAAAACGACTTTAAAGTGTTATTTTGTTTTTTTTTTTCTTTTACGTTTCTTTTTTTCGTAACCTTAATTTTGTAAAAAAGTGATCCAGATCGATTTGAATAAATGAAAAAGTGTGAACGCCTCAACTTGGAGAATTTGGATAAATAACGACCAACAACGTTTGATTCTACATAATTTGTTTATTACATTAAAGTTGTTAAAAACAGTGTGCACAATATAATTATTCAATAACTAACTAACTAACCTGAACTAATCGCATTTGGTTTTCATATTCCAAAGCGTACAATAAGAAGGCATGAATTATAAACTCCTGTAGGAATTATTTTCGTCAGTTAAATGTAATAACATTGCTATCATTATTTGTTCCTGAATCAGAATTTGCATTTTTTCATTTTATACAGACAACAGTCTATTAATTTATTTAGGGCTACCTCTCTTTTTATGAAAACTAAAGTAGACAAGGTAAAACAAGGAATATTCTTCTTAAAAAATCATACTACACTATACTAGAAATAATTAAATAGTAATTAATTAAATTCCGGTTCTTTGGTATTGTCCCTTTCTATTGTTATTGTGTTAAACTACTTACATTAGTTTCCCCATACATACGTATGTGAAATATGTAGTTACAATTCCAGTTAGCCTAGTCGAATTATTAGAAATTCAGGAACCATGAGTAAAAATTACAAGAGAAATCAGAAAGCAACAGTTAATTACATTTTTAGTGTTCCGTACGGAATACTTATAAGATCACTTTGGTGTCTGTCTGTCTGTCCGTCTGTCTGTCTGTCACATCCGCTTTTCTCCGACACTATTCGTCATAGAAAGTTGAAATTTGGTAATAATATAGGAATTTATGGTCTTATCAGAGCCATGTAGTTTTAAAAGTTAAATTTTGACTTAAAGGGTTACTTTTGGGGGGTGAAATCGGAAGTGAAAAAAAAAATTTACTAGGTCATCGAGTGTGGTGTCAAATGACAGCTTGTGAAAACACGTGTAAAAAAATATATATATAATGTAATACTTCCGCACACTTTACTTTGTATTATTTTTAAAAAATCGCGAAAAAAACGCTGTCCCCTCCTTATCTCGAAAAGCACTGATCAAAAAATTTTGAAAAAATTCTGGAATATTCTCCATGGGGTGTAGATTAAACGAAAATTATTACGAGTGCATTACCTTTAATAATTTATCTGGTATATAAAAAAACCAGAATTTCAAGGTCATCAGTTTTCAATAAAGATTGGAAACAAACTTTGTTGAAAACTCATTTGGGGTGTGTTTTGTGAAGTTGAAAATTTTTATTTTAAAAGCAATCAACCTACGGAACACTAATTGCGCAAGTTCAACTTGCACTTGACCGGTTATTTTATATAAGACATAGTTGAAATTTTGTCCAATGTTTTCTGCTTGTCCTTCCCGCTCATTGTAGTTTCCAATGGATCGTTGATTTGGAGGAAAACGATTTTATGAATGACATATTCTATTTATCTTTTTTTGTGTCTGGGGTCTGTTCTATAGGTTTATATGCTGGAACACAACGAATAAGTAGTGGATTAAAAAAGTAATGAGCAGTGGTTATTAACATGAAAACGTATGCATATTACGAAGTCTATAAGGGATTGCATTCATGGTTAATGTTAGATAAAAAGGTTATGATAGAAAAGTTCTTAGGAAAATTTTCAGTTTAATGTCCCAATTAGAAATTTCAATTGACAAAAATACCAGAAAGTCAATTGAAGTTAAGAAGTTGTAAACAGACAGATTTTGAAATCCTAATGGATATTACTTTATCGAATGATAGAGACAATTTATTGAACTTCAGGATGACCATTCTACAATCTCTGCGATTTTTATGTCTGTACTTACATGAAAAGTTTAAGATACAAAGCCGAAATTAATTGAGGACCTCGATAAATACAATTATAATATTTTATTAATATTTTAAAATAACTTATAATATTATTATTTAGGATATATTTGGAAAAACGGCTTTGTTGAGTTAGTACTGTAACCTCGTAAAAATAAAGCCTCAATTTTTTTTGACAGCATTCTTGTATATAAGATATAAAGGGTGTTTCTCATTCAGGCGCAAGGAAAAACTACTTACGGACTTTCTCCAGTTCTAATAATAACTTAGACAAAACGACGGTCTGTATATCCAAGACGACAAAATATAGCAAATTTTTAATTATTTATAAAATTGACTGTGGAAGGTTTTTCATATCTTGTGTAATTTCATCAAAATCTCATAAATATGTTTTGTATGTGTATCTTGGTAAAAATTACGTTCAGTGTTTTATGGTAGTCGTAATTCACCGTATAATGTAGTTACCCTTTAAAAACAATTCTTCTGGGATTAACAAAATCTGGGTCAAGTAGGGCGTAATCCCGTTTGTGATTGGCAGTTTCTAAACGAAAATATCATTAAATTGGAATTAGATCTATCCCAATAAAGTTAATAATTTGCTTATAATAGAAGTCTCTTTAAAAGGACTTAATTAGCTCAGAGTAGAAGCAGAAAGCAGTTTATACATAATTTGTGTTTACTGGATCTAAAGTTTGATTACGTGAACTGAAAACATCCGAATTTAGAAGCCAAAATATTTACCAACATAAAGGCGTGCAGAAGCTTTCGAAAAACAACTCTGTGGAATTGGGCGGTATACGTAATTTTGTTTTAAGATTACAAATACGAGTATTAAGTATTGTTGTAAATACAATCAAGCATTACGAAAATTATAGTTCTTTATGAGCATTATATGTTGTGATGGGAAATCCCTAAATAGCTACGAAAGTTGCACAGAAATCGCAAGTTAGGTTGTATTGAGTAAGAAACATAATCATGGGCTGTTTATTTCAAAAGGTTGTTCAAATAATGTTTGATACAAGAAGTAATAAGCTGGAACCCATGGCGATGTGATTTGTTGACTGGACATGTTTTTCCGGCATGTATTGTTCTGGGAAAAATCAAGCGGCACATAAATTTTCGGAAAAAGGTCACGTTGATAAATGGTATTCTTTTGTATTTTTTCTATTACCATTTTCTCCTGTTGGCAATGCATACGCCCTTCAGGGAATTTCCTAAATCAGTCCAAGAGACGCTCGCGAAAGTCATGTGTTCTTAGCATATATCGCTTTGGAAGGAATCAAGCAGCATCAATTAAACACTTCCTATAAAAGTGTTTATAGAATAGACTTAAGTGTATAACTTTTCTTAGATGTTCCAACGAATTCTGGTTTCCAGTGAGTTGGAACATACCACTTGTAGAGTAGATTTTGAAGTACTATTTCATCGGTGAGAATTGTCTAGGATTTGTTGTTGTACTTTACCACTTTCTAGAACGATATAATTTTAACAAGACTTTTAAGCATACTTCTTTTGTTATGCATGCTAGTTTGTTTCTAAGTTAACACTTAGTAAGTTAACTGACGATGCTGCTCGTATAGGGTGTCCAGATACAACATGTCAAAATCTGGAACCTGTTACCTAGGTTTTAGGACAGTATTTTTTTGTATTTGTTAAGTTGTGTAATTCCCTATTGTCTGCGGATATTTGCATGAACAAGAAGTGCTTAAGCGTTCAGGGTAAATGAAGAAATAAGCCTGTTGTTTTCAGTAAAGCTTTAGTTTCTTTTGTTGATATTTTTCAGTTGATCATTCTTGTAAAGAAGAAAAATAGTAGAATATAGAAAGTACACTGGCGCTAATAGTGGAGGTGGCGGAAATAAATTCCTCAACTGCCACGGATCTTTGAGGAAATAGAGAGCCATAAACAAAGCCTTTCTTGTAACTTTTATATAAAACTGGAATTTACGTAATACTGTAGTGATTTTGTAATTTCACTTTGAACAGTTCCAGTATTCCGTGTACATAGAGTTACTGTGGATTTTTGAAATGAAAATATGACCATTTAATCCAACTTATTTTAGTCCAAAAATTCGTAATTTTTGAGATACAGAGTGTCAAAGTTACTTTTATTTTAGTTTTTCTTAAGCAGTTTTCCTAATAATTGTACTATTTGTACAAAATTCGATGCTAAGGGTTTTTTTGAGATGAGCTCACTTTTGTTGTAAATTTTAGGGGGCACCACTTATTGCACTGTGTTTGTAAATTAGTAAGGACTTTAAATTGTCATAATTTTTTTATACCACTCTGTATGATATTTCTAATTAAATATTCGTATTTTGCCTTGTTAATTCCATCCATTTACTTACTTCATCCAGGCTTGGGACAGGTCCAAAAGAATACTCTTTGAAATTTGGGGTACGCTTAAAGGTAAACAGGCTAACAACAACAACAACAGTAAGAATGTAAAAACCAATTGGCTAAGAGCATAAAAGATTACCCACAAATTGATAAATTTGTAATCAATAAATAAAAACATTCCACTATCTCAGAAACTTTAGACAGAAGGCGGAGAATACGAATATTCAATCAAAAATATCATAGAGTGGTTTTCTGTGGATTTCTTCTAAAACAGTTCTTTCTTTTTTTGTTAGTTTTCTGAACTACTCATTTTTTATTTTTTCCAGCTTCGATATTCTGGCCGATCTTCTCAAAAAGTTCATTTCGGTGGTAAGAAGTTTTCGTTCTATTGCCTTACTAATTTGCCGAATATCGGAGCCGTATATTAGTGTCCTTTTAACAATTGTATCACAAAGCCTTTTTTTTTTTATGGGAGACTCATTAAGCACTTCAAAGAATTTAAGTATTGGGACAGAATCATAAGCTTTCGTTAGGTCTACAAATATCCTGTGCATTTCGTTTTCTGTTCCTATCAACTTTTCTATAATCGGTGTTATACAGAAAACATTTTTAGTGGTTGAATGTCCAGCTTTGAAACCTGCCTGTTTTTCAGTTTGATACATATGGTAGACGTCTTCGATTAATGATGTTAAAATTTTCCCGTAAAGTCTATAGAAGCAGCATTTTATAGTAAGGCCAAGAGAGTTTTCGCAAAGTTTGTATGAATCTTTTTTTGTAGATTGGTGTTATCTGCCCTTCATTCCATTGCGTTCAGATATTTTTTCCGTTGATACATTCTCATTCATTGTTTTTATAATTCTATATAGTTTGTTAGTTCCATATTTAATAAGTGCGTTAGGAATCCCTCTGGTCCTACTTTTAAGTTATTTTGATTTTGTGATTAATATGTTAATATCAGTTTCTACCCTGTCTCCTTCTACTTGGTATGGATTTCCTCATTTTGTTGTTTATATTCGTCCCCTTGTTCATTAACTTTTCTACCAATTTCACCAATTGTCTTTTTTTATTACTTCTAATTTTAATTTGATATTTCTTTGTTTTTTAAATGAATTTATTAATTTCCAAACTCAGTCGTTCCCCTCCTCCTATGTAATTTTCAATTTCTTGGCACCGTTCTTCACACTGTTTCTTTTCCTTTTCTGATACATATTTTTTAAATTGTGCTCGTGCTCGTTTGTATGCGATATGATCATTGTTTTTTCGTTGGTAGCCATTTGTGGTATAGATGTTGTTTTTACTGTTTGAGATCTTCCAATAGTTCATTCTACCAGATATTCTCACTTCTTCTGTTTGTTACACTCCGAGAGCCTCGGCTGCAGCTTCATGTTTTTTACAGTTTAATGTGTTCGTATATTTTTTTATTGTCATTGCATGGTGATAGTTTCATCCAATTTCTAGGCTAGTCTCTGGAGATAGAGCATTTTGGAAATTTCATCATAAAAACCTCTCAATTGATATTTTTTGTTTTTAATCTACCCACCGTTATTCGGTATGGCAATCCATCCCGTGACGCGTTTCGCCGTATCACGGCTCATCAGTCGGGCTAGGATCGACAAACAAGAGAACAGAATTTCTAATACTTATCCCGGTACTTACGGAACATAGTAGCAAGATACAACGAATTGTACGAAATACACAAACCTAATACTCTAGCTGAGGCTGACACAAGCCGGACTTCTGAGGGGGATCAAGTTCGCTTATTTTCGACGTACTAATAATATAAAATATGTTTATTAGTGAGTTAATTTTAAACCAATTGTTATTATTAATTTTTAAACCAATTGTTCAACATCTCACGTGTATCTACCATATATGTATATAAAATGCAACGTCTCTCTGTCTGTCCGTTAGTGCGCTTATCACTCGAGAACCACTTATCCGATTTACGTGCTTTTTTTTTTAAAATATACATACGTTCTCTGGCCAGGTTATAGCATATATTTTATTACGTTAGGTAATATAAGGAATAAGCAGTGACGATAATGGTGAATCAAGTCGGAAAAAAGTTTGCCGCTAGCGCGTTCTCTTGCAATACACTGCCTAAACCATTAAATATGGAACAATATCATGTAGCAAAGAATATAATATATATATAATGCAAAGTCTCTCTGTCTGTCTGTCTGTCCGTTAGTGCGTTTATGACTTGAGAACCACTTATCCGATTTACATGTTTTTTTTTTTTATTTCAAACATTTGTTCTCTGGCCAGGTTATCTATAATCTTCTATAATATATGTAAAATACAACGTCTCTCTGTTTGTCCGTTAGTGCGCTTATCACTCGTGAACCACTTATCCGATTTACGTGTTTTTCTTTTTAATTCATATGTTTGTTCTCTGGCCAGGTTATGAAGAATTTTCTTTAATATATATAAAATGCAACTTGTCTCTGTCTGTCCGTTAGTGCGCTTATCACTCGAGAACCATTTATCCGATTTACGTGCTTTTTTTTAAAACATACATATGTTCTCTGGCCAGATTATAGGATATATTTTATTACGTTAAGTAATATAAGAAATACGCAGTTTTTTTTTTTTTTTTTTGGGGTCTAGCACACGTGCTACAGGGAAGTCCCTAAAGCGCTACAGGAGCGACACGTGTGCGGAGAAAGCGATTCACGTTGTTCTTGAATCGCTGTAGATTGTACTCGATGGGAAACACAGTCCTGGGTAAACCATTCCAAAGGTATGATGTTCTCCATATAAAAGACTGCTTGAAAAGCGTTGTACGAGGAGTAACAAGCTGAACCTCATACGGATGTGAAGCATTAGCGCGACGTGTACTTCTAATATGCACCGCTCTGGGAGGAATTAAACGGGCCACATCTTTCGAACACTTTCCATGAAAGTACTTGTAGAAAGGCTCAAGTCGCCAACCGTTCTTCGATGTTCCAGCGAATCAAGGCCGTCGGTCAATTCCGGGTGTCCAATCAGACGAACAGCTCTTCTCTGGATAGAATCCAACAAATGCAGTGTATGTTTGGGAGCGGAGCTCCAAACATGGGAGCAGTATTCCATAGTTGGTCGAATTTGAGCTTTGTAAAGAATTAACAGTTGTTGTGGAGTGTAAAGCTTTCTGGTTCGAAACAATATTCCCAACTTTTGAGAAGCTCTTCTTGCTATGCCTGCAACATGTTCATGCCAGGACATATTTGCTCCCAAATTAACGCCTAACAGATTGAGTGACGATGTTAGAGGGATGGAATGCCCCGACATAACTATGTCGGGTTCTGCAACGTTAACTTTTTTAGAAAAAACTGCCGCCTGGGTTTTTGTAGCGTTAAATTCCACTTGGTTACTGTCACCCCAAGATAGAATTTCTTCCAGGTCTTTGTTAAGTTGAATGACTTCCTGCTGTCTGCGGATATTCGTCTGAGTAGTCGATGTCCGAGCGTTCAAAGTGAATGAAGAGATAAGTGTACTGTCATCTGCAAAGCTGTAGATTGGATTCTCGGTCTTTTCCAGCAGATCGTTAATATAGATGAGGAGTAGGAGACAGTATGGAACCTTGGGGCACACCGGCGTTGATAGTGAAGGTGTTAGAAAGAAATCCGTCAACTGCCACGCGTAAAGAACGCTCTCTGAGGAAACATGAGAGCCACAAACAGAACTTTTCCGACATACCATAAGAACGTAGCTTAGCCAACAGCCCTTCGTGCCAAACACGGTCAAATGCCTTGGATATGTCAAGAGCAACCGCTCGAGATTCTCCAAAGTGTTCAATTGCGTTGTTCCAAACATGTGTTACATAAGTCAGAAGATCTCCTGTTGATCTATTTTTACGAAAGCCATATTGGTGATCACTAATAATGTTGAATCCTTCAAGATATTTTAGAAGATGCTGATTGATAGCCTTTTCCATGACTTTCGATATTATTGAGAGTAGTGCGATTGGTCGGTAGTTATTTGGCAAGGTCCTCTTGCCTTTCTTAGGTATCGGCTGAACTGTGGCACATTTCCAGCAGGAAGGAAATATTCCCTTTCTGTAGGATAAGTTGAAAAGTCTACAGAAAACTGGTGTTAGTTCCCTCGCACAGTTCTTGAGAACTATGGCAGGTATTCCGTCAGCGCCTGAAGCCTTTTTGGTGTCTAGCTTCATCAAAATACGTTTTATGATACGCTGTCTGAAGACAATATCGGGCATCCTTGACTGCACTATGGGAATAGTAGGTGGTGTTTTTCCTTGGAAATCGACAGTAGGATGTGAAGCAAAGAGTTCAGCCAACAAGTTCGCTTTCTCAACAGGTGTCGTTGCAATAGAATTATCTGGCCGTGTGAGTGGCGGTATGGTGGATTTGGTGAAATTCTGACTAACTGCCTTAGCGACTGACCAAAAGGACCTGGAATTGCCGGGACAAGCGAGAAGTTTGTTTCTAATCCGTTGATTGTGTACCTCCTTGGTTTCGTCGATAATTTCTTTGCATCTGTTCCTGGCACGAACAAAGATGTTACGATTTATGGTGTTAGGATCTTCACGCCACTGTCGGTATGCAAGATGTTTAGAAGCAACAGTTTTCTTTGCATTTTAGGTCAAACCAAGGCTTGCCGTTGGAAGGGCATTTCTTCGAAAAAGGGATGTAAGCATCCATACCGGCCGAAATAACATCGGAAACCTCCCTGGCGCAGTCAGATGGGTCGTCGGATCGAAAACAAACGTCCAACCAAGGGAAAGTTCGAAAATATTCCATGAGATCTTCCCATTTAGCAGATTTGTAGTGCCAAATCTTGCGCGGTTTGGGCGCCTCTCTGTCACTGATTGGTAGAATACTCGATGTCGAAAGTAGTTTATGGTCGGAAGAACCTAACGGTGGATTTACGCTGACCGTGTAAATCTCCGGATTGGTGGTTAAAAACAGATCAAGAAGACTGGCGAACTCTCCGTCTCGATCAGGGATCCGTATTGGTTCATCAATAAGCTGAGTCAAGCCACAACTGACTGAAAATGATTCGGCTTCACGACCTTGTTCATCGGTAGTATTTGAATATTTAAGCCAGTTGATGTTGTGGACATTAAAGTCGCCCAGGATGGCAATTTCGGCATTTGGATAGTTAATTTGTAAATGATCTATGGTGTCTGCAAGAGAAGCGAAAAGTGTTCTAAAGTTTGTATCACTTGGTGGTCGATAGAGGATACAGACGAACCTTGTGGTTGGTTGAGTCGTTATTTTTAACCACATAACATCAAAGTTTGTGGGCTCCAGAGCCTCTTCTCGTTGGCAAGAGAGGTCGCTTCTGACATAAAGACAGATTCCAAAGTTACGCATAAATCGGGAATAGAAATCGTACCCAGGATAAAGGTAGTTTACTGTGCTGGTCGATGAACTGACCTTAGTTTCACAGAGAGCGAGTACATGAGGTTTATTTGATTGCAGGTGTTGGTGCACTGAATTTATGTTCGAATTTAAACCTCGTATGTTGCAAAAATCCATTTTGAAATTCTGTTCTCTGCATGTCGACGCCCCTGAACCAGCCCCCACCGGAGATCCGAACGGGGGGCTATTTTACCTCCGGAATTTTTTGTATCCAGGTGCCTCATCATGCTATTTGGTCCCACAGACCGGGACATCGGCACAGCCACGAAACGTTAAGCAACTTCACGCAGCTTAAGCCGATGCGATGGTATCACACCGGGCGATGCTGGTGGGATCTGGGCATCTACCATCTAGAGTGTTCTTTAAGTCGCCTCCTACGACAGGCAGAACATACCGGGGGAGATATTCTATCCCGCCCCCCCACGGGGGGCGGGATAGAATATGACGATAATAGTGAATCAAGTCGTTTGCCACTAGCGCAATACGCTGCCTAAACCGTTAAATAGGGAACAATGTCATGTCACAAAGAATACAATATATCGTATATAAAATGCAACGTCTCTCTGTGTGTCTGTCTGTCGTTAGAGTGCTTATCACTCGAGAACCACTTATTCAATTTGCTTATTTTTTTAAATTCATACATATGATCTCTGGCTAGGTTATATAATTATAATAATAATAACAATCTATATAATATACATAAAACGCAACGTCTCTCTGTCTGTTAGTTAGTGTGCTTATCATTCGAGAACTATTTATCCTATTTACGTGTTTTTTTTAATTCTTAACCTAATATTCACCAAAAAAAATCTATAATATATATAAAACGCAACGTCTCTCTGTCTATCTGCCTGTCTGTCCGTTAATGCGTTTAGCACTCAAGAACCACTTATCCGATTTACGTGTGGCCAGGTTATAGAATATATTTTATTACGTTAAGGAATAAGCAGTGCGTGGGCACGGCTAGTATGTCTATATATTTTTTGTTGTGTCCGTAAATTGAAATTGTGACTGTATTTTTAATTTTATTTCAGGAAAAGAAAATTACAAGCAAAGAAAAATTTTTAAAATGCCCAAATTCAGAGCCGAAACGTCAAATAAAAAATTGTTAAAAAATAAACCAACCTACACCCAAGATTAAAATTAAAAAATATATTTATATATATACATACATATATATATATATATATATATATATATATATATATATATATATATATATATATATATATATATATATATATATATATATATGCAGCAAATATTTAAATGGCAAGTTCAGAGTGCATATTGTAAATTAATATATACTTTGGACCATATATCTTTCTCATTAAATGAAACATAAGTCTGTGCTACTTCTATATTCTAAACAATTATATTAAATTTTACCCCTTCTTGGAAGTTACAACTTGACGTATTTAATAAAAATGTTTCGTTTCGTGAATAAAATTGTCAGATCTCCGAGATTGTGCTATTAAAATCCTTCTGTTTTCTTTTCAGTGGGCCACTTTAAGTATTCATGATATGTCTTCGATCGTACTGTTTACCATACAAAAATATTCATGCATGATTTTTGCGTAGGTTTGTGATTGATGCGTTATCTTATTTTTCCCGCTATTTTTCCACTTCCTTGCGTACCGTAGACTAATAATTTTTGGCAATACATATTCCTCGTAAGATAACCATTATTTTACACGTTGAGAACCGTAAAAAATGACAATCTTTGTGCATTAATGTCACTGTGCAAAGTGACACTTTATTGATAATATTGCGGTAACGTTGGGATGACATTGTGCTTAAAATATTTTGTGTTCTAGAGCGCACGTTATTTTACCCACATTATCAATATCAATACGTCCTATATACTATATATATTACCGGCAAAGTGTAGAATTCAGGCATTCTATAGAATGCTGAGCTCGTTTAGGCAATGTATGAAATTTTTTCTTTTTCTTTAACTGTTATTTACTTTGCCTAGGTAATCTATAGAACGCCAAGAAATTCTATATAATGCCGATAAAGGATTACGTAAAGTATAAAATCAAAGACAAATTACCATAATACCAAAGGTATAGCCGGCAATGTGTATAATGAATATTGAAAGCAGCACAGTTAACTGTTACTTGTGTTGCCGGTGGCGGGGCAGCGCTGTGGGACTGAAGTCAATACGTTATAACATAAACTAATTTGAACTAACAGAAGCTTATCTTAAGAAGAAGGTTCTGTGTACTTCTAAGTGTTGCAACAGTTCATCATGCAATAAATAAGTTAAAAATGAAATACAAATTACCATAATCATATCTTTTGTTATTCAAAATTAACAATTAAGATTATCAACTATCTATAAAAAGAATCCGTATGAAAATCAAATTAGAGACTTCGGCAGTCTTTGAAAAATCAAACGTTGGTTTTATTTGTAAACTAGCCGTGCCCGCGGCTCCGCTCGCGTGGACTTGATTCACTATTATCGTCACTGCTTATTCCTTATGTTACCTAACGTAATAAAATATATCGTATAACCTGGCCAGAGAATATATGAATTTTATAAAAAAAACAGGTAAATCGGATAAGTGGTTCTTGAGTGCTAGGCGCACTAACGGCCAGACAGACAGAGCGACGTAGTGTTTTATATATATTAAATTTTTTTTTTTTGGTAAATATTAGGTTAAGAATTAAAAAAAAAAAAACACGTAATCGGATAAGTGGTTCTCGAATGATAAGCATACTAACGGACAGACAGACAGAGAGGCGTTGCGTTTTAGATATATTACATAGGCTATTATATAACCTGGCCAGAGAACATATATACGAATTAAAACAAAACGTGTAAGTCGGATAAGTGGTTCTCGAGTGATAAGCGCACTAACGGACAGACAGACGAAGAGACAGAGAGACGTTGCATTTTATATATATTGTATTCTTTGTTACATGATATTTTTCCATATTTAGCGGTTTTGGCAGCGTATTTCAAGAGAGTGCGCTAGAGGCAAACTTTTTTCTTACTTGATTCACTATTATCGTCACTGCTTATTTCTTATTTTACCTAACGTAATAATATATATCCTATTACCTGGTCAGAAAAAATATGTAGAAATCTAAAAAAAACACGTAAATCGGATAAGTGGTTCTAGACTGATAAGCGTACTAACGGTCGGACAGACAGGCAGAGACGCTTCATTTTATATATATTATAGATTATTATTATTACATAACCCAGAAAGAGAACACATGTATGAATAAAAAAAGACTCGTAAATCGAATAACTGGTTTTGGAGTGATAAGCGCACTAACGAACAGACAGACAGAGCATTGCATTTTATATATATTATATTCTTTGTTATATGATATTGTTCCAGATTTAATGGTTTAGGCAGTGTGTTGCAAGAGAACGCGCTAACGGCAAACTTTTTTCCGACTTGATTGACTATTATCGTCACTGCTTATTCCTTATCCTACCTAACGTAATAAAATAAATCCTATAACTGGCCAGAGAACATATGTACCATATGTTTAAAAAAAGAGCACGTAAATCGGATAAGTGATTCTCGAGTGATAAGCGCACTAACGGACAAACAGACAGAGAGACGCTGCATTTTATGTATATATATATATATATATATATATATATATATATATATATATATATATATATATATATATATTATAGACTATAGAAGAAATATCTATTATTGTTTTAACTTCAAAAAGGTTTAATTCTGATTAATTCAAGTTAGTTTAGAGTAGTTCAGGTTAGTTTATCTCATAACGTGTTGACTCAACCTCGACAGCACTCCTCTATCCCCCGCAACACGAATAATAGTTAATGCATATCTGTTATACACATTGCCGGCTGTACGTTAGTTCAGGTTAGTTCAGTAACGCAAAATAAAAGATATTTTATACTTTGCCTAAACGTTTTAGGCATTCTATAGAATGACTAGGCATTCCATAGATTGTCGTATTATATACTTTGACGGTAACATACATATAAAAATACCTTTTTTTAATTGTTTTATTTTTAAACTTACAATAATTGAACAATAAACTAGGAAATATATACAAAATAAGCAAATGTCATTCTAGTTATTATTACAGGGTTGATATTAATTAAGTGTATGTACAATCATTACGTGAATTAATATTTATTTATAGACCCGTTAACGTAGCGCTAAATGTAGAAGTTAAACAGTCTTTTATTTTTAAAGTAGATAGGAAAACATTTCAATTTGAAATTTTGCACAGTTTTATAATTTAACTTCAGTTCAGTTTTATTGTTGATTGAATTGTCCACATATTTTTCAGCGAAAGTCGAAGCTTGCATCCTCTGTGGAGCTTCATACATACATGGTCTGGCCGGAAAGTAATGTCACTGATTTTTTGTGAAGCGACTGTAAGTCGCAGCGCACTCTACCCGCCGGTGGTGGGGGAAGTCAGTTACCGAGCGAGTGCTTGCTCAGTTATCTCCGAGCTTTCGAAGGGTAAGGACCGGCGGTTTCGCGAACCTCTGTTTGGTTTCTTGTATAAGTCTGTACCACACTGAGAAAAAGGATCCGGCGTGTCAGACCAGACATCAGTAGCGATTGGAAACTTCACCACGACAACGTGCCAGCCCATACCGCTTTCGTCGTGACCAGCTACCTGGCCAGATCTAACGTGGCAACACTGCCCCAGCCACCTTACAGTCTCAACGTGGCTCCCCCAGACTTCTTTTTGTTTCCCCGCTCGAAATCCCCCCTGAAAGGACATCATTTTAGAACAATTGACGACGTGAAAGCATCTTGTGCAACGACTTTAAAAGCAATTCCTGAACAGGCCTTCCAGGAAGCCTTCGCAGCTTGGAAATCGCGCTGGCAAAAATGTATCGACGCAGGAGGAGGCTATTTTGAAGAATTTTAATGTATTATATCGATCTGGTCAATAAATTCTTTTTAATCGACTTAGTGACATTACTTTCCGGACAGACAGTGTATAAGTGTAAGCTTTGGAATTTGGTCACTTCAGGTACTTTGCTAGCCTAGGCATTCATCGAATTAAATTAATTCCAACAATGTGGTTTTTATTTTGATATAAAAAAACGTGGACTGGTTGTATGTTTGGACGAAGAGTTGCGTATTTTGGATAAAGCTTGATATAACCCAATTTAGAAACTCTAAGAATGCTTATTGCGTTAGTTTTTGTGTCACAAATATTTACAAATAAAACAGAGCCCTTGTTTACTATATTATTGACAGTCATTTTAGTAAGTTCTCCGTGGCGATAAGTATCAATATTTAAAACAATCCGAAAAATTAAAAAAATTTAATAACATATATTAAACAAAAGAATTAATAAAAAATTTACTTTAATCATTAAATAGATTTCATTTTTTTGCCTCGATTATTTAATTTGCACTCGTGGTAAAGTCTTAGATCTCTTAATATGGAATTAATTTGGCAAACTTTCTAATATTTACGTTGTCCCTAACATTAAGTGTTGATTTTATCAAGGAATATTCTGTTCATATTATGGAGGGAGAGGGACTTTTTCTTCAAATATACCAATGAAATATTCTTAGACATTTTCCTTACTATGATAAATGGTGGTTCTTGAAATTAAACCATGTTAAATTAAAGTGATTTTTCGATGTTTCGCCTATGATTACATAAGGCGTCTTCAGGAATATTTTCTCTTCGAGATTTCAAATTGAATGATTTAGTGTTCTAATTTAATTATTCAATGTTGTAATCTCGAAGAGTAAAGATCCCGGAAGATGCCTTGAGTCGTAAGCAAAATGTTGGAAAGTCACTTTAATTTGACACGGTCTAATCGTAAGAACCACGATTTTTCATCTAATCAAGGCCGTAAAATCTTCCGTTTTATGTCTTCCTTCCTTTATTTTTCTGATACCACTCCTTAAATTGCTGATACGTATTTTCATATTGTCGCTTGGATTCGCCCCGTAAAAGATTTAAAATGACGGAAATGTATCTGCTATACTTAGTGGAGTACTTCTAAACCCATTGTCACTCAATAATTTCCATTATCCTATAACCGACACCTGCCACTTTAGAATCTTGTTGTCAAACCATGTAATTAAACATTACTGGTTCTGTAATTATAACCGTAAATTGCTTTATTTTAAGAGTTTGGTCTACCTTTAGGTCGCAAAATTTATGTTTCTGCATAATTTTTGCAAACCCTGGCAACACAAATTGAAAGCAGTCTTCGTGATTTTTTAAAATTCAGTTTAAATCTCAGTAACCCAAGTTTGCCTGACATGAAAAGATGTCTTCTGCGTCTTTTATTATATATAGGTATTACGACGATCTACTAAATTTATTTTCGGTACAGCGAGGATTGTATTTATTCAACAATATCACGGGTCATTATGATCTTTTTTTGAATATATTTTTTTTAACCTGCTATTTATATGCAGTTTTTCTGCATTATTTTGTAGACAATTAAAAGATGAAACACAATACAATATTCTTACTTTCTCCAATAAAAAATTCTGTTAACTACTTCATTTGACGGTTTGCATGCCCTGAGAATATAAAAATTATGTTTTATTTTTTAGAATGAGTCCTAAATAAAAAAAAAATCGAAATTTGGCTCACAACAATTTGTTGGGCTTATAATCTATTAAGGGTAAAGTTATAATACCACCATTATTTTATTGAAAACTGAAAGAATTTTATGAGAGGTTTTAAAATTTTCTTTGGACCCACCTTTCATTCATAGTTTTTGACAAAAAAAAAAATGTTTTATGGTATTAACTTTAGTAGACTTAGTAGCCTAACAAAATGATGGATGAGAAACTTTGAATTTTTCTTATGCTTAGGAAATATTTTAAAAGAATGTTTTTTTTTACCCACAGAGTCTCTAAGCAGTAAAGTCCCTTTAATACGAAAATTTTTAACTGGAATATTTATTTGAAATTAAATATTACGTAAATCAGTTTATAGTAAAATAAATCCCAAGATATAAGATCCTGCCTTTTTGCTTTTTCAATGGGGCAATAAACGACCCTATTAAGGTCTTGTGCATAGTTGCCAGGTATTACGAAAAACGTATTTTTTATTTTACCTGCTTTGTATACCGCCCTCACTTGAACCTGCAATCATATTGGATCTATTTTTACCCATATATTTACTTACCTATATTTACTACCTAGCAACCCGGTTTGGAGTCCTTTAAGTATTTGATAATATAGGCCTAATGACCACAGGTCCCCATTAAGATTCGAAAGATACTTTTTATTATTTTTATTTTTAGTTTTACTTACAACGTAACGGTTCTGTTTTAATTATGTGGCGTCCGTGGGAAATTGCAATAGCAGCTATGGCAAGAGAAAACATTTATCACTTGACGCTAAACAAATAGTAAAAAATGTTTACGACAGTTTGGTAAAAAGAAATTTGAATAAACAAAGTGCTCTGCAAGAAACCAGTGAACTAACAAAAACCCCAATGTCTATGATTAAGGGTATTGTAGGAAAACCATCACTCAGGAACAGGAAAAAACGGAAAGATTTTCAAATGCATGCATATTCTATGTATGAAGAGCAGTTGGTGCCGACACTAGACAAAATAAAATTAAGGCTAGTGCAGGACGGGACCAATATACATTGTGGCCGATCAGTCCTTCACAGAATTCTCTTAAGAATGGGATTCACGTTCCGAAAAATCAACAAAAGGCAAGTAGTAATGGAGTCACAAAGAAAAAGAAATATGTTTGTGATAGTATTGCTGAGAAAATGGGATACACTGTTTTGCGGCTTCCTCCGTATTATTGTGTGTTTAATCCAATTGAACATATCTGGCATCAAGTTAAATCGAAAATAAGGGCACAAAATGTTTCTCCTACTTTAAGCGTGTCAGTGGTTGAATTAGGAAAAGAAGTTATAAATGATATACCTTGTAAAAGCTGGTAGAATTCCATTCAGCACGTTGTTAAAGTTGAAGATTCATATATTTATGTAAATATAAAACCACTGATAATTACCTCAGCTGATGACAGTGATAGTGAAACCGAATTAGGCTTAAGTTAAAATATATTTTTATTTATACAATATGTCCCCCCTTGTAAACCCCATTCGTTCAAACTGTATATTTGTACTTCTTATCCATTTGTTTTTACATGCATCTATAAATAAACATCTCCAAAAACACTTATAATTTTATTTATTTGCATTAATGAATAAAATTCTTAAGTCTATCTCTGCAACCTGTCATAAATAAAAGGTCAGAATTTTTATATTGCCCACTTAAAACGGCAAAAATCAGGATCTTGTATTTTGGGACAGGCTATACTTACACGCGTTTACCCAATTTTCTCTTGCTTCTCCGTTTGGCAGATAACATATTCTTTTTATGAAGATTCAAAATCAAAATCAAACGAAAAGCACAACTCCCGAGCGCATCACAGGTAACGCGTTCTTTACGTAAAGAGGGTGCTTTTTCCTTACTTATATTTTGATATCAAGTGTATGCTAAAATTATATATCTGGTGCTTAATTTACTTGTGGCCAGTGTACTATTTCAATTTTTTGTTTTTAAATTTCGTATTGATGGAAATATTTCCCCAATTTTTTGAGTTTATGTATTATATTAAGCTCTAATCTGTAAATAGCACTCTGCATGATAAGAATTTCTGCCTCATAAAACGAAAAAATGGATCCAAAACTGTTATGAGGCTTGAAAGAAGAGTAAAATTGTATTTTTTTCTTTTCTCTTTCATACTATTACCTAACAAACTCGTCTGAGAGAAGGATTCCTGTTATGTATGACGTTTTAATAATAAAATATCTGAACCATCCTTTTAAAATAAAAGTTTAGTTCTGCTTTGAAAATTAATGAACTGTATTTTGTAATATTTGTATTAAAATGCAACGGGTGTAGAAAAATATTATTTGCAATTCGTTCGAAAAATCTCTTTGGGGTTCTCAAATAACTTGTATCCTCAACCAACCTAGTGGTAGTCGGTGCACTAAATAAAACAATAACAAATTTATCCCAGTCCAACAATTTTTAAGTTTCAAATTTTTTCGCCTACAGGCAAACACAAAATATTTAATGGGACATGAATTCTCATAATAAATCCCTAATATTAGTGACATTTTATGTGCTACGTGCACAATGAAAGATAAATGGTTTCATTTAAACCATATTTTACACTATCTAGGTCACAGGACACACTTTACCAATTTTACAATCTCGGTCAAATTTATGAAACATTTTAGGTGACGGCAAAATTTTTTTAAATCTACTTTGCAGGTGCGACAGGTTGACAAGGTGATATATTACCATTCTACATTTACTTTTTTAGCCGGTATATTATTTTAAATATCAATTTGAATATAAACAATTAATCACTTTAATCGTTAAGTAGTACATAAGCAGGCCCTATGAGCAGGGAAGGTTTAAGTCCGAGCTCGGCGAAGAGTTTTTACTGGTATAAATCTTGTTACAAGAGATGTTCTTTTTAGTGCTCCGTACCGAACACTTATAAGATCACTTCGGTGTCTGTCTGTCTGTCGGTCACACCCGATTTTCTCCGAAATTATTTGACATAGAAAGTTGAAATTTGGTACTAATATAGGAATTGATGGCCTCATCAGAACCGTGTAGTTTTGAAAGTTAAATTTTGACTTGGTTAGTTTTGAGGGGTGAAATCGGAAGTGAAAAAAAATTTTTTTACTAGATCATCGAGTGTGGTATCAAATGAAAGCTTGTGAAAAGACGATTAAAAAATATATATATAATGTAATACTTGCGTACACTTTTCTTTGTATTATTTTTAAAAAATCGCGAAAAATCGCTGTCCCCCTACCTTATCTCGAAAAGTACTGATAAAAAATTTTGAAAAAATTCTGGAATATTCTCCACGGGGTATAGATTGAACGAAAATTATCACGGGTGCATTTCCTTTAATAATTTATCTGATATATAAAAAAAAACAAAAATTTCAAGCTCATTAGTTTTCAGTAAGGATTGGAAACAAACTTTGTTGAAAACTCATTTGGGGTGTGTTTTGTGAAGTCACTGATCATTTTATACCACCGTAACAAAATTTTTTATTTTAAAAGCAATTAACGTACGGAACACTAATTGTGCAAGTTCAACTTGCACTTGACCGGTTTTTTTTTTGGAAATCCGCCCCCTCCGGTTATCAAGGAAGGAATTTGTGTTACAACAGAGAGTTTGTTTTTCTTTTTAAAATCTTCCCCCCACCGGTCATTACTTCGATAAGGTGGTAAAACTTCCCCTTCACCATGAGTCATCTATTTAAGGGAGTGGTAGAATTTATATTATAAGAGAGTTCTGTTTTTTTTGAGAAATCTCCTCCTCGGGCATCACTTTGAGAGGTTGCTAAGATTTTGTGAAAAGGAGGGTTATTTTTTGGAGATCTCTGTTATTAATTTTAGAAGGTGGTAAATTTGTTTATTAAAAAAAATGTATATTTTCTGGAAATCACCCTTCCCGTTAGCTTTCCCATATAATTTTAAAATTTATTGTTTTTTTTTTTGAAGCTTGTCCCTGGGATTTTTTGCTAGTTAGGTTTTTCCAAGTAATGGGAAGCAGGACCATTGCCTTAATCCCCAACCTGGAGGGTCGGGCGTCGAGGTTTTCTTCCCTTACCCTTTGATGTGCCAACATCCGTCTGCAAGGCAGCAGTGAATGTGATTTTATACAAGTCCTAAAATCAGGGATGCCACATCTGCCGAATCCCTTCATCCGTATCCCTGGACAAAGGACCCTAAATAGGGGCTATCTTTCCGGGCCAGGAAACCCCTGGAGTCTGCGGTGGGCAGGGGTTGAGTCAGTCCCCCTGACAGGATTATCCCTAAGGAGCTCCTACCGTTATCCTAGGCAGACATAAGACACCTAAACTCTGTTCTGTGGTCGAAGAACATGACATCACAGAGAAAGCAGCTCATTTATAATGCAATATTTAAAAGCATTGTGTTGTACGGTCGTGAAACTTGGCAATCTACAAAACGATTGGAACAGACACTAATGGATTATTGGAGAAGATCGGCTGGCGTGTCAAGAATAGATAGAGTTAGAAATGAAAGAATAAAGGATGTAATGTCAGTAAAAATCATGATTATTGAGGAAATTTAACAACGGCAGCTTGGAAAGAATAGAAGAACGCCGAATACCAAAGATAGTTTTAGAGTGGATATTAAGTGAAAAGAGGAGAAGAGGGAGACCAAGAGCGATATGGTTTGAAGGTGTTTACAGGGCAATGTCAGAGAGAAATCTAAGACCCTGAGATTGTGAAGATCGAAGAGAATGGAAATTGGGAACCGGAAGGCGAAGAACGCTATAAAAAAAAAACGGATTGATGATGATGAGTTTTTTTTTTTTGAGAGAGATAAATTAAATTCTCCCGGGTCTGATTTTTTTTACGCAGTTCTAGTCCAGAGAACCCGGTTATATGAAATCAATTTATTGTCAGTGTCAATGAAACGTATATTCGAAAATGACCAGGCTATACGATGTTCTGTTGGCTAATGAGTTTATAAGGTAACGCAATCATTCTGTTATGTTTCTAACTTTACCCTGAAGAGGCCAATATTGTAGGTGTTTTTTTAATTCGGCATTTAAAACTTGACAATTTTTGCTGATTTATTTCTGTTACTATTTTGGTGATTAATTTCTTATTAACTTTTTAGCGAATATTATAGATCATAGAATTATTTATAATTATTTAAAATTTCTATAATATGTGTGTTATGCAAATTACTTAATATATTGATGCTAGTATATCCCTATAGGAAAAGCAATTGTAGAAAAATACTTATAAATAGTGTTCCTCGATAATAACACATGAAACTAACCTAAAGATGTATCAGACCTCTGATTTAAAATCAACGCCTCCACTGCCTAGGGACATATACATAATAATAATGTATTAATTACGTACCCATGTCTATTTTACCAGTGCAATTAGTTGACTTCTCGTTACCTGTATAGTTCAAAATAAGTAAAGCAAGGTATTTCTCGTCAGCAATCACAATTTTTCTAGTAAAAAATTCATTAACCATAGAGTGTACAACGCAACGTGCTTGCGGAAGGAAGCAACGTTACATATATATATATATATATATATATATATATATATATATATATATATATATATATATATCTTCTTCTTCTTCTTCAGTCTTTAACTCGTCAACTCCTGGACATAGCCCTTTCCTAATATTTTCCATTTTGTCCTGTCTTGTGCTTTTTGGTGCTAGTCTCTACCAGCTATCGTCTTGATATCATCTATCCATCTCAATTGGGGTCTACCTCTACTTCGTTTTGTCTCCCTAGGTCGCCACTGCGTGATTTTCAGTGGCCATCTTTCATCTTGCTGTCTTGCGACATGTCCAGTCCATTGCCACTTCAGTTCGGCAATCCTTTCTATAACAACCGTAGCCCTTGTTTCTCTATGGATCTCTTCTTGTCGGATTCTGTCACTCAGAGACAACCCCAACATTGACCATTACCCTCTGCATTACACTCAGTCTATTGGCGTTATTCTGCGTTAGACACATTGTTTGCATTCCGTATGTTGTTACCGCTAGAATACAGGCATCGAAAACTTTCCTTTTTAAATTAATCGAAATACTGCTATCTCTCAGCACAAAGGAGAGTCTCCCAAATGCTGCCCAGGAGAGCTGTATTCGTTTGGTAATCTCACTGTACTGATTCTCTTTCCCTAGAGTGATTGAATGGCCCAAATAGTTGTAATCACTAATATTTTTTATGTCCTGGTTCTCAATCGATATATGGTATGTGGGTCTTCTAGGCTCATTATTTTTGTTTTCGAGTAATTCATTTTGAGGCCAACCTGTTTCGACTCATAACTCAGTTGTTGAAGGATTGATCCAATTCGTTCAAGTCGCTTGTTATCAACATAATGTCATCCGCGAATCGGAGATGCTTCAGATATACTCCGTCAATTCTGATTCCTTTATCTTCCCATGGTAGTTTTTTAAAAGCATCCTCGAGTACAAGTGTAAATAATTTTGGTGATATAATGTCTCCCTGACTAACGCCTCTTTCGACTTTAACGCTATTGGTTTTCGTCTCTTCATCTATCTTTATATGAAGAAAAGCGTTTTTTTGTAGATATTTTCAAACAGTGTAGTATATCGAGTGTCAATTCGTGCTCGGTCCATGGCCACTAATATGTATCCACTTTCGACTGTGTCAAAAGCTTTCTGGAAGTCGATAAAGGCTAGGTGTATTTGTATATTATATTCAGTTGTTTTTTCTATAAGGGATCTTATGGTTTGCAAATGGTCACTTGTGCTGAAGCCCTTTTGGAAACCAGCCTGTTCCACAGGTTGGTATATGTCAAATGTTGATGTTAGTCGATTGGTAATAATTTTTGTAAAAGTTATATATATGTATATATATATATATATATATATATATATATATATATATATATATATATATATATATATATCGGGATAATATAGAGATTTCATAAAGTTCGGTATATTTACCTTTGAGCGTGTTGCAGACCATCCAAATAAAATTGTTGTATATTGTCAGTTTACTTGTTGCTTTTTTCCTTTTCAAAACATTACTGCTCTTTATTTTTCTACCCTCATTATGTAAAAGATTTTTATCAAATAGCTTAAGGCAAACCATTTCGTATTCTTGCGATTTAATATCCAATCATAATATTTACAGGAGACCTTAGAGTTACTTAGGTAGAATTTTGTTATTTTAGTTTCCAAAGACTGCTGATTTGCATCCTTAAGTATAAAATGTTTAAACAAACTAGGGTTCTTCGAGAGGACTTTACATATTAGTTGATGGTAATTTAAGAATTCTTTACAAGTATTACAATGTAATTACCACTGTTTATCTTTTCGTATTATCATAACTATGTGTATATACGTAGTAAATGAAAATCTAAAAGGATTTAGTGGAACTTCGGGTAAAAAATCATAAACTGTCGCACGTACCATAAATATTGATATTGGATCGGATATCGAATCAGAACTTTAATGTTGTTTGGAATGGCATCACCCTTGTGCACATGCGCCAAACCAACGATGCTCCAGACCACCGCCCAAGCACTTTGTTTCTCCACAGCCGATTACGCATGGCCTGTGTGGTCTCGATCAGTACACGGTAAGAAGCATGACATAAGACTTAAGGAAACCTGTAGATTGACCACAGGATGTATGAAGCCACGCCGCTGGATAAGCTTTACAGCGTGGCTAGTTTTGATATTCCAGAATCACGAAGAACAGCACACGAGTTCGGAGAAAAATTTAAGCAAACCTTCGATGATCGCCACCCTCTTTTCGGACGTCAATGCGGACCTCTAGAGACTAGAATCAACACATCGCTTCCTCGAACACACCCTGGACGAACCACCTGTCAGTTACCCACTCTCAAAAGATGCGCCCATGCTCCAGTGAAAATCTGGACAAATCTGGGACAAAGTGGGACCTACTTCGAGATGTGGACGACAAGTGTGACTGTGGTGCAACTCAAAACATGGAACGTCTCTGCCCAAAGTGCCCCACTCACTGTACCATCGACGACCTATGGTGGGACAAACCCGAAGCATTGAACCTTACTGGGCTGAGAAACTATAGAACAATCTGGAAACGAAAAAGTAAAAGTAAAGTTAAATAAACAAAATTATAACTTGTAAAACATAAACTCTCCCGATTAAAAAAATAACCTTAGTGTTACGAATCAGTATGGTTTCAAAAATATAAACCATTTTATTTGAATAAACTAAAAATTTGCTGACTCGTTGCCTTGACCAAAGACCGGGCAATCAGTATTCGAGTCTCGAAGAAACAAGTTCTCGTGTGTCCCATCCCGATCTATAGAGTGTACAAAATATAAGTATCTGTCAATTAGGCCTAGTAAGGAAGTTAAGATATTTTAGATATTTCAGTTATATATTTGTTAATGTTTTTAAAGAAACATCCCTTTTAAAGCCCGTTTGTTTGTAGTTGATAGCACACAACATGGGTTATAGACATTAAAATGTCATAAACCATAAGCTTCCGAAATTTGTCTTCCAATTATTTGCATTTTTAGTTTTAATCACCTTTATTTTCTATCTCTATACAACAGTGTGACCTTTTTCTAATAAAATATTTTATTACATGCCTTTTAAATTTTACAATAAGCTATATAAATCAACACATTTCAAACTTTATATTATTGAGTAACTGATGAAACTAAAAATCTTATTTGTATGATAAAGGCCTAAACGAGTACAATTAACAATTATTAAGAATTATAAATCTACAGTGTTATAAAGCTTAATGATAATAGGTACAATAAAATTATTTGGGATTTTAGCAGTTATTGGAAAATAATTAACCAAAGTACTTATCGGTAGGTAGGTGCCTAAGTACCTAAGTAGGCAATAAAAATTTTCTGTGTAAGTATAAAAATAAACCAAAAACCTATAATATGCAAAATGCGAGGGTGAGCATACAGCCTCCTACAGAGGCTGTCCCAAACACCCGTCGCAGCGACCCGCAACCAACCAAGCTAACTCCCAAGCCACCTTCTCCTGGGCAAACCGTCGTCAAACGGCGGCTCCCCCAGCGACCTCAATTCCAACAAACATGACCGACGCCCTTACATCTATCAATAGCATGAATTCTGCCATGCAAACCTTCTTTAAAAACATCCAAAACTTTCAAAAGCTTTCCGCCACTTTCATGCCCCTGCTTAATTCCAACGCCCAAGTATGAGTAAGCGACCAAATAAGATCTCTCCTAAAATGCTAAACATCTTGTCATGGAATGCCAATGGCATTCGCGACAAAAAGCATGAACTTCTCCATTTCCTACAAGACCATAACGTCGACGTAGCTCTAATCCAAGAAACCTTTCTAAAGCCCGGCATCCGATTCAGTCTTCCTAACTACACTGTTTACCGCAACGACAGATTCAGGGCCCGCCTAGGGGGGACCATGATTCTGGTCAAGCACTCCTTAAATCACTACCAACCACCCCCCCTTCCTTTTGTCCAAACTGAAGCCACGCCTATTGCCATAACCATGGCAAACAACACCACCATCCACCTCTTCTCGGTCTACCAACAAAACGGTGACCAACATCCCATCGATCCTGCAGACTTCCATCTGCTGTTTGGCCCTGTCAATCAAAAGACCGTTCTGGGCGGAGACTTCAATGCCAAAAACGTTCTCTGGGGAAACCTAGCTACGAACGCTAATGGCATTGCTCTCGACGCCATCCAGAACCAAATCCCATTCAATCTCATAGCTCCAGACGAGCCCACCCACATTGGACACGGAAGACCGGACTTTCTAGATATTTTTCTTCTAAAAAAAATATCAACCTCCGGCATAACATTACTGTCATTCATGACCTTTCGTCTGACCATCTACCGGTCATTTTTACACTGGGAAATCCGGCCGACAAAATGAATGCCACAGTCACCACTTCCAGCACAGACTGGGACCACTTCCAACGCCTCCTGGCGACCACGGGTCCCAACCCAAAAATTTCCACAACCCAGGATCTGGATTCGGCAGTCAATAAACTGACTGCTGATATCCAGACAGCCCTTGCCCAGGCCACAACGTCACGAACCCAACCAGTCTCTTCTCAAGGTAGACTACCCCCAGCTATCAAAGAGCAGATCAGGGATAAAAACCGGCTGCTCAGAAGAGCCCTCAGGACGGGAGACCCCCGCCTCAAAAGGCTCGCAAATCAAGCAACGCAGCAGGTGAAAGACTCACTTGCTGAATTCCACAGCAGCAGGTGGGAGTCCAAAGTAGAATCCCTCACTACCCAGGACTGTTCTCTTTGGAAAATGGCAACAGCCCTTTCCAATGACGAGCCAAGGTCCATGCCAGCCCTCACCCACGCCGGCACCACAGCCTCCACAACCCAGGAGAAGGCTGACCTTCTGGCAGATCTGCTAGAGGAACAGTTTTCTCCTAACACTCCTGCCCATCCGATCCAGCCCGTGATCTTAGGGTCGCTACAACCATACAGACCCTAAATCTTGCCCAGCCCCCTCGCAATACGTACTTCACAACCCCCTCCGCTGTTAATGAGATCATTCGATTTACCTCAATCCGAAAAGCCCCAGGTCATGATAAAATTACAAATAAAGCCCTCAAAAAACTCCCCAAGAAACAAATCTCAGAAGCCACCAATATCATTAACAGCATACTGAGACTCAGCTATTTTCCACTCTACTGGAAAAAAGCTGAGGTCATTATGATCAAAAAACCAGGCTCTCCATCCCACGAGGCAAGCAGCTATCGGCCAATCAGCCTACTTCCAGGCCTTGGCAAGATAGCTGAAAAAGTCATCCTCGAAATCGTCAGAGCAAAGTCCATAGCGCTCCGTGTTGTCCCTGACGAACAGTATGGCTTCCAGCCCCTTCATGGCACCATCCATCACACCACGAAACTCGCCCAAACCATTTCCAACAGCTTCAACAAACGTCACAAAGTTGGAGCTGTGTTTCTCGATGTAGCAAAGGCCTTCGACCGAGTCTGGCACGAAGGCCTCATTCTGAAACTGATCCGACACGGCTACCCCCTTTTCATTAACAAACTCATTCAATCCTTCGTCTCTGACAGAACATTCCAAGTCAGAGTCGATAAGGCCATCTCCGAAGTCAAGGCCATTAGAGCCGGAGTCCCTCAAGGCTCCGTCCTCTCCCCCCACCTCTTTAACATTTTCACAGCCGACATTCCAAAAACGGATCAGACTACCCTACTCCTGTATGCTGACGACACATCCATCATAGCAGAATCCAGCAGCTACAGAATCATCACCAGTAGATTGCAGCGCCACCTGAACGTCCTCGCCCCCTGGTTCGACCGATGGAAGATCCAGCTAAACCCATGTAAGACACAGGCCATCGTCTTCGCCAAAGGCAACGGCACTCCTTATGGACAACTCCAGCTCCAGGGATCCCGCATCCAATGGGCAACCACCATCAAGTACCTGGGAATCCAGTATGACAAACACCTCATCTGGAAAGACCAGGTCTGTGCTGCCTCAAGGAAAGCCAAGCAACTACTGGGCAAGCTGTACCCAATCATCAGCCGGTCCAGTAAGTTGCAACCAAAAATCAAGCTGCTAATTTATAAAACCATCGTGAGGGCAGGACTCACACACGCCTGCCCTACTTGGTCTAAACTCACCAAGACACGCAGAGCTCAACTTCAGGCAGTACAGAACAAGGCCCTGAGGATGATCACGGGAGCCCCATGGTTCGTCCGAAACCGGCAATTGCATAGAGACCTCGGTGTGCCAACAATCAAGGCACACATGAGGTCCACCAACATCAAGTTCTTCGCAAAGGGGTTACAACACCCAAACGCCACCATAAGGAGCGCATTCCACGTGCCCGCCAACGCCCGCCATCACTATCCAAGACCTTCTGACCCCATATCCGACGAAGACGATGGCCCTCCCCCACCCCCATGAAGATTGTAACCTAGATTAAGTTTAGAATTAAGTTCTAGATTAGTTTAGAATTAAGCTCTAGTTAAGTTAGATTAGTCAATCAATGTAATTAAAACCCAATGTCCTAGGTTAAGTTAATTAGGATTACTGTATAGAACCTAGGTTAAGTAGTATAGGAATATAAGCTATCATAAATGTAAGTAAGAGGCATAGCCTAACTTAAATTCAATAAAGACAATGACAATGACAATATAATATGCTTAGTTCAAATCAGGACAGCGATGGCTTCATTTTTCAGTTCTGTAAATCTGCATTTTCCCTGCGAGAAAAACAATGATACTTAACGTCCACGATGCCCTAGTGCATCAACAGCCAACGAGCCAAGTCCGTAAAATTGTGGAAGCCTGTGCCAACATGACGGGAGTTGGATCAGCAACAATTTATAGATTTCTAAAAGAAAGAAGACGCGGTTCTTGCAACGAACCTCAGAATCACAAAGAAATGAGCCCTTAGAGGTTGATGAAGACTTTAAAAACGCAATAAGAAGAAAAGTACACCATTTTTTTTATCAAGAAAGAAATAGTTACACTACATAAAGTATTGCAAGAAATCAGAGAAGACCAGGACTTACCAGATTTTAAAAAAATGGAAATTATGGAAAATTCTTCATAACCTGAATTTTCGTTGGGAACACAATAGAAAATCTGTTCTTATCGATAAAAAACAGAAATAATTTGTTGGAGAAGAATCAGAAATCAGAAAATTTCGAGCTGAACAAAGAAATATTTTTTATTTAGATGAGACTTGGGTTAATGAGGGACACACAGTGAAAAAATTCTGGATTGACAAAAACATTAAGGGTAATGGGAATGTGGAATCTTTGGCACAATGGCACTACTCAGTATATATCACCACTACACCAAACACTTTATTTTTGTACTCGACACGCGTTTCGCTAACCATGTTAGCTTCATCATCGCTCCTGATATCGAAGAAACTGTGGAAATAGATAGAACCTTATCAATTTTAGAGAAGTCGAGTCTTCAGATTTTGAAGGTAATGATTGTTTTTGATTGTAATTAAAGTACTTATATATCGTGAATTGTGAATTTATATATATATATATATATATATATATATATATATGTATATATATATATATATATATATATATATATATATATATATATATATATATATATATATATATATATATATATATATATTATGGTATATATATATATATATATATATATATATATATATATATATAGATCTGTTTTAAAAAAGTTTTGGTAATAAATTTTATATTTCTATAACTTTATTTTTAAATAATTTTATTTATTAAACACTAAAAGCAGGTTACGCTCGGGCGGCTATGCTACCGATGACCCCCTCATTTACATTTTATATGACTCTATTGTATAGCAGAGATTTTCTGCCTAAAATAGGGTGAACCCTTAAAAATAATTTAAAACAGGTAGCAAAATCCAGTAAAATGCATAAGAAATCTCTTTTTTTTTGGGCGCACCTCAACATGTATTTGCATCTACAATGAGAGAATTCTGCTATCAACTCCGAACAAATACACTTTAGATAGATTCCGGATCACCCCGACAAAATAGGCCGTGACAATATCTTTCTATAAAGTATCCATCGTTTTAATTATCAATGCTAATTGCAGTGTTTATTTTAGAACTATATATTGTTCTTATTATTTTCATTCTTAATATACTTAATAGGTAAGGGGATGTAATTAGAATAGTAAAATAACCATTGTTATGTGTGAAAGAGTTTTGTTTATAAAAGGTACGAGGGTGGTTCAATAAGTAATTACCCGTGTTTGAAGACAGACGGCATTGCTAAGGCAAGTTGATGTTATTATCCTGTGCTGTCATCTAATAGACGACATGAAAAAAAAATTGACACTGATTCATAGGTTAGTTTGCAATTGGCAGCCCCTTCAGTAAGTAGTGTAACGTGTTTGTCGCTAAGATGGAAAAAGTGCAGTATCGTGATTCGCTTTTTGCTTTTGGATGGGAAAACATGTGAGGAGATAAAAGCAAAATTGGATGCTGTTTATGGGGACCCTTCGCCACAATGACAACAGTCAGATATTGGCTCAACGAATTTAAACGTGGTCGAACATCCGTTTTGGATGAGGATCGCCCGGAACGCTCATCAGATGTGGTTGCCCAGGAAATCATTAAAAAAGTCCCCGACATGAGTCTCGCTGATCATCGAACGAAAGTGCGCGAAATATCAGAGGCCATAAGTATGTTGACGGGAAGTGTAATTAATATTGTACCTGATACAATACACACAAGCGGGTGTGGCTTTCAACTTGGAAGCTGTGTTTGGAGCAATTTAAGCGAAATCCGAAGGACATTTTGCATCGAATTGTCACCGTTAATGAGACATGGATTCATCATTATACACCCGAAACCAAGCAACAATCAAAACAATGGGTTGCTTCCAATGAATCTGCTTCAAAGAAGGTGAAAACGGTCCCATCGACCGGAAAAGTTATGATTATTTGTATACTAAATGCAAATCCAATTAATTTTATATTTTTATCTACCTAGATATTTCCAGGACTAGTTTGGGAAACCTCGATCTATGCAAACATGAAGCTAGCAACGAAATCTCAACGAATTTTCATTTTATAGAGGCTACACATAATAAGTTCACCGGTTGATATTAATTACTATTTCATTATAATTTTACATGCAGAAGGCTTTTGATTTGGAAACTGAGTTAAGCATTAGGATTTGATCGATTGAAAAATTATACACATCAAGGTACACTTCTGTAGGGTATATTTTTTTGCAAAATTCGACTTTATTTATCAACATAGTTCATTCAAGAGCGATACAATCAGTCCACGCAATGTGAAAAAAATTAAAAAATATACACAGAGACTTTCTCCGACCTTGAACTTGATATATTGTATACCTCCTGAGATACGTTTGACTACTGTAACTAAACGTAACTAGTTTCGCAGCTGCTGACTACGCCCTGTTATTACACAAATGAAGAATATGAATAAAATATGAAAATATAAATGAAAATAAACTTGACAACCTATCCCTGTCATTCCAATTATATTGTATCGTGCATTCTCTATGTTACCGCAGTTCATGAAATATTTCTTGTATTAAATTGTTAATATTATTTAAAGAAAATGATGGAATAAATTCTTAGTGTCTAGAATTCTCTGAAATGTATTTTTATAAGAACGTTAACTTAAAATAAGAACCGGCCAAGTGCAAGTCGAACTTGCACAATTAGTGTTCCGTGTATTCTATGAAATTCAGTCTTATATTCATCTTCAATATAACCATTACCAAGAATATATAAAAAGCGAGACCTATTGGCAGTAAAAGTTTAAAACAAATATTTACTACCTAAATATGTATAATTATAAACCAAGAAAATAAAATTATTTTGTCTCGGTACCTATCCGTTGGTCACCAGTCATCAAGGAAATTTATTTTATTTGTGATTGGCCAAGTGCTTAAAGCAGTAATGTACTGAAAAGTATATGAGTGTATTACTGATTGAACAGAATACGTATTGATATTTCATAGCTCTTAGTCCCGGTTAAATTCACAACTTTCCACGGAAAAAAATCTCCACCGTATTGCCAAGTCAAATAAATTTGTTTCTGCCAGATAAATTATCAAACGCAAAGTACTTGTAATAATTTTCGCTCAATATACACTTTGTGGAGAACATTCCAGAATTTTTCCGATATTTTTTGATCAGTACTCTTAGAGATAGGGTGAGGGGATTTTTGGCCATTTTTTAAAAATATTAAAAAGTTTGCGTTCATTTTGATTGGTATTGTTAATCCCGGCAAATTCTTGTTACGATAAACATCCTCCTAGCGCTCTTTTATTTATAGTGTTGTAAAATGGCGTTTTTTCTTAATTACAAACGCCGATAACTGCCATTCCTGCTTCGAATATTATATGTCAGCCTAATTTGACATACAGGCCAATCGAAATGAGAAATTGTTTTTTTGTAATTTTAATTATTTATTATTATATTGTTCTAATTTATATGATACTACAGTGCTTCAAAATTAAAAAAAAATATATATCTGGAAACTAAAAATTTTTCATATTGTTAATACATGCGAATTAAAATATTTTTTAAATGGGGCGAAGGGTTCGCAAATGTTGTTTTCAAATGTAACAATTCAAAAATAATAAAAATCCAAATGTGAATAACAGCAACGTTTTCCTTAAGTAGTTTAATTTCCTTAATATCTTTATATCATTAACTAAATATGCCAATAACAATAATTCCATGCAATACAGAAAGTTTTTTGGGCTTAAATTAGCTAAAATACTCATTGGACGTGGCAAACTGACAGTTTATAGATTAAAGTGGCTTACTTATGTTATTTTAAAAAAAAAAAATTGTTTCTAACTAGAAATAATTTAAATCAAAGATATACGATAAAGTGATACTTACTCGTAGTCTAGAGGTTTTAGAAAAACGTTCACTTCTGCATTATCACTTTTTTTCAGTTATTACGAGTACATAACAGTAGCTTAGTCTGTCTTACACGCATTGGAAATACTGTCTGTCAAGTAAGAACGTGACCGCTCGTATTCTTGAGTGTTTCGAGAAGATTTTTTGCCATCAATGTATTCTTTGGTGTGCTAGCAAGGGCGCAATTACCTTAGTAAGTTGTCCAATGGCCTCTTGCATCAATAATCACCTGGCATCTTCTAGGGATGCTGTCGACAAGATTTTTTGCATACTCGGGCAATAATCTCTAAATTTTTCGAATCTCGCAAGACAACTGAATCCTCAGAGTCTTTCCTCTGAGCTTTGTCTTTACAAAGGGTCCAAACGTTTTCAGTAGGGTTGGCGTTTGACGATTGTAAGGGCCACTCTAGTATCTCTGGGCCCAAGCGACACGCATCGCGACGTAATTTTCTGAATTTAACATCATGAGCATGAAGATGTTGTCGAATGGTGTCGTGGAATACATTCAAACCCGGTTTTCTTAATTTTGCCGCTCCTTGACGCAGCCTCAATTTCGGGTCCCGTGAAAACAAAGACGCGTTTCGTTTTTTTAGATTTTCTTGTCTTTGTCTCGTTAAAACGATTTGTCCACTTCTTCACTAACGATACCGACTTTTAAATATATTTAGCGGCCGCAGAATATGTCATTGTAAGGCCGTTTGGATGGACAAAGGAAGACTGCCTCGAACCGACGCGCAAACAAGTCATTCATTTTGGATTTTACGTGATTTAGAACGAAAGTTCGAAATCGACTGATACTGTTACTAAAATGCATTGTAGACAAAGGTTCCTTCTACCGATTTTTTGTTGAATCGCTAGAATCGTATCTACCAAAAATTGAATTATCGCGGACACGTTCTTACTTGGTAGACTGTATTTGAGTATTTGAAAAGTAAATAGCAAAATAAAAAAATAGTGTACGAAGGTAGATTGAAAACAAGGTAAATAACATTTCTTGGCAAAAACAAAAGTTTATTTCTCAACATAATCTCCATTGAGCTCAATAGATTCAGTCCAGCAAGATTCCAATTTTTTTATTTCCTCAGAGCTAAGCATAATATTCGTTTACAGCACAAATAACTTCTTCATTCGACGAAAATTCCTTTCTTCTCCCCAAGCCCATATTTGAGGTTAGGACACAAAAAAAAAGTTACTTGGGTCAAAAATGGGGGAATACCGTGGGTGGAAAACTATTTTGAAGCCCAGTTCGTAGACTTGCGATTGCATCGTCTTGGTGCTTCTGCTTTAACTCACTATGCAAACAGTCTAATAACGTTGCGTAATAGGAGCCAGTCACTGTTTTAGCCTAGTCCAACTAGTCAATCATGATGTTACCCTTTATCAACCTATTGTTTGGACTGCCAGTTTATCTCTGGGGTCTAATGGTGGATTTATATTTCGTCTACAGTCACAAAACGATGTCAAAAGTTCTTTGGATTATGCTATAACTTCTCCAAACACGATTTTGAAACGTATTGCCTCGTGCGTTTTTGGTCTGGAGTCAACAAATGTGACACTCATCGCGCACTCAGCTTTTTTATTTTTAGAACTACATGCAGGATATTATTTAGCCATGTCAGCAGTCTCATAAAACTTTCATCATGATATCATGAATTTTATCAACCATAACCATTTCTTCAAAAGATCGGGCATCCTGAAGATGCAGCATCTGCAGTACCACGTTTAAATTTATTTAACCAGTTATAAATAGTCTTGAGTGCTGGTGTAGAGTTCCCATGAACTTCTGTTTCCACACAGAATCACGTTTACCAACAGTCATGCTGCTTAACAAAATCTCGTAGAAATTTACCAGACTTATCAACGCACCCAATGCATGAGAGATAAAATATTTTTTTGTTGTTTACCTCCCCACCTGAGTAGAGATTTTGCCCTTTTTCATATCCTGAGGATATCGGTGGGGATGTCGTAATATGTTGTCCAAGAATCCGAAACATACATTTTCGTATTTCAGAGCACCTTTTATATAACGCGGTAGTGCTGCTACGGACGTTATTGCATTTCTGCAAACAACTACTATCTATACGTGGCCAGGTCAAATATGCTTTAATAAATTAATAAATAAATATACCGACCTGCGGGATTGAATCCTCGACCTTCTACACCGTAAGCAAGTACTACTCCATGGAGCCATGGGTCGCCACACAATGAATGAATGAAGAAATAAGCGTACTGTCATCTGCAAATCTGTAGACTGGATTCTTGGTCTCTTCCAGTAGATCACTAATGTAAAGTAGAAAAAGAGTAGGAGAAAGCATGGAGCCTTGGGATACACCGGAGTTGATAGTGCTGGTATTAAAGCTATAAACAAAACTTTTCAGGCATACCATAAGAGTGTAGCTTAATCAACAATCTATCATACCAAACACGGTTGAATGCATTGGATATATCTAGTGCAGTGCTCAAAATTCTCTACTGTTCCATTGCGTTGTTCTAACCATGAGTTACATAAGTTAGAAGATTTTCTGTTGATCTTTGCTTACGAGAGCATATCGATGGTCGCTAATAATATTCGAGATTGCTGCTATGGGCGCTGCAAACAATTAGTACCTATGTATGTGGCTGGGCCAAATATATTTAAATAAATTAACAAATAAAGTATACCGACCAGCCGGGGTTGCAATCCGAGACCTCCTGCATCGCAAGCAAGTTACTATGCCACGGAGCCATGGGCCGCAAATATTGATGTATTTATTGTTTTTTTGACATATGACAATATTGTATAAATTTTTTTCGAAACCATTTTTTTCTTACCACTTTTTATCTTCGAGAATATCTTGAAAACAAGTTCCATTGTTATATTGCCAAATGATTTTTCCGAGAACTGTTTCCAATAAATGCTGAGCTAAAGTTCTTTAAAGTGACAATGAAATCTTTAAAAATCCTGAAATATAATTCGATTTGCTACAGAATTGTTAAATGAGAACGAGGATTTTATCGAAATCGAAAAGGAAGTAGCTCTAAGAATTCCAATATTTTTAAAAACTAAATTGTCAATTTTGCGAGATATTATAGCCTGTCCCAAAATATAAGATCCTGATTTTTGCCGTTTTAAGTGGGCAATATAAAAATTCTGATCTTTTGTTTATGATAGGTTGCAGAGATGGATTTTTATTCATTAATGCAAATAAATTTTATTCATTAATGCAAATAATTAAAATTATAAGTGTTTTTGGAGATGTTTATTTATAGATGCATGTAAAAACAAATGGATAAGAGGTACAAATATACAGTTTGAATGAATGGGATTAATAAGAGGGGACATATTGTATAAATAAAGATATATTTTAACTTAAGTCTAATTCGGCTTTACTATCACTGTCATCAGCTGAGGTAATTATCAGTAGTTTTATATTATTTACATAAATATATGAATCTTCAACTTTAACAACGTGCTGAATGGAATTCTTCCAGCTTTCATAAGGTATATCATTTATAACTTTTTTTACTAATTCAACCACCGACACGCTTAAAGTAGGAGAAACATTTTGTGCCCTTATTTTTGGTTTAACTTGATGCCAAATATGTTCAATTAAACACACAATAATACGGAGGAAGCTGCAAAACAGTGTGTCAAATTTTCTCAGCCATACTATCACAAACATATTTCTTTTTTAATTTATAGTCTTGCAAAACTTTCAAAAGATAACTTTTTTTATAACTAAAGTCAAAATAAATGTCATTTTCTGATATATATTCCTGTATTTCCGATTTGGTGTTGGCTGCATTAGGAACCTTATTTAGTAGGCGACTATGGTAACTTGCATTGTCCATAACTATAAGATTCTGTTCGGGAACATTTGGCAAAAGGAAATTTTGAAACCAATTTTCAAAAAGTTCTGCGGTTGTGTCTTGGTGATAGTCCAAACTATAATCTTTTATGTTTTTTGCAGATAATAGTAGACAATTTGAAACCCAGCCCTTTTCAGGTCCAGCAAGCAAAATGGTTATTCGTTTACCTATATCTGAAGGTGCGTTAGTCTGACATTTTGTACTACTGTCAACCCACCCTTTTTGCACAGTGTCATGGGTATCGAACCATATTTCATCAAGGTAAATTATTGGCCAATTCTCTGATCGATAGTTTTTAATTTCTTGTAAATAAGTATGTTGCAAGATTCGTAATCTTTGTGATCCCATCACTACTTTCCTTTTGTTGATTTTTCGGAACGTGAATCCCGTTCTTAAGAGAATTCTATGAAGGGTTGATTGGCCACAATGTATATTGGTCCCGTCCTGCACCAGTCTTAATTTTATTTTGTCTACTGTCGGCACCAACATAGAATATATTTTTCTCCTGATGATCTATTTTTCACAATTGTCTACATGATGCATTTGAAAATCTTTCCGTTTTTTTTTCTGTTCCTGAGTGATGGTTTTCCTACAATACTCTTAATCGTAGAAATTGGGGTTTTTGTTAGTTCACTGGTTTCTAGCAAAGCACTTTGTTTATTCAACTTTCTTTTTACCAAACTATCGTAACCATTTTTACTATTTGTTTGGCGTCAAGTGATAAATGTTTTCTCTTGCGATAGCCGCTATTGCAATTTTCCCACGGACGCCACATAATTAAAATAGAACCTTTACGTTATAAGTAAAACTAAAAATAAAAATAATAAAAAGTATCTTTGGAATCGTAATGGGGATCTGTGGTCATTAGGCCTATATTATCAAATACTTAGAAGGCTCCAAACTGGGTTGCCACGTAGTGAATATATAGGTAAAAATAGATCCAATATGACTGCAGGGGCAAGTGAGGGCGTTACTCAAAGCAAGTAAAATAAAAACACGTTTATCGTAATACCTGGCAACTATGCACAAAACTTTAATAGGGTCGTTTATTGCCCCCTTGAAAAATCAAAAAGGCAGGATCTTATATCTTGGGATTTACTTTACTATAAACTGATTTTATTATGGCTGACTGTGTTAAAAGCGAAAGAGCTATTATTTTCCGGTATTACATCCTATGTTTTTCTAGCAAGTTAGCTGTGGTAGACATTACATTTAAATATTGATACGAAGAGATTTTATATACACCATTGAACTGCCACGTTAAGTGCAATAATAATTTCATTAAAACTGTATAAAACAACTTTGTCAAGTTAAATTGTTTTGTGCTTTAAAACCATAAGTTTTAAAAGCGTTATTTTCAAGACTGTAATCCCTGCTGTCGCTAACGGTGTGTAGTTTCAAAATTACTTTTTAAAAGTAGATTCCACAATTAAAACTTTTAAATTGGATAGATTAGGTTCGTTACTTATCTGCTATAAAGTTTGAAATATATGAAAAAAAAATTGTGATTAGTCAGTATGCTATACTCTATCCGTTTGCAAGGCGACGTAACAAATCATGTAAAATTATGCAAATTAACTTCACGCGATAGTACGAGTCCCGGTACCGCACAGTACATTTTACGCAAAAAAGTTATAACAAGATTATTTGTACCGTAGTATTAGCTTGGAATGGAAAATTACAATAGAATTATGGCATTTTTGCCTTGAAAATCTCGAGAATGACCGAGCAGTGGCGTATTGACTGATTTTTTTTGTATTAATTATAGCTACAATAAAGATTGGTTATATTAAAAAATATATATTAAAAAATATTACAGATATTACAATAATATTACAAGAGTAAAACTAGTATTAAACAAAATTGAAGAATTATAAGATGACAGAACGGCGCCCATCAATACCAGATGATTACCTACCTGCATAATATATGCATACAAAACAATATGATAGTTCAGATCAAATCAAATCAAATTCATGTATCAAAATATAAATTTACAAATAAATAGGAAATTAATTACATATCAACAAGTTTTTAAATATAAACGCACCTAGGTGCATGCTCGTGTATCTGTCTTTAGTCACTATTTAAAGCCTAAAATCTAAAAGAAAAGAAATACAAATGTCAAACAGGGAAAACCCAGTAACTCTATGTTGACGGGTTTTATATTTTTATTAACATTTATTTATTTAGTTATCCACGGGACATGCCCATTTAACACTGAGGGTAAGAATTAAAAGTTCATCATTTATAAAATAACACCTTAAACTATAACTTAAATTTAATGACAAAATAAAATTGTTATGCTATGTTAATCTTAAACACCTTCTACATCCGACATGTCAGATATATCCGAACTAAAATTTGGCATAGCATCATCTGTACCTAATGGTACAACTAGTGGTTCTACAATTTGGTCCATTGATGAATCTAGTGTCCACATTTTATCTTCTTTCTTTTATTACGTGTTCAACACAATTTTGCCAGTTTTCTGGAGTGACATTACATATTGCTTTGCAAATAGATTTTTAAGGTCTGTTAATTTGTAGGTCACATTGTTTCTAACCCCTTCGCTTTTTACTTGAGCCCAAATAAGCTCTATAGGATTAAGCTCACAGTGGTATGATGGCAAGCGAAGAACAGCTTTATTCCGAGTTTTGGCAGTTTCGTCGATAACGTACTTATCTTTATTTATTAAAACTTCATGTTTGACTAATTGTATTAACTCGCGTTTAACATTGTGATCATAGAATAATATATTTCGCTGAGTTAACCAAGACTATATATCTCGTTTAAGTCATCCCATCGTGGGAACACGTTCAACTTTTTTGGAATGGTAAGGTGCATTATCCATGACAATTATTGAGCTTCGGGGAATCAAATCTATCATCTGCGTAAATCATTCTTCAAACACATTAGAATTCATATCTTCGTGGTAATCTCCTGTTTTTTTCAATTCGAATGTAAGCAGACCGCCATTAACGAAACCGTGGATACTCCCTATATATGTTATAATTAATAGGCGTCCTTTTGCAGATGGTGGACGAAAACCGGTTGACCAACCTTCCATAAAAGCTTTTCTTGAACTCAAAACGTTTTTGTCCTGCCAAAACTTATTTATAGTGTAACCTTAATTTGGTCTAAATAATAAACACGTTTTCCTTAAGAACGCCCATGTCTAATTTTTCTCAGATAATCTCTTTTCCAGCGTACGATTTCTCCCCTTTCAGTTAACAAGGATTTCTTTAAAATTTTTCCCAACGAAAATTGATGGAATTTAAAACGTCCCACAACTTGGTCCTGTCCATCGTTGGCACCTGTGAGTTACTTTTAACAGCTTCTAGAATTAAGTCCAAAGTTGGGATTTTTTTTTCAATAAAAAACCCATGAATGATTCTTCGCAGGGAATTTTTTACATCTTCTGTCAGCTCCAGTTTTATTTTACCTGGTTCTAGCTTTGGCGTAGTAACTCCTCCTGCCCTTTCTTCCTTCAAAATTCGATAGATAGTTGTTTTTTTTTTTAACTCCGGTCATTAGGGAACACTTTTGAACACTATCGTCGACACTTAAATTAAGGTCTTCATCACTTTTGATGTAATTCAACACATTCTTAGTTACGATCTTTTCATTTAAGCTTAAAGCCGTTATTTTTTGACGTTTTGGGGAAGACATCTTTATTGTTCTGAACTGATACACTACGTGTTACGTGAGAAAATAAACTGAGAGTATACCCTCGATACGGTCTATAATACAAATTAACCCCATCAGGTAAAACAACCCGCCTTTAGTTTATTACCCACTGGGTCACTTTTATTACCAATTTGCATAATTTTACATGATTTATTACTTCGCCTTGCAAACAGATAGGGTATAATTCGAGGCTTGCTAATTATATATACTTAAAGTGACAGACAAAATGTATGGTAGCTTTAAAAGAATTACTTAGATGCCAACAAGGTACAACCTAATAACAACAGTAATTGGAGAAAAATAGTTATAAGTACTGGATTTGAATAATAATGTAATAAATTGGCGCTTTCACATTTTAGCATATCGCAACAATATTGCAACAAATTTTATATTTTTCAATTTAAAAAATCAATTGTTGCTGCAGAGACAAAATTTAAATTCTTACTTATTATGAAAATAAGGTACATAAATTCACGTATATTTGCTCGCAGTGCAGAGTCACTCTGATGGCCTACAATTAAGCCAGGTCCCAACTAATGAACAAGTGTAAAAACTTTCTGGCTGATCTGTCGGACTAAAATAATTTGTCGCGATCGTAGATCTACTGAACAATAAGACTTTAACGGTGAAGCAGAAATGAGATAATTTAAGAGTCTCATAAGGGGACCTAATTCTGAGTAGACCAGGACTCTATTAAAATTAAACCGAATAAACTTGAAGATGATTACATGGATCGTTACAGGACACTGCTACCTGAATGGACGCATAACTTGAATCGGGATCAAAAGGCAATCCAGATTTCAGCTTTTCATCTAATTATGCTCTGCTGGGCACACTTCGTATTCCTAATAATTTTGGATCAGGGAGATTTAACCTGTAAATCTGTTGTCCTTCTTAACGGTTATTGAACTTAAAACGACGCTGGTACACAACAGGTTTCTAATAGCCTTCAGTGCTGTCGGCATTCGAGTCACTATTTATCTAATATACCAATTTTTAGTGTTCCGTACGGAACACTTATAAGATCACTTCGGTGTCTGTCTGTCCGTCTGTTTGTCCGTCTGTCTGTCCGTCTGTCACACCCAATTTTCTCCGAAACTATTTGTCATAGAAAGTTGAAATTTGGTAATAATATAGGAATTGATGGCATCATCAGAGCTATGTAGTTTTGAAAGTTAAATTTTGACTTAAGGGGTTAGTTTTGGGGGGTGAAATCGGAAGTGAAAAAAAAATTTTTTACTAGGTAATCGAGTGTGGTGTCAAATGAAAGCTTGTAAAAACACGAGTAAAAAATATGTATATAATATAATACTGGCGCGCACTTTTCTTTGTATTATTTTTAAAAAATCGCGAAAAATCGCTGTCCACAAGTCTTATCTCGAAAAGTACTTATCAAAAAATTTTGAAAAAAGTCTGGAATATTCTCTACGGGGTGTAGATTGAACGAAAATTATCACGAGTGCATTACCTGTAATAATTTATCTGGTATATAAAAATAACAGAAATTTCAAGGTCATCAATTTTCAGTAAAGATTGGAAATAAACTTTGTTGAAAACTCATTTGGGGTGTGTTTTGTGAAGTCATTGATCATTTTATACTTCCGTTACAACATTTTTTATTTTAAAAGCAATCAACGTACGGAACACTAATTGCGCAAGTTCAACTTGCACTTGACCGGTTATTTTTATTTGAAGCTGAAAAGGTATTAACACAAATAATATTTTGTTTACAAAAAAATACAACTCCAGAAGATAAAATTCATCACTAGCAAGTATAACTGATGTTTACAGCCCATTTACATATACAATCTTAGTTGTTCCAAAGAGCACTAGTTGCAACGCCCTCTTCTAAAATGTATTTATTCTAATATACTTATTTAAATAGTGAAAAGTTTAACTAAAATTTGGATATCGTTTGAATCGAACAGCTATCAGTTCTTCATTACAGCAGTTACTCTCAGCTACCGAAACACATCAATATTTCGGTGTGTCTAGGGTTTCGCCAAACGGCCTTAAAGAGTTATCATATTTCATATTGACTATCTGACTGGAGAATCTACACTACAAATCATTCGCAGAAAGAGAAGAGAGGGAGCGTGGCGTAAACAAAAAAGTCAGCGATGAAAAATTTCCAGCGTAAACCTGTGATTTTTTTTATTTGTTCAGACAAAATTTTGTCGCATGTTCATTTAGGGTATGGTATCGTTAAGTGAAACTATAATTGTTATTTTATATCAATAACAGTTTTTTTTCTCCTTCATGTTTTAAAATTCACTTGTTTTAAGAAAATTTCCGTCGCAAGGAACTTATGCTAATGCTAAAAAGTGGAAGTTGTCAATATTTCGGAGCCAATAACTTGTGTTTATTACTTGCTTACAAAATTCGCGTATTCAATAATACAGATAAATGATGCATGCTAGAGGTGCAAAGAGTTATCTGTAATTTTTGCCAAATGTTCCAATAAGGAAAATAACCGGTCAAGTGCAAGTTGAACTTGCACAATTAGTGTTCCGTACGTTGATTGCTTTTAAAATAAAAAATGTTGTTACAGTGGTATAAAATGATCAGTGACTTCACAAAACACACCCCAAATAAGTTTTCAACAAAGTTTGTTTCCAATCTTTACTGAAAATTGATGACCTTGAAATTTTAAATTATTAAAGGTAATGCACTCGTGATAATTTTCGTTTAATCTACATGCCCTGGAGAATATTCTAGAATTTTTTCAAAATTTTTTGATCAGTACTTTTCCAGATAAGGTGGGGGGACAGCAATTTTTCGCGATTTTTTAAAAAAGAATACAAAGAAAAGTGTGAGCAAGTATTATATATATATATATATATATATATATATATATATATATTTTTTTCTCGTGTTTTCACAAGCTTTCATTTGACACCACACTCGATGACATACTAAAAAAAATTTTTTTTTCACTTCCGATTTCACCCCCCAAAACTAGCCCCTTAAGTCAAAATTTGACTTTCAAAACTACACGGTTTTGATGAGGCCATCAATTCCCATATTATTACCAAATTTCAACTTTCTATGACAAATAGTTTCGGAGAAAATCGGGTGCGACAGACAAACAGACGGACATACAGACAGATAGACAGACAGACAGACAGGCACCGAAGTGATCTTATAAGTGTTCCGTACCGAAGACTAAAAAGTAGTGAATGTGACGTATTTTGACGTGTGGAATTACGTATTATTTTTATGACACCTTCTATAAATAATACCCCTTCTCCTTATTAAGCATTACTTTCTCTCGTAAAACAGTTAAACTAAAATTTTTATGATTTTTTTACCCACGTGTAGAAAAATCTGTTGGAATTATCCTGTTCATGTGATGTGTTATCGATGTAAAGTAAATTGGAATTTCTTGTCGGAGTTTAAAAATATTTTGCAGAAAAAAAATACCAACTTTTATTCTAAAATCCTTTGTTGTAATGTTACTCTCACTTCCAATAGTCCCTTTTCTGAATCGTTGCATTATTTTATTTTTTATTTGAAGCTGCAGTTTTTTTAATACTACAGTAATTTTAAAGTGTTTTGTATTGTAGGCTTGAAAAAAATATTAGGTAAATTGTTAATCAATTCTGGTAATTTCTGGCCAAAGCGTAGACTTTGAGAATAACATTAATTATTTTTTCTTAAAAAATTACCTATTTTCCTTAGGTAATTCATTAAGATAGATACTGACTGCACACTGTTCAAAATTCGAATCGGATATAAATTCAAAAAGTACAAGGATTTTCAATTACTTGTTTAAAATAAGTTTTTCTTTAAAATTTTATTAAAACACAATTTCGAATCAAATGTGTATCTTATAAAAGGAAAAAGGTTAAACAAATGTTAGAAACATATATTATTTTAAAATAAAAAAAAATGGAAATAAATCGGCTGGCCCACGGTACATTTGAACTTACAGTTAAACTTTTATAACTCACTTCGATTATTATAATCAGCAAAAGAGTAATTACATATTAAACAAAGAGTCTGTTTTTTAAGAGTAATAATCTACACTTACGGCATAATGTTAATTTATGTGGATCTGAGAGAAATACAAAAAAAAAAATGCCTGATCCTGTCTTCCAATTTATTTTACGACATGATTAAAAATCAGAGAACTTTCTTACGTAATTATATGTTACACCAAAAAAAAAATTTTTTTTAGGCTTTTTCTAAAAATGATCCACAATTGCGTCGTAACAAGTTATGTTAATTTGAGAGAATCACAATCCAAGGCAGCTTTATTTATTTAAGTATATGACATCCGATTTAATTTACTACATGTCTAACAATTTATTTCAAAATATGATCACAGTAAATCCAATACAGTACCGAAACTCTGGGGTAATCCTATAGGAAAATCAGGTCTCAGTTATCATGAGGTCACGTGGCAGTCCGTCATGTTAAAAAGGGGACCAGCGGAAGATTTTAAATCGAAATAATGTTACTGTGCAAAGGTTTATAATTCAAAATCATAGATATTATACAAATGTATGAACATTTTTGATTTCAAAAAATGTCAAGTTAATGCAGCATGAGTAATATAAAAAAACAAAAGGAATGGAGCGCTTTTTTAGAAAAGAGAAGCATTTTCAGAAAAAATGTGAGGCGTATTTTTATAATTTTTGCATAAATTTTCAGTTGGACAATTGACTTGTTTGGTTGCTGCAAGACTGCTTTGCTCTATAACCAAAAAAATGTCATAAGAGAAATAGCTTCTCAGAATTATTCGATTTATCTGCGTACGATTTCTTATACAATTGATATTCCTTAATTAAATTACTTACTTTTCACTTTGGGGAAGAAGAAGAAACTCAACCCCCGCGTACTTTTTGAATTATTTTTACAATTGTCAACTGCACAACAATAACCTCCTTTCCCCAGGATTATATAAATTGTTTGTCAACCTTTTCGAATCTCTTTACTTAGAAACGTTTTTAATTCTCTTTTTATACAAACTCTCTTTTTCTTCTATCTTTAAATTCATATAAAATGCAGTCACATCAGGAAACGGTCGACAATACATTTCAAAAGACACATTCCGCGAGCAGAATAAACCTTAAACTGCCATTTTGAAAGAGGGACGCACGCGCCGTCAGAATTTCGTCACCAACTTGGAGCTCACCTTTCCGACTGTATTGGGTTTACTGTGGTATGATCGTCCCTTTTCATCAACTATAGCCCAATGCTAGGTGTTGAGGTTTATTATTTTTACCTTATAACTGTATAAGCTGTTTAAAAATAATATAAAGCTGTAAAAAGAACAATATAAAACAATTTATTACAACTCTTAAGGAAAGTAATAATAATCATTCGTTAAAAAAAATTATTTATTTTTCTAGTTATCATAATTCAACTTTTAACGAGATGTTTGTGTTTGACATTTTTTAAGAATTTTTTTCTTTGCAAGGTTGAACTGTGGACTGGCATAATCTTAAAGCGTGTTTGAATGATTCTACCTGTAATCGATGTTTGTTTTTAATATTTATTCACAAATATGACTTTAAAAACGAAACAAATATTTTTATTGCTTTTTTATAAAATATGGGATATATACCGTATAAGGCAAATTCATCCAATTAAATTGCAAATATGTTTACTTCTTTAAGGTGAAATATTACTTGAAATTCTGTATTTTAGGTAAGTCGTGGACATGCCGGAAAATTGTGTCGAGAGTGGAATTTTAAAATTTCCCTTTTGTATTCTTCTCCAAATATTGTTTTTACAATTGCCCGACACACCGGTAAAATAGCGGATTCTGCAGTTTTAAGAGCTTGTCCAGTTGCCTTTTGTTCTTGACACTGTTATATTTCCTGTGGTAAATGTCACCAAGAAAACATTTTTGTAACAGAATTTAAAATAACAATCAGGAATAAGACGTTGAGACAGGAAAGTTTAAAGTTTTAACATTTTTCTATAGGTACAATATGTAAAATAAATAACAACAAATTTTTTGATCTCGTGTTGTTAAGCTTCATATTTCAGCTGGCTTACTCGTGCTGTGGTCAATTTAAACCCCTAACTGCTAAATTAGATGAGTTTTGAAGTTGAACCTTGTTAGTAAATCAAGTGGTATGCTGTAGCACTGGTCGTAGATCTATAATAAAATAAATAAATTCTCGTAATAAGAATGCCACTATATTTTCTATATATTTTCTTATCTTCAGCTTAAGTCCATACACTTATTTCAAGAGAGTTTATTTCTATTAAAAAATATACTTAAATATCTGCAAAGAAACACTCCTAAAAAAATACCGAAATCTTATCCCTGACATATATTCATCATTATTATTATCATCCAATCTCTCTCGTGCACTGCTGGACATACGCCTCCTCCAAGTTCCTCCAGTCTCCTCGATGTCGTGCTTTCGTTATCCAGTTCTGGGCAATTCTCTTTAGGTTGTCCGTCCATCGGCTAGGTGCTCTGCCTCTGTTTCTTTTGTCTTCCCGCACTCTAACCTCAAAAATTCTCTTCGTCCACCTGTTGCCCGTCAGGCGCGCCACGTGACCGGCCCACCTCCATTTCAACTCTGTAATACTTTTTATATCTACTATCTTTGTACGATTTTTAATGATTCTGTTCGAGATTCTATCTCTTCTTGTAACGCCTATCATTGACCTTTCCACTGCAAGCTGAGCTAATTTTAATTTCTGTATTGAATTCCTTGCCAGAGTTAGAGTTTCAGCTCCGTATGTCATGACTGGCATTAGACATTGCTCGAATACTTTTCGTTTTAGACTTAAAGGTATATCGTTGTTTTTGAACGAGTCACGTAGTCTTCCGAAAGCTGGCTACCCCAAGCCAATTCTTTTCTGGATTTCGTTTGTTTGATTGCCTCTGCTCAATTTTATTTCGTGCCCTAAATTCTTGTAGTCGTCTACTTGTTGTATAGTTTGTCCAGATATTTTTACTTTCTTAGTTAACACCAGATTAGTCATGAGTTTAGTCTTTTCCATGTTTACTTCTGGACCAGTTTTTCCTACAGCCCGTTTCAGTTCTTCTACCATTTTTATTGCATCTTCCATATTATCTCTAATCAGGACGATGTCGTCCGCGAATCTCAGATGATTTAGATATTCGCCATCTACACTAATTGCCATACTATCCCAGTTCAAAGTTTTCAATGCATACTCCAACGTTGCTATAAAAAGTTGTGGGGATAAGGTATTTCCTTGTCGGATTCCTCTTTTAATTAGAAATGATGATGTTGATTTATGAAGCTTAATGGTGGCTGAAGCAGTACTATATACATGTTCTATTAATTTCGCATATCTATAATCGATTCTGCATTTTCTTAAGGCTGCCATTATTGCTGGTAGTTCAATGGTATCGAATGCCTTTCGGAAATTAATAAAAACTAATACCAATGGTTTATTATACTCTATGACCTTTTCGATAAATATTTTTAGCGTTAGAAGGTGATCATTTGGACCAAAACCACTTCGGAGCCCAGCTTGGTCCCGCGTTTGATAGAAATCTAGTTTAGCTTTTAGGCATATAAAGATTATTTTCATGAAGAGCCATATACTATATCACGGTTATTTTATTATAAAAAATCTTCAATGTATTTTTTTAGATGATGTTTTACCACTAATAAATAATAATAAAATATATTTCTTTTTCCTCTTATAAATGTAGCTGTTTAATTTTTCTCGACTCCGAACTATATTTTCATTTTTAGTGCTCCGTACGGAACACTTATAAGATCACTTCGGTGTCTGTTCGTCTGTCTGTCCGTCTGTCACATCCCATTTTCTCCGAAACTATTTGTCATAGAAAGTTGAAATTTGGTAATAATATAGGAATTGATGGCCTCATCAGAGCCATGTAGTTTTGAAAGTTAAATTTTGACTTAAGGGGTTAGTTTTGGGGGGTGAAATCGGAAGTGAAAAAAAAAAATTTTTACTAGGTAATCGAGTGTGGTGTCAAATGAAAGCTTGTGAAAACACGAGTAATATATATATATATATATATATATATATATATATATATATATATATATATATATATATAATGTAATACTTGCGCGCACTTTTCTTTGAATTATTTTTAAAAAATCGCGAAAAATCGCTGTCCACCCGCCTTATCTCGAAAAGTACTTATCAAAAAATTTTGAAAAAATTCTGGAATATTCTCCACGGGGTGTAGATTGAACGAAAATTATCACGAGTGCATTACCTTTAATAATTTATCTGGTATATAAAAAAAAACAAAAATTTCAAGGTCATCAGAGTTCAGTAAAGATTGGAAACAAACTTTGTTCAAAACTCATTTGGGGTGTGTTTTGTGAAGTCACTGATCATTTTATACCTCTGTAACAAAATTTTTTATTTGAAAAGCAATCAACGTACGGAAGACTAATTGCGCAAGTTCAGCTTGCACTTGACCGGTTATTATTCCGTTAAGCGGTCATTGAAATTCGCTTCGGGACTTCGAAAATTGGAATTCTTTACAGGATTCATATCAGTTTTAAAGATTTGCAATCTTAATCTTTTATTATAAAAGAATAACGTATTTTATTTGTAAAAAAACTAATATGTAGTGACTTATTTAATAATTAAAAAATATGTTTCATTTATAATTTCATCATTTATAATATACTTTAATAAAATACTTTCCCGAATTCTTAAAAGCCATTCAAATCCTACGAAGATATGATACATGTAGGATAGATAGTTAATTAATTAACGATATTAATAATTTTATTTCCAGAAATAATAAAAAATTTGCAATTTTATTCCTTATATCTTTAGACATTATTATCATTGGAAACTACAATGTTTAAGTTTATATTTTAAACAGCATTCTAGCAAATGAATAAATGTGACCCCCATTAACCTTTGAACAACATTGTAACTCATTAGAGAGTAATAAGGGAGTTTAGTTATCAGAAATAGTTATTAGAAATCAACGGATTGGTAACTAATTTTCATTTTGTTAATGATATAAACACTATTTTATTATTTTGTTTACATAATTATGAGCTGGTCGTACACAAAAAAGAAGAGATAATGTTATGAAAGTTATTAATATAGGTATGTTACTGTATATAAATGTAAGGCGACTGTCTAGGTGAAAAAAAAAGAATAATATAACAATGAAAATAGATGGTTTTCGAGTATAAATAAGCTTCCTATACACTTATCAGGATCTCTGGTTGTTTGGCTGACCTGTTCTGACGGTTGAAAACACTTATTAATTCCTTTTTTTTGTTCAGATAGCTGAGCAAATCTAATTAAAAACTTTTCTATAATTTAAAGCCGAGTAAGACCCGACAAACTTTATCGATTTTTCGTCCTTTCTCAGGCACGGGGCGGTATTACTCAACGGGCCCATTAGAACATGCTGGACTCCTTCAATATTTGCCTCAGGCACCTGTAAATTTATGACCTAACAATAAATCCAGGCCTAAATTTTAGCCAGTGTTTAATTAGTAAATCCTCTCCGACTCTCCCAGCGAACTAGTCAATTTGCTCTGACAGTATTAAATTTTATATAACATAAAAAAAGTTTGTTTATTGTTTAATCTTTTACAACTTTCTTAAAAAGGATTAGAAATAAATATGTTTTAATTACATAATTTTAATTATTGGTTGATCTACATAGTTTTGTTTTTATTTGTTTTGCGAATTATTGTTCTTACGAACCTAATGCATTAACTACGAAATACTGATGTGTTTATAATTTGAATGTATATATATATATATATATATATATATATATATATATGTATATATATGTATATATATACATATATATATGTATTATATATATACATATATACATATATATATATATATATATATATATATATATATATATATATATATATATATATATATATATATATGTATATATATAATACATTAAAATTCCGGGTTTCAATCTTCTTTCTAACAATAAATTTACACGTTTCGCCAAAATCTCATTTGGCATTTTCAAGTGATCCCGCTGCTGCTGCTACTCGATACTGTGATTATGCTGCCGCTGTCGCTCGAAGTTAACCTTATGTTAGCGTCGAGTGGCAGCAGCATCAAATTCACAGTATCGAGTAGCAGTAGCAACAAGAGCACTTGAAAATGCCAAATGAGATTTTGGCGAAACGTCGTGTAAATTCATTGTTAGACGAACGGGTTGAAACCTGGAATTTTAGTGTATTTTATTCTACCATCCGTGAAAACCTCTATAGTAACATATGTATTTATATATTTATATATATATATATATATATATATATATATATATATATATATATATATATATATATATATATATATATAATACATTAAAATTCCGGGTTTCAACCAGTTCGTCTAATAATGAATTTCAACGACGTTTCGTCCAAATTTCATTTGGCATTTTGAAGTGTTCTTGCTGCTGCTGTTACTCGATACTGTGGTCTTGCTGCTGCTGCGGCAGCAAAATCACAGTATCGAGTAGCAGCAGCAGCAACAAGAGTATTTGAAAATGCCAAATGAAATTTTGGCGAAACGTCGTGCAAATTCATTGTTAGACAAATCGATTGAAACCCGGAATTTTAATGTACTATATTCCACCATCCGTGAAAACCTTTATTGTAACTTATAATAATATAAATATATATATATATATATATATATATATATATATATATATATATATATATATATATATATATATATATATATATATTCAAGAAAATGGTAAAGCATTTTACCCAGTACTTTCTTTGTAAATATGCAGTTCTAAAATACGTAACAAATTCGACTTTCTCAAGTAAACGGAAAGTAAATATCCATAATACGATGAAAACTTTACAATATATCGACACCCACCCCTTTTACCATCTTCTGCTAAAACGACATCGCTCAAAAACTATAGGTTTCATTTCAAGTATTACAATATCATTTGAGAATTATAATGCCAACAAATCGACAGACTGACGGTTACATAGATACACCAGCAAAAATGTGAAAATATGTTTTTCGTGATGTAAGAACCCTAAAATGTAAAGACTAACACACACCGTGGAGGAAAGTTTTTACAAATATAATACTTTGCTTTAGCAAGGGGATTAAAAGCAATAATTTACCTATTACGTCAGATGTAAGTAAATTTCGGCCAAGTTAACTGTAACTATAATCAACTTAACATTTTTTTGGGTCACTCTGTAATCAGATCTCTCTCTCTTTCACATACTATTTCTTTTAAAATTGGAAATAGTAAAAAAGCACACTGAACTAGAAGCATATTATGACATAAATGCCACCACCTTTCTAACCCCCTACACCATTCCTTTCACCTCATATATCTTTTACTATATACTTAGCTAAAATGTTACTAAATATCCCAAGCAAAACCCAGGAAAAATACTCATAATAATATTGAAACTATACAGTATTTAATGATTCCCGCCCCACATTAAAACTAACGAAAAAGTAATATAATTTTTCGATCTCTTGACTCAAAAACCCCTAAAAAAGACCCTTAACACAATAAATGCGAAATCACACCTCTAACTCCTTTCCCCACCACTTACCCACCTTGCATAATTACACAGGCCGACAAAATTTGGCCAGACGTTTTACTCAGAAACCAGAAGACACTTTTTCTGAGGTTTTTGATGCGCTGAATTCGAATTCGAGGTCAAAATTTCTCTGATTGCTCCGGTTTTCGAGATATTCTAACTTAAAAGTGCGAAAATCACGGTTTTTAGACATATTTAAGGTTATGTTACTTCGAAAGGTAATTTTTTTTTAATCAAACCATTAATGGGGTCCGAAAGAACTATTCTTTCTCTTCAAAATGTTTTTAGATTTGTCCGGATATCTTTTTTTATCTTCGAGAAATCGTATGTTGAAATTAAGTATTTCGACTTATTTCTAGATTTTTGGAAAATGAAAGGCATCGAATAAATACAATTCTTCGCCCCATTAACTTTTGTAACGATTGTTAATTTATGGTGAAGGATGTTTCAAATTAGATTTATTTTGAGTTTAATAAACAAATAGAAAAGTTAATGCGGCGAAGAATTGTATTTATTCGATTCCTTTCATTTTCCAAAAATCAAGAATTAAGTTTAACTATTTAAATTCACCAAACGATTTCTCAGAGATAAAAAAAGATATCTAGACAAATTCAAATGCGTTTTTAAGAGGAAGAGTAGTTTATTCGGACCCCATTATTGGTTTCATAAAAAAAATACCTTCGAGGTAATATAACCTCAAATATTTCGAAAAACCGTGACTTTCGAACTTTTAGGTTAAAATATCTCGAAAACCGGAGACATCAGAGAAATTCTGACCTCTGATTCAAATTTAGCGCGTCAAAAACCTTCGGAAAAGTATATTCTGGTTTCTGGGTAAAAAATTGGTTGGCCTGTGTTATTTATAGTAAATAAATAATTATGCTTAAAATTTGTTCATTATCGCAGCCAAAGACCTGGAAAGATTTCCATAATATTATTAAATCTTTACTATATTTGACCACTCCACCTCTTTCACATTCTTTTCCCATCAAAATTGAAAACAATGTAAAAATATTCTAATCTCAGATTCGTCGACTTCAAAAAACCTGAAAAAGACTTATAAGACCATATATAAGAAGCAACGCTTTTCACCCCCCCCTACCTTTCCCTACCACCACCACCCTTTAACCTTTTACATATTTTACTATAAATAAGATGTTGAAAATTTGCCCAAAAAAACCTGTAAATATTTCAAAATGCTGTTTAAATTATATAATATTAAAAAACGTCCTTGCCAGCCTCTTCCTGGGTTAAAATTGATAGGAATGAAAACCTAATTTTTGGATTTCTTGGCTTCTAAAACCCTAAAATGACGCATAACACGGTATATACGAGTCAACCTCTCTCATCCATTCCTTTTATTTTTTCAACAAAAACAGGGTATTTGTTGAAAAGGGGATAAAGTTTATTATTGAAACGTAAAATTTACGAACCTCCACCTCTTTCATCCTCTTGGCGTAAAGCGATAGCATTCAAAAATTATACACTTCATCCCCTCATTAAGGTTTCGACGAATACAATGCTATCGTTTAGCAAGGAAAGTAAAAAGTGGAAAACAGTTCTTCAACCTGCTTTCAACTGTTATAGAGTAACACTTGACCTCTCATAAAAAACCTTTGGTTGGTCTTTGATAACATTTATCATTTCCTCATTTGAAAGAAGTTTGTGTCCTATTAAAATGTTTTTTTAAGTCCGGGAATTGGTTGTAGCTCGAGGAAGTTAAATCAGGAGAATATGGGTGATGATCAATCAGTTTAAAGTCTAATGCTTTTATTTTTATTAAAATTAATAGCAATTTGTGTGCAGGCACATTGTCTTGCAAAAATAACATGTCTTTAGACACTTTTTCTTGCTGTTATTCACATTTTTTTTGGCAAAGTTTAGTTACTAATGAAGAGTACTATTCTTTAGTCACTGTTTTGCTATATTCCAAGTGATCTGTAAGAAGTATTCCATCTTTGTCTCAAAAATGAAAGTAACAAGTTCTATAAATGAAAATCTGGAGTACCAAACTTTGTGTATTATTATTAAATGTCAAAGTACTGTCTGCAGCATCCGAATTTGCTTTTAACAATGGAAAATGGTCTAAGCTAACTAATTATCCATACTCCTGGTAAACATGGGGATTCTCGTTTCAAGCTACTAGCGTCTATCAGGACGATTTTACTATTAGATAGGATAGTAAAGATCATTTGAAGAGAATTACACATGAGGACATGCAAAAATGTCGATTAGTTGCTTGTTAATATTTCTGGAAGTCATAATAGTAGTTAATCTGCAGCCGAATAAGATATAGCTGATGTGCCTGTAATTACCACATTTACATTGTGAATCATTTTTTATTCGAACTTGGAGTTGACTTGAGAACCAGCCGTGATTTATTTTGAGCCGACTGATTGTTGCAGTGATTTTTTAGATGCGGAGGATGATGGTATCCATGTGATGCAGAAATGTTTTGATGTACTTTAAAATAGAAGGTATTGGTTATATTCCCCGATTTGTTCTATTCTTCATTTCATTCTTCTATTGTAAGGTTTATTGAGTTTGGCGCTCTTTGACAGTCTATTGTCTATTTGATGTATTTATTATAGAGTTATTAAATTGGCAATAAAGGTATTCTTCTTTCTTACATGGTGTGTCATATAAGTAGGTATATTGCCTGTTTTATCTCCATTAGGTCTTCTCAGATGTGCACGTTCAGCATTCTTTCCACCTTTTCAGAGGTCTGTCCTTAGTTCTCTATCGTAAGGTTTATTGAGTTTGGCGCTTTTTGTCAGTCTGTTGTCGTCCATTTGACCTACGTGTTTACTCCATTGTTTTCTGCTGGTTCTGGTCCATTTGGACATTTCTTATATCTTACTTAGTTCTTGTAGACCTTTGCTGTTTATTTTGTCATGGATAGTTTTTCCATGTATTTCCCTAATCACTTTCATTTCTGTTATCCTCATCATTTGTGCTGTGTCAGCTCTTGTTTCTGGAGCATATGTGATGATCGGTCTCACTGTTGCCTTGTATATCCTTGTTTTGCTTTCCATTGTGAGGTATTTATTTTTCCAGACTATATCGTCAAGTAACCTGCTATTAATGAGGCCTTCATTGATTGTTGTTTTACTCCACTGGGTAAGTCTCCGTAGCTTGTTATCATTGTTTCCAAGCATTTAGAATTATTAACCTGTTCAATAATTCTTTGGATCTCCAACTTGCATTTTTCTAATTTTTTTGAAGCTACCATACATTTTGTGTTGGTTGTGTTAATAATCATGTTTAGTTTTCTTGCTTCCAAATTGAAGGCGTCCTCAGGGTCGGACCGCGTCTTCGGCGTAGTAGATTATGTGGTGGTGTGTGGTCTATTTTGTATCATTTTTTTATCCTCTAGTTTTTGAAAGATTCTTTACTATTCGGTCCATGACGAGGTTGAAGATAACTAAGTGAATCGCCTTGTCTTAATCCGGCGTTTATTTTTGCTTCCCTGTTCAGTAGCTATCACACTTTTATATTTGTCTTGCATTCTGTGTTAAAGTCGTGTATGATTTTGATTAGTTTCTGGTTTGTCTACTTTTCTTGGTAAAGGTATTAAGGAACTTAGTTCTAAGAACATTAAAATGTTTCAAATTGTTAAGGATAAATTATGAGTTGGCCATTTTAAGGTAGGATATTCAACTTTCGAGAAATAATATTACAATACAATTGTTTCAGCCGGTGGATATCTATAATAATTATTATGTGAAATGTGAAAAAATAATAAAACAATTATTTACACAAACTTTCCACTATATTTGTAATACATCGTAACATGTTTCGCTATCACAGTAGCTTCTTCAGACGTAATTCAGAATGTAACGTTTTTATGGTGTATTACAAATATAGTGGAAAGTTTGTGTAAATAATTATTTTATTATTTTTTCACATTTCAGATAATAATAAATAATATTTATTTGAAAAGAAAAACAGTTAAGATTAGACTTTATTATATGCCACAAGTAATAGTTTTGGAAGTTCTAAAAAAAATATTGAGTGTGTGAATTAATTTTGAGGGATTTCTCGGTAAAAATATCGCTTTATTGTAAAAGAATGGTTACAAATTGATTATTCAAAGTATTGTCCATCGCTAGCCACTACTTTCTCCCATCTTTGTGGCAGCATGTGAATGTCACGCTGAAAGAACGACTCATCTTTTGAGGCTATCCGCCAATCGATCCATTTTTTGGTATCCTTATAAGAATGGAAGCGCTGTTCAGACAGGCCGTGCGTCATCAATCGGAACAAGTGACAATCAGAAGAAGCAATGTCTGGTAAGTACGGCGGATGAGATAGGATATCCCATCCAAGCGCTTCTAGAGTTCCTTTGACGGGTTTTTCAATATGTGGCCTAGCGTTGTCATGTTGAAAAATCACTTGGCCGTGTCTTTTGGCATATTGCGGCCGTTTTTCCTTTAACGCCCGACTCAATAGCATCACTTTTTGTCGGTAACATTCTCCAGTAATAGTTTCGTTGGGTTGGAACAGCTTATAATACACTACACCCAGGTGATCCCACCAGATACATAGCATAACCCTGGAGTCAACAATATTCGGCTTTTGCTAGGATGTTGATGGTTCACCAGGCTTTCCCATGATTTTTTGCACTTTGGATTATAGTAGCGTATCCATTTTTCATCACCAGTTACGATCCGATGCAAAAAACCTTTTCAATTGAAGTAGTTGTTCATAGGTGAAAAATCGCAACGTCTCTAGGTTTCAATTCATTCCCACGTTCTCAGTGCATTTAAGCGCTTGGAAATGGTTATCCGATCAACTTCTAATGATTCTGCAAGTTCTTTTTCCATTTGGTACGGGTCTTTATCGAGTAATACTTCTAATTCTCCATCTTTAAACTTTTTCGGCTGGCCTCGACGGTCTTTGTCTTCCGTGTCGAAATCACCACTTTTAAATCGTCGAAATCAGTACTCGATGACTATATTCACCATAGATTTCTTACAGCAATCGATGACTTTCAGCAACGCTTTTCTTCGAATTAAACAGAAACGCTTCTGCAAATTTTTTTTTTGTGACACGTAATTCGACATTCAATGCTCAAAAAAAAAAAAGTTGCTTACACTTCCGCGTGTAATGATGGTGCTTCACCATGAATACACCAACAGTATGCCCCGATAGAACAATAGAAAAACTGCAAGTTCACCAACGAGCAATGGAAAGGAAGATGTTGAGTGTTACTTTGAAGGACAAGAAAACTAATAAATGGATTAGACAACAAACAAAGGTGGATGATATCACCAAACGGATAACATCTCTGAAATGGAGCTGGGCCGGCTATGTAGCGAGAGCGACGTATAAGTGGAGTAGCAAGATCACTAGGTGGAGACCATGGGGTGAAAAGCGAAGCATACGGAGACCCCAACAGAGATGGAACGACGATCTGAAGAGAATCGGAGGGCTTAATTGGTATCAACAAGCACAACAATAGAGAAAAATGGAAAGATTTGAGAGAGGCCTATATCCGACAGTGGGTAGAGAGCGGGAGAAGGAAGAGAAGAAGAATGCCCCGATGCGATATAATACAAGTAATGCCCTCTTTTAGAAATCCTTCAAAATTAATTCACACCCCTTATACTTTTTGTCAGCTTTTTTATAATTAATATTAAAATATATTTATATCTTAACAAATTGACGGTGCTTAAGAAGTTGGTGCAGATTCCAGAAGGATATTGTCTAAGTTCGCCAAATTTATTTACGTTAAGACTATCTTATCTAAGCGTATTTTTTAATTTGATTGTAAAACAAAATATTTCTGATCTATCCCTCAAACTTTAAGTGTACAATTAAGTTCTAAATGTACTTCAATATTTATTGTAACAAAACTTTACAATATGTCACGGCAGATTAAATTGTGTGGCAGTTTGAAAGCTCGAACTAAAACTCAAACATCCAACTTTCTGTAATACGTGATTTTAACATTACTTTTACAACCTGAAATAAAGTTTAAGTGTGGGTCAGAAATTTATAATAAAAGCCTGGAAGAGTATGCATCGTTCTTTGTTAGTTAACGGAGCATTATTATAATTTTTAAAATATAACTTTAAATTATCAACCTCCCTCGCCTCGTAGTTACACAGTTCTAAAATAAATACTTAATTCGAGTTGCTCATACTGAGGAATAACTTAATCCAAACATCACTATTGTTGTGATATAAAATAATAATATTTCTAATTGGACAAAATTCCGTATTCAGTGCTGTTGTGTAAAGTAAGTAGCTTAACAGAGTCGATGCCGGTTCTAAGGCCGGAAAAACGAGGTGGGTTCTTAGGCTCCCTTAGTCTCCATCTGCGGTGAAAGAAACTACGACTACAAGAAACGACACAGTATCGGAACAAAATTTTTTTCCTATAATGTAGACATTATAGTAAATATATATATATATATATATATATATATATATATATATATATATATATATATATATATATAAATATATAATATATATATAATATATATATATATATATATATATATATATATATATATATATATATATATATATATATATATATATATATATATATATATATATATATATATATATATATATATATATATATATATATATATATATATATATATATATAAATATATTTGCTGGCATCCAATTACCTATTCAACTTTTACAATCTGAAATGAAGTTTAAGTGTGGGTCAGAAATTTGTAATAAAAGCCTGGAAGAGTATGCTTCGTTCTTTGTCAGTTAACGGTGCATTATTAAAATTTTTAAAATAGAACTTTAAATTATCAGCCAAAAAAATGATAGGAAAAAATATAATAAATGGTAAAAAAGAAGTATCTTCAATAATTCTATGGTTAACTGGTCTGCGGGGACAGTTTTCTTGGTTCTTGTCCTTCTTCTTACATTTTATAGGTCCAATTGCTTGTTTATTATTGTGTTCGCCTATACACTTTGTGAAGGTTGTGATTCTAACTACTTTTTCTTCTGTTATTTTATCCATATTATTATTCCATTCTATCTTTCTGTTCAAAACCCAGTAATTTATATTAGCTATTTTTCATGTTTGTCTAATGTTGTCGCTTCTTTCCTTATCCTACAGGATCTTTCCTGCTATTTTTCGCACTATTTTCATTTCAGTTGTTTGGCGTAGTTATTTTTGCTTAAGGCAGTTGTTTCATGTTGATTTTTCAGTTGGGGTTTTCGTTATACACTAGCTTAGCATACTTTAGCTACGATGTCTTTTTTTGGGTAAATATTTTCTCTGGTTTTGATGATGTTGTGCGGTACATGTTTTTCGTGAACAATATGTGCTGTCTCTTCTAGTTGTATTCAACTGAAAAGTTTCCCTAAATTAATCAAACATAAGATTACTTGCCTATTGAATTTATCGATTTTTTTGGTAATTTGCAATGGCCTCCGAATAAGACCTTCCTGATCTTAGTTATTTTTACTTCCCTCATAGCTACACAGTTCTAAAATAAATACTTAATTCGAGTGGCTCATACTGAAAAATAACTTAATCCAAACATCACAAGTTGATATTTTAAATGATTGCTATTTTATGGGGAGATATTAATCACTAAAAAAAAGTTGAGCAGAGGAACGGCTTCAGAGATATTGAAAATTCAAGCCTAATCTTAACCTTAGAAAACTATTGCTGCTACAATTCGAAACAATTAAAAGATATATAGATATAATTTTCAAATTTTTTGATTCCAATTACTGCGAAAAAATGTATTCATTATCTCAACCAAAAATCATGAAAATCTCTTAATACGATTAAAATTATATAACAATTACTGTCCTCCACCCCTTTCATTTCCTTTCCCTAAAGTGAGGTCACTGTAAAGATATAGATTGTTTTCCTATTTTAAGTAGTGCGATAATCAAATTTGACATCGTCATATCATTTCTGTAGAGAATTATCATGCCAATATATCAACAGATAGCCAGACAGACGAAAATGGAATGGAACACGTACCTACTTCGACGTTTATCCATAAATTCAATTTTATAAATTAAGTAATATTTATCAAAATACACAAACTGTACTTTTTATTAGGAAGTCAAAACAATATCGGTTTAAGATTTGACAAGTAATCTAAATATGTTGCAATTTTAAAACGATAACCAAAACGATTATAATTATAAGGGCATGTTAAAAAAACCGTTTTTTTTTTTATACAACTACTATAGAATTTCTTATAAAATATGACATTCCCAAAATATGTTAGCAATTATTTCTGTACAGCCTGCCATATTAATAAAAGTTGAGATCTCTTGACAAACTGCCAGAAGAAGAGTGAAAGAACTTCATCAACATTTTTCATTTGACAGTGATCTCGAGCCAAATGCCTGAGATAGTTTGTGTTTTTGAACTAACAGTCCATTTTTAAACAATATATTTAAAAAGACTGTAATCGTTTTAACTTCAAGGGTTTAGTTTTACTCCCAATCATGTAGAAATGAACATATTTCACATTTTTATTAGTTTATTTGAAAGAAAATATCTAAGTTAAAAAAATGATTTCAAATTGAGGCTTCTCGGCAGTTTCAATCAATTATAGAGCTTCTTTGAAATACTGTCAAATTTAAAAAATAAGATTGTTTTCGATATTTTCCGACCGACTTGAAAATCCCTTGTAATCTTAACAGCAAATAGGAAAAGCTTAAACATTAACGTATCAGTTTTAAATTAAACGACTTAACTTTAAAACAGTGCAGCAGATAGGTGTGCAAATCGAAAACAGGCTTGAACTTGATCTGAGATAAAAAATACACTGACGCGCATTCAGGAGCAAACACTTGGTGCAAACTAATAGAAAAAAGAAAGAATGGTTTATATCTGAAATAATGACTCTCA
>CM032454.1:135991231-136266231 GCA_019049505.1 Pachyrhynchus sulphureomaculatus | reverse complement strand
ACATATATATATATATATATATATATATATATATATATATATATATATATATTATATATATATATATGTATATATATATATAAATATATATGTATATATAAATATATGTATATATATATATATATATATATATATATATATATATATATATATATATATATATATATATATATATATATGTATATATATATATATATATATATATATATATATATATATATATATATATGTATATGTATATGTATATGTATATGTATATGTATATGTATATATATATATATATATATATATATATATATATATACATATATATATGTATATATATATATATATATATATATATATATATATATATATATATATATATATATATATATACATATATATATATATATATATATATATATATATATATATATATATATATTATATATATATATATGTATATATATGTATATATATATATATATATATATATATATATATATATATATATATATATATATATATATTTATATATATATATATATATATATATATATATATATATATAATATATATATATATATATATATATATATTAATATATATACATATATATATATATATATATATATATACATATATATATATATATATATATATATATATATATATATATATAATATATATATATACATATATATATATATATATATATATATATATATATATATATATATATATATATATATATATATATATATATATATATATACATATATATATATATATAAATATATATATACATATATATATATATATATATATATATATATATATATATAATATATATATATGTATATATATATATATATATATATATTATAATTATAATATACATATATATATATATATATATATAATATATATATATATATATATATATATATATATATATATATACATATATATATATATATATATATATATATATATATATATATATATATATATATATATATATATATATATATATATATATATATATATATATATATATATATATATATATATATATATATATATATTTATATATATACATATATATATATATATATATATATATATATATATATATATATATATATATATATACATATATATATATATATATATATATATATATATATATATATATATATATATATATATATATATATATATATATATATATATATTATATATATATATATATATATATATATATATATATATATATATATATATATATATATATATATATATATTTATATATATATATATATATATATATTATATATATATATATATATATATATAAATACGGGTGAGTCCAACATTTTTTGTGAATAACAACTGGTGCAAATTTTATTGAATTTTAGCGACATCTATGGCTGGATGGTGGAATGTAATATATTAAAATTCCGGGGCCCAATCCGCTCGCCCAACAATGACAACTCGATCGATCGATTAGTGCAGGGCCGTTTTGAATAAAGTACATTTAAAAAATTAAAAATGAAAAATTTTGAAATAAAAGTAATTTTCTACATTAATAACGCTCATTGAATTTTTTTAAAAGATATTTACATCATTTTTATGTGATATTATTGCAGTTTTTTTATAATAGTATACGTGAAAATCATTAATTTAAGACGTGGTAGAAGTCGGTTGGTGCTCTGGAACCAAAATTATGGTAATTTTAAGATTTTTTCAAATTCCAAGTATAAAATCAAAGTTAATTTTCTCGGCCTTGTATAAATGTGCATGTGATAGATATATGATAAATTTTAGTTTGAGTGAGGTTAATAATGCTAGTTGAATTTAAGTTGGGTAGGTATAAAGTTGTAGAAAATAACATAATAGTTGTCAATTTCTTTGCCTTAGTATATTATTATTAAATTAAACAAAATGTCCAAAAAACGAAAATATAGTGCTCTTACTCATGAAGAAAATCAAGAAAAATTATGTTTATTATGTTTGAAAAAAAAAATTCGATGAATACAATTATAATAAAAAATATCTTTAAAAGATAATATTTTAAAAGTGATAAATTTTGATTTAGACGATAAACGTCCTTCCACAGTAATTTGCGATTTTTGTAAAATCTTACCATATGAGACTATTAAGAAAATGAAACAATTAAATCTATTGAGTTACCTGCTAATTCAGCATTTAAAGCATTGCACAGAAATACCAGCTCAAGAAGAAAAATTATGTGAATGCAGTTTGTGTGATTTAGCGGGAAAACCAGGGCATATTAATTTTTTAAATAGTGAATCTAGAGTGGAAACAAAAGGAAAAGTTGCAAGGTATTGTCCAAAATGTTCTATGGAATTGATATGGGGAAAGCATAATTTTTGCTGCTGCTCAAATAATTTCGAAAATTTAAAAAAATACGTAGGTGACACTCTGCTTCCGAAAGAAAGAGAACATTTAGCATGTGGTTTATTAAAGAACATTAAGAAAGAAAAAATTGTTGACAAAAAAACCATCTGAAGTAGCTGTTTTCTTTATCTCAAAATAGAGGGAAGCCATTAGAAGTACCAAAAGATAAATCATATTATTATTTTAACGTAATTAGCTACATTATACCTCGATGAGAAAAAATGTTCTTATGAGATTATGAAACTAGAAGTTATACCTTTCAATATAATTTTAAAGACATTTCTAGATGATCAAGAACTAAAATTACGAAAATTTAAAAAAAAAAATGAAAAATGAGTAAAATATGTTTTTACAGATTCTTGACCTGGTATTTCAAGAAATCTTAAAATTACCATAATTTTGGTTCCAGAGCACCAACAAACTTTCACCATGTCTCCAATTAATGATTTTTACATATACTATTATAGACAGTTGCAATGATATCACATAAATATGATGTAAATATCTTTTAGATAAATTCAATGAGCATTATTAATGTAGAAAATTATGTTTATTTAGAAATTTTTGATTTTTAATCTTTAAATGTACTATTTTCAAAACAGCTTGGCATTGCTATACTAATCGATTAGCGTCGATAAATTTCAAGTAGTTGCGGAAGTCATTAAAACCTGTTTCAGGCACACCGTTATATATATGTGCGTGTGTATGTGTTTAGATACAGGTACATATATAACATTAGATTCCTACCCTGAAGTAACATTAAATTTTAATTTCAGTTCAACAATTATGACAATTAAACTTCACACTTTAGCAAGTTAAGATGTTAAAATGTTGGAAAAGTTAAAATTTAAAGTCTTACTTTGTACTAAAATTGTTATCTTGCTCTATCTCTAATATGTAGTTCTGAAATTTCTTTATAAAAGTAAATTAAAACTTTTCAATTAGTTTAATAAAGTTTGTAGTTTGTCCATTATAAGTTAACAAAAAAACACTCGTCGCCAGATGGTGTTAAAATGTTCTGGCTTAAAATTTAGCGGAGCTTGTTAAAGTTTCATTAATAATGTTTACTAATTAGGTTTAGTGTATTAAGAAAGATTAATTTAGTTCAACTCCATTAGGAGGTTACATCGTTATTATTTTAAGCCTTTATTGAATAATTTGTCTTGAATACTGATTAAATTGTGTTTGATATCTCAAATTTCACGTTTATAGTTGGTTTAATTTTTTTTGTCGTTAATCACTTTTGACATATGTGAAACCCGTTATATTCTTGTATCATCTATATTAATATATTCTGCCATTGTTCTGAGCAAGATGCATAAAAATACATTATGAAAAAATTGGTAAAGTGAAGCACAAACAGGCAGTTCAAAAATAAATAATCAATATGACTTTCTCACACTAAAGAAAACCATAATGTAAGTTTTATAACCCGATATTAGGTACTTTATGGTGAGATTTTAAATAACAAAAATCAAGTTGAACAATGGACAACTAAAGCCTTATATCATCCGCTACATACTAACTCTATTTACATTAGAAATAATAAAAAAGTAACATCCTTTTCAGATTTTGTGACTCCAAAAATTCTAACAAGGACTTATAAAAAGATATATTCTCTTCTAACTCTGCTCCCCCCGCCCCTCTAGCCCCTTATCTGTTTGATATAAAATAATAATGCTTAAATCTTGCAAAATTTTAAATACTATTAGTGCAGTAAAAAAAAGGTCAGAATAACGATGAGATAGGCATAGTTTAGATACAGCAGTGTTTTGATTTTATCCTCTCTGGGTTTTCACCAGGAGTATTGTCCTGAGTTTATAAACAATTTAAGTTTTTAAAAAGCTGAGCTTAAAATGTGAATAACTCCCGTTATATAAGTCGGAGACAAAAAAAAACTTAACTCTTCGTAATGCAATTTCCAACAAATCATCGTTGGTTTTAAATCGCTCAAGTACGTACATAACCGAGAAAATTGAAAAAAAAAACAGGCAAAAAACTGTTTTTTTTTTTCAATTTATTGTACAGGTCGACTAAAATCGGCTTGAAACTTTCAGAAAATATACATTTTGTTACGGCAAAAATATCCTAAAATTTTGGTACAAAAATATTGAACCCAGTGGATCTTTATTTTTTTCAAAATTTAGGTCTCGACGTCAGCTTTCTGATGCTATTAAAAAAAAAAAATTTGGAGTCATTTTAAACCATTTTTTTTTATATTCGCTTATTAATCAAGATGCGTTTTTTGAAAAACAAAATTGTTAACGAAAACGATTGTTTTGTTAAATAAAGTTTCTCTACCAGATGTGATAAAAACTTTTCAATTTTTTTTTTCAAAATTAACGAAAAAACGCATTTGTTGTTATTTGATTAATAAACAAATGTAAAAAAAAAACGGCTAATATGACTCCAAAAAAATTTATTTTACTAACATCGGAAAGCTGGCGTCGAGTCATAAATTTTGAAAAAAAAGGTCCATTTTGGACCCAATGGCATAATATGGCGGGCAAATCAAATTTTAAATAACAAATTCAATTATGCCCACTGGGTTCCATATTCTTGTACCAACATTTCAGGGTATTTTAGTTATAACCAACGGCATATTTTCGAAAAGTTTCAAGCCGATCGGTTCACTTAGTCGACTTGTACAATAAAACGAAAAAAAAAAACAGTTTTTGCCTGTTTTTTCGATCTTGTAGGTTATGTACGCACTTGAATGAATTAAAACTAACGGGGATTTGTTGGAAATTTCATTACGAAAAGTTTGTTTTTTTTTTGTCTCGATTTAACTTACGTAACCGGAGTTGTTCGCATTCTAACCTCAGGAAACGATGATAGAATCATAATACTATTGTAGACTACTAAACTGTACAATTTCAAATGCTTTTCTTAGTGTACTATATTTACACTATACAGTATTTACCGTGGGATATGGGGAAGTGGGATGTAATAGGCCTATCAGAAGTAAGAAGAAAAGGAGAAGGCCTCATAACACTAAAGTCAAGAAATTCACTTTTATATCAAGGCCACAATACCGAAAGCCAATGGGGAGTTGGATTTTTAATTAAAAAAACGTATATTCAGAATATAGTATCCTTTAAGGGAATATCGGAAAGAGTTGCATATACCGTTCTAAAATTATCCGATTACTGCAAGTTAAATATCATGCAAGTATACGCACCCCACTTCCAATTACGAAGATGCAGAAGTCGAATATATTTATAAGGATATACCAAAAGCCAGAAGAGACGTAAAATGTGATCACGACCTCATACTAGGAGACTTTACCGCCGTTCTAGGGCACCAACAAGACCAAGATGAAAGATATATCGGAAAATACGGATTAGGTACGTGAAATCACAGAGGGAACATCTGGCAAACTTCTTAGAAAATCAAAGATTATATACCATGAGCACCTACTTTAACAAAAAAATGAAAAGAAAATGGACGTGGATCAGTCCCGATGCAAGAACTAGAAATGAAACAGACTATATCTTATATTCCTCAAAATTCACTGTAAAAGTCGTCACAGCACTAAACTCCTTTAACACCGGAAGTGACCATCGTCTCATAAGAGCAAAGATCATAATAACAGGAAAAGAGAAGGGAATAAAACCTAAACCAACACGAAAAAGTCCATTTGACATTAATAAACTCAAAGAAAACAGGGAAAAGTACACAAAAGAACTAAGCAAGGCAATAGGTGATATTTAACATATTAAAAAGGTTTAAACGAGCTATTAAGACATCTAACAACTTCGATAACAGAAACGGCTTTTAAGACTGCCGGAAATACAAAATTAAGTTCGGACAAGTTAACAAAAGAAACGAAAGCGAAAATAGAAGAAAGAAGGACCTTATACAAGCAGGGTAAATATGGCACACAAGAATACAGAAGTCAGAAAAGACACACGGAAGACGATACGAAAAGACCTAGAAAGGAACTATGAAAGATTATTAGAAAGGTAATCGAAAATAATAAAAACATGAAATGTCTTCGACAACAAAATGGGAAGCGTGAGATCCTGATAATTAAGGAAAATAACAGAGAAATCAGAGACCTGCAAGAAATACTAACAACCATCGAAGAATTTTACACAACATTATACAGCTCCCAAATTCAGACAACATGCACAAACAAAGAACACGATAAAATAATTCATGTGGGTTCGGAAGATATATCCGAAATAAGTGACGATGAAATCATACACGTCTCACAAATTATGAAGAATAATAGGGCAACAGGAGAAGATAAAAGAAGCTGAAGAGGTAATCGTGCCAAAACTGAAGATCCTGTTTAATATATGCCTAGAAAAAGGAGAAGTTCTGGAAACTTGGAACAATGCAATAATGATCATCCTGTTCAAAAAAGGAGATCCGTCTCTCTTACGAAACTATCGTCCAATTAGCCTAATGTCACACCTCTACAAATCCATTACCAGATTATTACCAATAGAACAATAAAGAAACTGGATCAGCACCAATCAGTCGGACAAGCTGCATTCCGCAAAGACTGCGGATCTTGTGATCACCTATTAACCGCAAGAATACTTATAGAAAAAGCAGTTGAATACAACCTTGAACTCTATATGGCTTTTGTAGTTTACGAAAAGGCATTCGATTCCTCGAACAGTGGGTAATAATGGAAGGACACAACCATGTACGTGTAGATTCTCGCTATACAGCTTTGGTAGAGAATACACAAAAAAGCCACATTATCTGTGAAAATACACGAAAGCACAGGAAAGTTCCCTGATAACAGAGGTATATGACAGGGCGACACAATTTCCCCAAAATTGTTTGCACTTGCCCTGGAGGAGATATTCAGGAAAATACCCTGGCCAGACAAAGGAATAAACATATGTGGAGAACGCTTAAACCACCTAAGATTTGCCGATGACTTGAAAACTATGTTGAAAAAACTAGAAATCCAATCAAGAGAAGTGGGTCTAAAAATCAATTTAAGTAAAACCAAGACAATGTGTCCAGAGGATCCGGAAATTGTTATTAGAGAAACACCAATTGGGAATGTCAACTCAACAAAAGAAAACAAAGATCCAAAAATAGATCGCAGAAGGAGACTGACATGGGCGGCATTTAGAAAACTATCTTATATACTTAAGAACAAGAAAATTCCTCTACACTCAGTATGTGCTGCTAGTTTTAACTTACGGAGCACAGACTTGGACCCTAACAAAACAAATAGTAACCAAATTACAGAAAACACAAAGAGCAATGAAAAGATCAATTTTGGGTATTACCTTAAGAGCTAAAAAGAGGATTAACATACGTGGATAAGAGAAAGAACGAGAGTGGCGGACGTTGTAAAGAGAATGACACGCCTAAAATGGGATTATGCAGGACACATAGCCAGACCCAAAGAAAACAAATGGACTACAAAAATACTACAATGGAGGGCATGGTCCGGCACAAGAAACAGGGGAAGACCACAAACGCGTACGACAATATCAAGAGAGTTACAGGACTACCGTAGTTAAGAGTAGCGCAGGACGGGGATAGGTGGCGACAGTTAGGGGAAACTTATACCCAATACTGGACTGAAGAAGGCTAGAGAGAGAGTATTTACTGACTCTATCGCTTTCGTCCCCTTTTCCTGAAGAGGTATCATTCAAAAACCATAAATTTCTTTCCTACTTAAGGTATTATATGTATACCAAATTTAAGATCAATAACTCATTTCGTTCAAGAGTTATTATTCTAAAGATCGCCAGTCAAACAGACCAACGGAAATGGAAATCTTGTGACCCTGACACGTAAAAAAATCGGAAAAAAAATAACTTTGTTAATAAAAGCGAGCTTGTTAAGGTACCCTAAACACAACATATGTGTATAATAAAAATATATATAGTGTATGATGAAAATAATTTAATACATTTAAATCGGTAAATCAAAAAAAAAAAACAGAGAAATAATGTCCTTCAATTATAAGTTCGAAAATTAACACTCTCGCATACAGTTGATATTGGCATAAATTTGAAATTACTCACTGATTTTGGCGGTCGGATGTGACCGCCATTTTAGTCTTTCTATGTATATTATGGAGCATATTTAACAAAAAATACGGTATGTGTACTGTCACATTTATTTTTGTCCTAAAGAACTCACTGGCGTCAAAATACTTAAGCAGAGGAATATTATTATTGATATATCTTATATTGTTTCGAAATACTACTTGGTTTCGTTTATTTATAAATGTTTAAAATTTATTATTAAATTACATCTGAAAATATAGAATCTTTACATTATAAGCCGAAAGGGTACCTCAGGTCGTGAGAAGTTGCGAAACGAAAATATCCAATACTTCGCATTTCCGACTGATGTAGTTGTAACGTACTCGAAAAAGGAAGATTTAAACCTCATTTCAGTTTTTGGGAATAATGAAAAGTTATAAGGTACTAAATCAGGTGAATGGTTCAACATAAAAACAATTTTGAGCCAAAAATTGACGAATCAATGGGTGAAGTGTGACTACATTATCGGGTAAGATCTAGCTGTTCGAATCAAGTGACAAAATCTAGTCATCAAAAGTAACAGTACTTCCAAATAACTATCCAAGAATCACTGATCTGGAACAAATTTATAGTTAATAATACCTTGGCTATCGCAGACAATAATCAACATTGTTTTAACTTTGTTGCAACGTTTCGGGCTTTATTGGGCTTACAGTGATGATATCGACGTCTAATTTACTTGGTAATACCACAGCAAACATAAAATACAGTAGCGAGAGTCCGACTCAGCACCTTCGATCTCGAAGTGTTCAAGTTTGTAATGATCACATGACCTACCGCCATATTGGTGGTATGATGCCTGCGAGTTTTTGAAATATTCAAACACCTTCTTTCAAGAAAAATCTTATTCTGTAGAATAAAAATGAATTTTGCTGATTGAAAGGGCAAAAAAAATGAAAAAAGTTTTCTTTTAGAAACTTTTTTTGTTACGTTATTTTTAAAACAGATATACAAAAAACAGGGAAAAAGGCAAAAAATACAAGAAAAAATACATTTGACATCAAAGCTTTTTGTACGTTATTCATTTAAATATCTCATTCTTGAATTTATATTTCTCAACTATCAGAGATATTGTCCGGGGGATGTTCATTTTGAGAATATATCTCTGCACATCTTCAACTTCGCGCATATAATGTCAATAATCATGCTCCTTATATTCTAGCGAATCCCAGTAATCTGCAGCTACTGAAAATAATTGTAATTATCATTTTAAGATGAGTTCGTCTTCCTTCTGAACTTAAAAATCAAGTGAACACACTTTTTATTCCATCTTATTATTAATTAAATCTTATAATAATTTTCATACAACTAATGACTTTTCGTGCCTATATACTACTTATATAAAAAAAATTAAATCCATGCATTGATTTATTCAAATTCATTCGTGCTGGAGAATTACTACTTTTGCATGCCCAGATTGAGTTTTGAAAGTTTGGTTAGTGAATTTAAGCAGATAATATAACTCAACTCTAGCAATTCAGAAAAAAAGTATAAGTGGGATAACATAGATCAACAACAATAATAAAATATCAACTGTTTTACAACTAAAACGTATCTCTAATATGAAAACACAATTATCATAATATTTATATAATAGACAAACAAAGAATTATGAATAAATTACCTTTTAGGATTTTTGGAAGATCTAAAAAAACTAACTCCTTTGGAGATACCACATACATTTTTAGAAGCACTAACCGCACAACAAAAACTTCCTCTTGACATCTTTTTTATAATTATTTTCAATTATAACGTCATTTACTTATATATATTATTAATAATGAATTTCGGAGCACGTTATAAAAAAATTCTCCTTGAAATCCAGATATCAACACAACCCACCACCGCATTGGCAGCCATGTTGGTATGATAGATAAAAAATGCGTGATAAAAAAGGACCTAAAAATTTTCTTGAGCGTCGCTACTATGTTTTATATTTATTGTGGTAATGCTTTGTTTATGGACTGTATTGGAAATATCATATCTCGTTACTAGCAACAATTGATTTCAGGACGTTTGGATGGTTTCTAGAAAATTGTATAAGTTTCTTTGAAGAGCTTTTGACCCTGATTTAAAGAGTGTAGAATAAATTTTGCTCAAGTCTTTGTTTTACCTAGATCATTTGTCAAAATCGTCCAATATGTCAGTTTTCATGTTGATGTTTAAGTCTTCTCCCATCATTTTATGTAACGCATTAGTATACGAATTAATATTGGTCTTCTAGTCTTCAAGCTGTTTTCTTTCATTCAAAAACACGTTGATAAGCAAACAGTGCTATACATTTTTCTTCATATTTTGATTATTTTTGTGGCATTTTTTGAAACTAAATTACTTTGTTTTATGTTATATATTTCTTTTGTCTGTTAAATCAAATATCGAATATTAGACGTCTACTAATTACTCGTTCTAAATTTTGGAAGGCAACCCAGAAAAAATTCTATTTTAAAATGACAAATTAAATTTGTAGATGACGCCATTTGTTTATGACATACAGCAGTCTGGAAAATTAATTATCGCAGTGTGTATTACGGTGACGTATCGGGAGGTCATGGGGAGGGGTTCGTATGCATGTTATATAAAGCCTGATCTCCAGCGTTAAATTTATATTTTTACATTTAAAAACTGGTTAAATAATCCTTCTCTCCAAAGCAGAATAGAACAGAATGCTGGCGGGAAGTTATCGCCTGCTAAGCTTTCTATCAGTTATTATCAAAATTATCAAACAATTATATTATTTAAATTAAATGACTGCATACGTAAATATTTTGTCAGGGAAGCATTTTGGGTTTGGATCGGACCAATGCACGATCCTTCAAGCCACAAGACAATAGTAAACATTTTCTTAAACTTCAAGAGAATATTTAGTATGGGGATGGTTTTCTTCTATATGTGCAAAGCCATTTTGCATAATGGTCTCCTGATCAACGTTATAAGAACTGGAATACACAATTATCTCATCAATCTTTCTAGACAATAGAAAGTTTATCCTTTCGATTGAAAACACTAATTCAAGTGACAGAGAATTAAGGGCGCGGGTACCACAGGGCCCAGGGATTCACGCTCCTCTGCAGGTTGCTGATCAGCATGGCTATCTCAACTTTTTATATAGTAGTGCGGAATAACTCAGCTGATGTTAGTTTAATCCAGTCCCGCAAATTCCGCGGCCTGTGCCGCCCGATGCTTGTTTTGCCGACAATTTTTCCTTGGATAATTAGTTGTAATATTTCATACTTGGGACTGCCGGAGATGTACCTCAGGAATTTGAGCTTTCTTTTTTTGATGGTACCTAAGGTTTCCAGTTCTTTATTCATTTGATCTGGGACTCGTCGATTTATAACTCGATCCATTTAAGAGATTTTCAGCATGCGTCTGTAGACTCACATTTCAAAGGCTTCTAGCCTTTTTGTAGTCCCGTTGTCCACCCCACGAGCCATACAACAGTAATGAGAATATGTAACAACGGATCATTCACATTCTCAGGGCCAGCGATAGATCTCGTGCTATCAGCAGTTTCCTCATTTTGGTAAAGGCAGTTTTTGCTTGTTCGATTCTCACTAAGATTTCGTCTTTATGTGTGACATTGTCGCCGAGACTTGTTCAAGAGTTTTGTTGTCTATAATTAATTGTTCAATGTTGTTGTTTCTTTTGGACACTATTGGTTTTCTGGTCTTCTTTATATTTATGTTAAATCCATATTTCTTACTCGCTCTTGTCACCCTGTCAACCATTCTCTGCAGATCTTCCAGAGTATTTGTGATCAGGACTATATCGTCTGCAAGCTGTCGTGTGTCTTAATTTGTTCGCAGCTGATATTTCAAATTCTTATCAAAAAATTCTCCACCACCTGTATTTATTTACTGATAACACACTGGTGTGTCAAAATAATGCAGACTTATTATTTGTAAATTATAGTAAAATATAACTCAACTGGAAATAAAGATGAGCAACTGGAAGATAAAATTAAGCCCAAATAAAACACAAGTACTGTAGTGAATTTGAACATCGTATGCCTTTAACTAAAGGTCAAGATATATAGTCAAGAAATTAGCTAGCACGCTGAAATTAAATATTTAAGACGGTTATTGGTGGGTAAATTGGAAAATGGATACCGATAAATTAATTAAAATAGCCCTCAATCAAATGTACCCAATCTATCCTCTAACAAACAAGAGAAACAGAATTCAGAAAATCTTTACAAAATAATTCACTTTCGGTATTCATAAGATTATATTTTATTCATAGAGACTAATATAGAGACGATATTTAAATTTATTAATAATTACACTCCGTTACAAATTTAAAAAAAAATTAAGTACCCACTTCAATTTTTCCTGTTTATTTATTCATACACACCACTTATTAAGAATACATAAGTATTTTTTGTCTATCGCATACTGTTTTTTAGGTACGATAGTTAACAATTTTAAGTAAAATAATTAAGGAGAAAAGTACAGTGTACACGTAGCTTCATTAAATTTTCCAATAATTCGAATAAAACTGCTAAAAAAACTTATTATTAATACATTTGGACACAACTAAATATAAAATATATGGTAAAAAGTTTATATTGTACATTAAAAGTTAAAAATATTTAACTTTTTCTCTTATGTTGAGAAATATTTTCTCGTTTTAAAAGCCAGCAGTAATCTCCCAACATAGCTACGTCCCAACGACCTTGAAACCGTTCCTCAAGCCTTTTCACATCCTGATGAAATCGTGCCCCTTGTTCATCACTCACTGCTCCAAGATTTGTAGTCTTGATCCAAGTAATTCGGCTTGTCTAACAGACAAATTCAAGTCCCGTATCAAATCATTTAATTCCCGTTATTGAATTAAATGCGGTTGGCATAGATCACTTGAAGAGGGTAAAAAGTCTGGATCTTGCTTGTCAACTTCCATGTCTTGTCCATCGTTATTTTCATCGCTTGGTACATCTAACTCTTCAGTTTGACTTTTCTTAGGAGGCAAAGGAGGAGTCATGTCTTCAGAATATGGTATTGGTTTTGATACAGAATTCACAGAAGGGTACTCGATATTATGCTTAATTTTCTTTGAAAATCCTCGTACATCAGTCATGCAGAAGTAGCAATCGTTAAAATGATTATTAGGTTCGCGCCACACGGTCGGTACTGCAAATGGCATAGATGTTTTGTTTCCGTTCAACCACGACAGGAGAGTAGCATAACATGATACACAAAACAGTTGCGGAATCCAGGGTTTATCTTGATGTACAGTACGTCCAAAATATAGAAAATACGCAGTACATACTTTTTCAGATATTTTTTTTCCTTGAGACTTGAGAATGTACTGTCCACACACGTAACAAAACTTGTTTGGTGAAGTTTTGCACTGACGGCGACTACTTTTTTCATTATTCATCTTTAAAACTGTATTATTACACTCTTAATCAGGTAATCTCAAAAAAACTAACAAGAAATGAACATATCCTCTCAATAGATTATCTAGCGATTACATTTATTAATATGAACAATATGAGGGTAGGTTAAGAAAAGGTTATCGGTGTGTACCTTAAAAACAAGACGTGATAGAAATAAAAGACATCCACTGCTTACATACTATAACTAATAGAAAACTATAATAGCAATCAGTTTTTCGGGTACTAAAATCATGTCACGCAGTGTTATTATTTACTTATTACATATTAACTCAAATGCAAATAACACTTTTGTTTTACCAAGAAATAGGCTTGATAGGATTTTTAAAAAAACCGATATCGCAGCTTAACATCCTTTTCTCAGTGACAAAATAGCGGAAGCTCAACTTTTGAACATCCAAATTTCAAAGTGAACTTTTTATTACAACTAATAAATGACTGAGATTCCATCAAAACGAATAAGGGAAGCGACTGTTAAGTACCTTTGTCTTTGTTGAATGTCATAACTTTGTCACTCTCTTGAAAGAAAGGAAAAAGGAATGTCAAAAAGTATTTTACTCTGACACACGATACGAGAGATAACGATAAAGAGGACGAATGATTTTCTCAGCATTTAATGCCGAAATTACATTTTTCACTTAAAATCAAATTTCTTTTCTAAAACTTTATTTTTAAATTTGAAGAAATTTCTTGAAAACTAATTAAAAGTAATGCTGTAGACGAGAATATCCGTAAATAAATAAATTAAAGGTCTAAAAATGTATTATGAGGTAAATTAACGCTTCATAAAAACCGTAATGGATTATTTTTACTTTAATTTTCGCCTTTTGATCCCCTGCTGACTTTTATGTTTTTGGAGAAAGGTTCTTTAAAAAAAGTCTAGGTTGCTTTATATATAATTTTTGAATAATTTTGTATGGAAACTGAGTATAGTCATTAGAGAGATCGTTGTTTTGTAAAAAAAGATATGCTTCTGGTAAGAATGATTTACAACTGCTTCATAATGATAACGTAGATTAATCGAAAAGAAAGCATTTTTATACTCTCTACGATTTAATTCACGATATGTGACGTCATGGTAGTTTACTATTAGAAAAATAATGCCGTGCGTTTAAGGACGAAAATGCCTGAGGTGCAAAAATTTGTTACCAGTTTTTAGATTTTATTTATGAACTATGGAGTGTTATATACAGTGTAGACGAAAGTAGTAGAGACTTGTTACTTCCAAAATTGGTGAAGTGATTTTTGCTTGTTAACATAATTGGCCGTTCCGTGAATTTCAATATAAAATTAAAATTTTAATAAATTCCACTTTAAAAAGTGATAAAAAGGACAAAATATCTTCTCTTACTTGTTTATAAAAGAAAATATGATTAGTAAAAGAAATTTTCGTTGTGCGAATGTAAACAGTACGTAATTAATACTGAATCATAAAATAAAATACTTAAAACACACAAAATGAAGCAACATTTTGAAAAATTTACTTGTATTATGACACCAACTCATTTGTTACATATACTAGAAATAAGTTAGTCTCATATTTCAAAATTTTATTTCATTTTGTTTGTTTAAGTTCCATTTTGTGATTGAGTATTAATTATATATTGCTTACGTTCACATAACGAAGATGTCTTTTGCTCATAATCTTGTCATCATATATATATATATATATATATATATATATATATATATATATATATATATATATATATATATATATACAGTGCAGTCTTCATGTTAAAGTTTTTAATAGGCTTACCTAATATATTTTGTTTACTATCCTAATTAGTTTATGAATTTCAGTTGAGTTTTAATATTGGATTTTATGTAACAACTTAATTCGTTCAAGGCTTTGCTTAGTTTTGTGTGTTTTTATTTTGTGTATTAAGTATTAATTACATATTGCTTATATTTCTTTCGTTTGCCGTTTAGAGTGACAACAGCGAACATTTCTTTTGCTAATCGTTTTGCTGTTAGGTAGTATCATTTTAGGATTAAGAGACGATATTGTTTTGCAGTTCTTATTTTTTTTAATCGTTTTTTTTTTAATTTATAAATAAGTTATAATAACTACTAATTATGTATGTAGCCAAGCCAAGTATGTTTCATAAATTAATAAACAACTATACTGCTCTGCCGGGTATTGAACGGAAGACCCTGAGTACCCTGAGCTGGAACTATAGCATTTTTAATTACTGTTATAGCACTACCAAATCGATTTGAATGATTTACTTATCATGACGTAAGTTGAAAAATGCATGATCGAATACAAGAAGCTGTGTTAAACTCGGTTCAGTAGTTTTGTAGATATTTGAGGACAACATACATATATACATTCGCAAAATTTAGTATAAAAAAAGTATTTATTTAAAAGTTTTTTACGTCCTTAGATAGTAAAGGGTTGCCATTAAAATGCTAAAGATTCAGTAGTTTATCTAGTCTCAGCAGCGTCAACGATCGCCTAGATTCCCCTTTCCACTGGCTACACGTTTTACTCCGATGTTTGGGGTCACCATGCTCTTGAAGTATCCATTGCTTATTTGTATCTATAAATCAGTGTTTGGCAGTTCCGCAGTCGTCTTCTTGTAAATCTGGAGCAGCATTCAAATTTTAAGTAAAAATAAAGAGTCTCTGAATACCTCTTACCGAAATACGGATTTTCACGGGGTGTTTCACGATGGGCTGATTAATCGGTTGGTGGAAATTGATCAGGCTCGATAACCCCGAAATAAAGCTTCATCAGAAAAAATTACATTGCACCAGCCTCGGTCTATGTTTTCCTATGCCGACGCGTATACTTTGGAAGCGTATATGGATTAAGATAATAAATATCTCAATCTCAATTTCAAAGGCCATACCAACTGTCCATTTGTGAACATAGGCCTTCCTGATTCTATCCCATTGGGCTCTATTTTGCGCTTCTCTGATCCAGTTCAGCCCGGCAGTTAACCTTAGATCATTTGTCCAGCGTGTTGGTGGACGTCCCCTTTTTCTCTTCCCGGTATACGGTTTCCAATGAAGGAGGATGTTGTTCCATCTTGAGTCGGTGCATCTCGCGATATGTCCTGCATAATTCCACTTTAAAGTGATGATTTTTTCAACAGCATCTCTCATTCCTGTCGTCTAATCCATTCATTGGTCCTCCTGTCTTTCAAAGATATGCCAATCATTTTTAGGGTTTGCTAGTCCAAGTCTGACATCTGTACGTAAGCACTGGAAGAACATATTGATCGAATATTTTCGATCTAAGCTTTAAGGCAATGTTCTTATTCTTAAGCATATGTGATAATTTTCCGAATGCAGACCATGCCAGCCTTCTCCTTTTATGTATTTCACTTGTTTGGTTTTCTTTCTCCGGTTGTATGTGGTGACCCAGATAAATGTATTTTCAATTTGGTAGTTGTTAATTATTATGTGTGGGTCTCTGTTACACATTTTAGATCAACTTTCTTGATTTCTGTTCTAATTATCGTACATATGCTGCAAATCACCTGGATTTTCGTTTATGATGACTATATCATCAGCGAATCTTAAGTTATTCAGTCTGCTTCCGTTTATTTCAATACCCTTGTCTTGCCATTGTAGATGATTGAATACCTCTTCTAATGTTGAATTGAATAACTTTGGTGAAATGACGTCTCCTTTTCTAATTCCTCTGAGAATACTGATTTTTTTCTGTGTCTGTGTGCAGTTTAATAGTTCATGTTGCCTTTTTATATATAATCTTTATTATTTCTATATATCTGTGGTCAATTCGTATCTTTTTTAAACTATTTACAATTGCCCAATGTTCAATGGTATCAAATGCTTCATAGAAATCGACAAAAGTAAAACAAATGTCCAAGTTGTATTCAACTTTTCTATTAACATTCTCATTGTTAAAAGATGGTCACAAGTGCTAAAATTTTTCCTAACGCCGTCTGCTCCACAGGCTGTTAGTCATCTAATCTTCTAGAAACTCGGTTTGTTATAATTTTGGAGAAGAGCTTATACGTCTGTGAAAGTAAACTAATAGGTCTATAGTTCTCCAGATTTGTTTTGTCCCCTTTCTTGTGTAGGAGAATAACTATCGCATTATTCCACGCATCTAGTATTCCTCCAGTTCTCAAGCACTCGTTGAATAATTGGCACATTCTAGACAGAAGTTCGTCTCATCCTTCTTTTAGCATCTCCACTGATATATCATCCTCCACTGGTGCTTTGCAGTTTTTCATACTCAATAAGGCCAACATGATTTCATCTTTATCAATATCAGGCATATCTTGTGATCTGACATTCATTATCTTCCCTGTCGTTGTTCTGTATTCCGGATTCTCATCGAGTTGGGAAGTGTATATATCTTTATAAAAAGTTTCTGTAATTGTTATTATTTCCTGTTTCTCTCTTGTTTCTATTCTTTCCTTTTCCCTTAGACTGATGATTTGTTTTCTTCCACCACTTCTTAGACATCTTAAGTTTTTGTTATGTCCTATTGGTTTTTGTACCTCAATTTCGTAAGCTTTCTGTATATCTCTTCTGATTAACCTTCTTGTTTCTTTAGAGACTGTCCTGAAGTTATTGTCTCTACGTGATAATTTATTCCTCCGATCTATTAATTCTCTTGTTTCTGCGCTAAGTATATCCGTTTTATTTGGTTCCCTTTTGGCCACTGCATTTGCTGCTTCTTTTATTGATATTAGTGGTGATTAAGTGGTGATCTTAAACATCTGTTTAAATTTTTATTCCTAGTTATCTCCAATCTCTGCTTTAATTCTGCTCTATGTGCTTAACCATTTTTACTCAATTTTTCTGCATCTATCGTTATTTTTCTGTTATGCTTCTTTTATAGTTTTATATATATATATATATATATATATATATATATATATATACACACATATATATATATATATATATATATATATATATATATATATATATATATATATATATTATAAATATAATATATAAATATTAGCAGATTTTGAGCAATATTACATACATACATATTGAATTGAAAACCTCCTTTTTCTGAAGCCAGGGAAAATATGTTGGAATTCGATTTGTGTTTGGATTAGTCAACACAATCACAAAAATAATTATTAATTCTGTTAAGGTTTTAATTATTTTGTTGCTTAGCACATAAGTAATCTAATAGGTTTAAATATATGCCAAAAACCGTAATGGTTTGCTTTCTTTTTATTTTGAGCCTTTAAATATCCTGCCTAGTTTTATCTTTCTGCTTAAATACTTTTTGAAAAGATGTTTACTCAGGTTGAAATTTGCTAATCATGCTAATTATTTTGCTCTTATTTTTAGCAGTTGACCTATTTTATTTTCTGATGAAAATGGGCCAGTAAAGGGTAAAATGTCTTTTTCTTCTTATATTTTGAACTTTATTTAAAAGTTTTCCTATAGGGAACGCAAAAAAAGGTTTTCTATAGATGTGCGTGGGTTAAGATGAAGGATGAATTAATAGCGGTACAGGAGGAAGAAATGGCTCGACCGGAGAATCGAAAAAAACAGGAATGAATGACACAAGAAATACTAAATCTAATGGATAAAAAAACGGTTACAGAAAACAAAAGATGTCTCAAAGTACAACGAACTAAACAGAGTAATACACGATGACAGAAGAAATAGTAAATCTGATGGACGAAAGACAATTACAGAAAACAAAAGATATCTTAAAGTATAACGAACTTAACAAAAGTAATACGTCGAAAATCTAGTTAAGCGAGAAATGCCGGGAAATAGAGGAACTGTAAGAAAAACATGACACATTCAACCTACATAAGAATGTCAAGGAATTGGGAAGAAAAAAACAAGAAACAATTCTGAGAAATGGAAGTAATGAAATTACATTGGATATTAAGGGTAAAACAAAGACATGGGAGCAATACATAGAGCAACTGTTTAATGGACATAGATTAGAAAACTAACAGCTAAACAGAGATAATGAAATAGGACCAGAAATAACACGAAGAGAAGTTATTCATGCTATACAACTACAGAAGGATGGAAAAACAGTTGGTCCAGATGAAATAAAGGGAGGAATCCTCAAAACATTTTCGGATTAAAGTCCATTTATTAATCGGCTGGTAATCTTATTTAACAAGATCTATGAAATTGGATTGGCTAAAGTCGACTTTTATCCCAATTCCTAAAAAGTCAAAATCAATGAAATGTGACGATTATCGCTTAATAAGTTTACTGTCTCACGTTCCCAAGATATTCCTGAGAATCATCCCTACCAGAATATATAGAAAATGTGAAGCAGAAATAGATAACACATAATTCGGATTCTGAAAACGCGTGGGTACACGGGAAGTTTATTATACCAACGTACCGTAAATAATTATGCTTTTATTACAAAAAACTTAATTAGACGTGTGTAATTGGAACGGTATCTTTCACGCAATAGCAGTTTTCTGGGGAAAAACCCATTCATATTTGTGAAGAAAATCGTTATTGAACATAAAAGTTTAAGATTTTGCGTGAAGTGTCAAGCAATCATTAAAAATATTTTTATTCGCATTTGTTTGTTACTTCGAACAGTTTAGAAGATATTTGATAAAAGTCTACAAAATTAAATATCGGTATAGATATCCATAGACAATTCCATATATTCTTTAACCAATTTAAAACTGTCATGTTACCACGTTGTCGAGAAAATATTCGATCCCTTCAGTTTCAATATTCTCTTATGAAGCTGCGCGGATACCCTGCAGGGCAGAAGCTCTCAATAAAAAAATCAAGGGTTTTGCCAGCAGACTTGCTGCATTTTAGCAGCAAACACACAGCGTCTAGTTGAGGAAGGTGTCCAATCTTTTGCTGACATTATGGCACTAGTTTTATATTTTTAGGTTTATATATTTATATATTTGAATATCACATTTAAGGTACCGAAAAACCATGTACTTCTCTATCTTTTTGAATATATGTAGCCTCAAATAAATTATTTTCTCTTTAATATTGATTAACGAACTGATTTATTACGAAAATATTAACAGCTTCGGGGATTTGTACCAAAGTCGTGCAGGTTTTGTACCCTTGTCGGCTTGTCTAAACACCCGTTAATACGAAAAAAGCATATCATCTTATTTACAATTAAAAAAGTTCATGTACATGCATTTTATTTACCTAAAAATTTCTCTTAAGTATTTTAAATCGTATTTTTTGTAAGATTTACTTAAAAACTATTTAAGTAAGATATTCTTAGAATCAGGAGGACAAAGTATAAATCCATACTTCTTATCAGAAAGTAAAGTAAACATGATTGTCTATGAATCCCACTCATGCCTCTCTTTATACTGGTGTCGATCAGCTAATGGTCTCGTTATGGCTGTAATGGATCCAACCGTGAAAATATGTAATTCTTTAAGAATTCTGTCACTCTATAATAATCACACGTCGAATTTTAGCGGTAAGATGTAACAACATCTATTAAGTCATTGCCTGACTGCACAAATATCAAGACATCTGTTGTAGTGAGTTCAGTTTAAGTTTTCAAGCGTTAACAACCAGATCCACGGTTTAAAATCATAGATCTCAGCCTTAAAAACAATCCGAAACCTAAGATTATCCATTTTTTTTTTAATGTGACGACATTCACCAACGACTGTTAAGTATAATTTATACCATTTTTTTTTCCAACAATTATCCTATTATTTTCGAGGTTTGAAAGTTCCAGTATTATGTTCTTTTAGTGTAAGGAAGATTGAGAACTAGCACTAAAATCTTTAAAGTGATATTATGTCTACATGTTTAAGTTTTTTTTTTAGATAATGTGGCTGTAGGTGTTTGGAATAGGTACAAATAAAGAACAATTCATGGCTATTTTCTGGTTATTACTAAATTTTTTATTATTTTATTTTACTTTTAGAAAATTACAATATATTAGACTAAAAAAATAATTAATTTATTCGTCACGATTACCCAAAGAAAAAGTTAAAGCCATATTTAAATTTCAGAATAATTCTTATACAATTGAAAGCACCCATTTCGTTTTTTATTCAGGCTTTTTCATTTATTTGCTATTCAGAAATAATTGGACACTTGATTTGCATATCCCGTTTGCATTTATTCGAATAATATCTCGCTTGAATTAACAACTCGGTAAAGTCGATAAATATATTTTTGAAGAAACTCATTATTTCATAATTTCTTGCCAATCCAAAATTAAAATTTATTTTTCGTAACTAATATGCTTAAAACATTACGCGTTCAGAAGCACCAGTCATTCCATAAGAAACTTAGCTTTTGAGGTTCGGAACCATAAGGAATTTACTTGTTTTCAAGTGACGATATATCTCTTAAAAAAATATAAGTAAGAACTTGACCGCTCGTATTCCTGAAAAAAATGTGTTTCGAGAACATTTTTTGCCATCAATGAATTCTTTGGTGTGTTAACTGTTACCTTAATAAGTTGTGGCAGCCGTGGCTCAGTGGTGTAGTACCTTGCTACTGTGCAGAAGGTCGAGGGTTCAATCCCGCAGGTCGATATACTTTATTTATTAAATTATTTAAGTATATTTGGCCTGGCCACGTACATAGGTAGTAGTTGTTCGCATAAATGCAATAACGCCAGAGGCAGCACTATCGCGTTGTCTAAAAGGTGCTTGAAATACAGAAATGTATGTTTCGGCACTTGGACAACCTCGACGGGTATTACGACACCCTCACCGATATCCTTAGGATATGAAGAAAAGGCTAAAATCCCTACTCAGGCGAGGAGGTGAATAATATAAAAAAAAAAGTTTTTCAATCGCCTCATGCATCAATAATCGCCTGGCATCTTCGAGGCATGCTCTCGACGAGATTTTCTGCATAATCTGCATATTTTTTTCGAATGTCGTGAGACAACTAAGTCAAAATCCTCAGAGTCTTTTCTCTGAGCTTTTTCTTTACACGGGACCAAACGTTTTCAACAGGGTTGGCGACCGGTGGTTGTGAGGGCCACTTTAGTATCTCATCGTGGGCCCAAGCGAGCCGCCTGGCGACGTGATTTTCGCCGAGTAAAGGTTTCTTCACCGTGCTTCGGAATTTGACACCATGAGTAGAAAGATGTTGTCGAATAGTCGCTTCTTGGCGCAGCGTCAATTTCGGGTCCCGTGAAAATAAAGACACGATTCGTTTTTTTTTTCGACTTTCGAAGTGGCTTTACCTACCGAGCTACGTTTAGGCAGGTCGTCGACATTTTTCGTCTCGTTAAAACAAGTTACCCGCTTCTTCACAAACGATACCGACTTTTTAATATATTTAGCAGCTGCGGTATTTGTCATTTTAGGTCCCTTTGAATGGGAACAAAGAAAGCCTGGAATTGAGGCGCAAACGAGTGGATTTTGGATTTTACGTGATTTCGACAAAAGTTCGAAATCGACTGATAGTTTTACTAAAACGCGTCGTAGATAAAGGTTCCTTCTACCGATTTTTTGTTGAATCGCTAGAATCGCATCTACCAAAAATTAATTACTGTAGACACGTTCTTACTTGAAAGACTGTAGAATTATATTACATTTAATTCATTACATCAACCGTTTGCATAGTAACTGACTTATTAATTGGACACCGTATACTATCTACTGCTGTTATCTGCTACTAAGAAAACTATTATAATTTTTAAGGGTATTCTTTCAACTTTCCAGCTTTGTATGATAAATGAAAATAAGAAACTTTTTATTTCACCAGTAGCTAAATATAAAAGGAAACAAAGAAGGTTTAAAAGGTTTCATTAGTCTTTTTTCCAGGCAATTTTACGCTTACGTATCCAACTAACGCCTTCCTACACCGTACTGTAATTTGCTTACGAAAGATTAATAAAACCCTGCTTCAACAAAGAGTAAAAGGCCATAAATCTTGTAAAAGTTATCAAACTATTAATCTGTTGTGACCTACATTTTCCCAGTATCATTTATAAACGTTGGTATAGAAACTGCTGTCAAATAACTTTGTTCCCCATAACTTCTAAACTATTTACGTGCTAATGCATAACTTTAATATTCATAATTTGCGAACCGTTTGACTAAAGTTAGTTTCCTAAAATAAAAACATTTTCTGTATAATAGTCACGAAGTTGCATAGCAGTTGTAGCAGTAAATATATTGCAACCAACAATACTAGTTGTTTAATTACAAAACCCAACCCAAAAAACTGCAAAAACACTTTTTGACCCATTTTTTGGGTTCATTGATATTTAAATAAATTTCGAAATATAGGTGTCAAAAATAGTCGAGTCATCATCCCTTGTCATATTATAAAAAAATATACTAGACTTTCATATATAGCAACCAAGATATATCCATATTAGTAATTAAGAGATGAGAGAGACAGTGGGAAAAAGGAGGTATTCTCCCAGCCCCTTTACATTTAGAACATAGGACCAGAAACGGGGCTTTTTTTATTGGGGGAAGATTCTAAAATTTCAGTACATAAAACGGTTTTATGAAAAATTTCTTCCTGTCGGTCATCGATCTTATAGTTCAAGACCTAGACTAAGATCGACCTACCCTCATCTTTATTTGAATGAGAGGTAACCATCTATTATTTTAATGTCTAGTTGATTTAAGACTTTAATATCTTGGCTAAAGTAGACTTATCTGTTTTTAACATTTCACCAGTATACGAGATAAGAGTAGGCGTCACTGATCCTATTGGAAAAGTCCTTTTCTATCACATAGAGTAGTTCGTGCAGTGTTTCTCTTTCGCGCCCCACTCTCTTACTCAAATGTTCGTACTTTAAAGCGCGACAACCGTGAGTCTCGACAACTTTTGCTTAGGCAACCTAATTCCATCGTGTTTACGATGAAATTACCTTCATTTTGATATACCATCAGTCTAAAAAGTCTCCATACACGACCTACTTTCTATACTATTTTTCTGATATGTTTAACTAATTAATTGAAACTATGATAAAACATGTTTAAACTAATATTTGAAACTTAACCAACGAGAATTAGTACGTGTATTAAAAACAACTACGGAACATATTATTTAGAAGTTACATCATTGTTATAAAAATGTAAGCAAGATTAATGTCAAAAAAGTCTCCATACACTTAACAATTACCAATAATAGTTTGGCGGAGTTTAACGGTAAATAACAACTTCGTTTAAACTAATATTTAGTGGGACCGCCGCACAGTGGGGAAAAACGAAAAATCGTGTTTCAAAATTGTCTAGAGCCTTCAATTTTGGTTCGATTTGGACGATTTTTTTTTAAATTGAAGCTTATTAAATTCCGAACAAAGTGGTCGGAGTCGATTTTTCAATTAAACTTTTGTTTCAAAATGGCAGACGTTGGTTTCTGATTATATAGCGACTGAGACACAGAAAACGCTTACAGTTTCAAACCAAGTTGTGCCACTGTTTAGCAATAGCAGCCACTTTTTTGCTACAACAGCAAACAATGTGGCTAGTGCAGCAACATATTTAGCTGTCTCTATTTTAACAAAACGTTTTAGCTGTTGTAGCCATTTTCTAGCTGTGTGAGCTGTCCTTTTCTGCGTGTATCGCTGTTTTTTGTATCTGCTAGAAAATTGTCTACGATACTTACAATTTACAGCAGCAATATTATAGCAATAACTGCATGAAAATTTAAATCCCGCAACTAAACTTGAATGATCTGACTGCCACAGTCTAAATGCCACAGAGAAACTTTCTTGCTCGATTCAATTTTGGCATCCGCCATACTTGATTTGTCATTTTAAGTCAATTGTTAAAACATATTTATAATTAACAACCTTAAAGAAATTGCTTATGCAAATGTTATGGATATAAAATAATAATGGTACGTTTATTCATATTTATAATACTTTTATTGTTCATGGCAGCCATTTTGGGTTCATTATTATTAATCTTGTAACTGTGATATTAGATATATTATCTGCGACATAAAAAAACATACATACACGCATTTTAGCACAACTGTAAGCGTTTTCTGTGTCTCAGTCGCTATATAATCAGAAACCGCCATTTTGAAGACGTCCGCCATTTTGAAACAAAAGTTTAATTGCAAAATATGCTCCAACAACTTTGTTCGGAATTTAATAAGCTTCAATTTAAAAAAAAATCGTCCAAATCGAACCAAAATTGAAGGCTCTAGACAATTTTGAAACACGATTTTTCGTTTTTCCCCACTGTGCGCCGTTGGCCTTCATAATCTTTTGTACCCTTTTTGTCATACTTGCAATCAGATATTTAGTAACTTTTGCTGGCATGTTCTCCCATTCGTTCAATATTCTGTTTTTTAATTCTTCACTATTTGAAACATTATGTTTGCGAACGCGCCGTTTAACTTTAAGTTCTTCCCATAAATGCTCGATGGGGTTAACATCGGGTGATTGCAGAAGTGTGAGAAGCTGCTGTCGCACATTATGGATCATCCATTCTCGCACCAAGTTTGCGGTATGTTTCGGATCATTGTCCTGTTGGAAAATGTATCTTTTTTCTAGTGCTAATTTTTGGACACTCTCTCTTAAATTCTATCTCAAAATGTTCAGATAAACATGCTGATCCATGGTACCATTAATAAAATGTAAATTCCCAATCCCTCTAGCGGACATGCATCCCCAAAGCAGAACACTGCCATCCTCTTGTCTCACCGTGGAACAAATGTTTTTAATATCGAATGCGATATTCTTCTTTCTCCAAACTTTAGTACCTCTATCAGACCCAAAAAGGTTAATTTTAGTTTCATCACTAAAGATTATGGATTCTCACAATTCGGGAGATTTAGTAACGTATTCTTTAGCAAAACCTAACTGCTTTTTGCGATAAGCTTCCGAAATTAACGGCTTCTTCCTGGCGGCACACCCCTTATAGCCTGCCCTGTGTAAACAATTTCTCACTGTTTGTGAACAAACACTTTTCGAAAATAGTTCCCGTACTTCCTTTAATTTTGGCGCACTTTTCTTGGGATCTATAATTATTTGTCCAAAAATACTGGCCGGGACGACCGGAGCGTGGTCGAATTTTATAGGAACCCGTTGATTTATACTGGTTTACAATGTATTGAACAGTAGCATGCGACTGTTTAACAATTTTTCCTATATTTTTGTACGATTTTCCATCTTTCCACAAATCAATTATGATCTTTCGAACTTGAAATAGAATTTCACAATTTCTCTCGCTAATTTTTAATACTACTTTGAAAACTCACTGCAAAATTACTAGCAATAAGTAACAGATTATAAAGTATGGTCGAAAATTATTCATTCGTTTTCAGTTTAGTGAGCAATAGAGAGCTTGATAAAATGCGGCTGATTATAACATGTTTTTTTCAATGCAGTTCTTGAGTGTATGGAGACTTCTTTGACATTAATTTTGTTTACATTTTAATAACAATGATGTAACTTCTAAATAAAATGTTCAGTAGTTGTTTTTAATACTAATCCTCGTCGGTTACATTTTAAATATTAATTTAAACATGTTTTCTCATAGTTCCAATTAATTAGTTAAACATAACAGAAAAATAGTATATTTCAATTAAATAATAGATGAGGGTAAATTAATAATGTTAACTCACGTGTTTATACCTGGGAACTTAGTAGCAGAGTCAAGCAACAGATAGGCAACCTAATTTTTTCGTTTTTTTTTTTATGTCTTGTACTTTCGATTGGTACTAAATTTATTGGAATAACAAATGAGAGGGATGATGGTAAAAAATATAATTAAATTGTTTTCAATTAAGGGTAATAAATAATAGATGAAGGTAAGTCGATCTTAGTCCGAATCTTAAACTATTAAGATTCGGATTAAGATCGACTAAGATAAGATTATATAGTTTTTATAGTTCCGGTGTATAAAAATTTTTTTTTGACAGGTATCGCCACAGCTGCCTATTACGTCTTTTTTCTATAAGCAGTTTCACCTATAGTATTGAAGAAATATAAAAACACCCTTTTTTATCCACCTACTCCCCCCACCGCCCCTTGAACTTGGCTACGCCATATTTCTGCACCCGTTTTTTACGCTGTAAAGACTATTTGTCGCACAAACGTGCTACAGAGATATTGCTAAAGCTCTACAGGAGCGACACGTGTACGGCAAAGGCAATTCATGTTGGTTTTGAATCGTTGAGAAATACACTCGTAGACAAATTACTCAAAAGGAATGAGGTTCTCCATATAAAGAAATTTTTTAAAAGGGTGGTCTTATAAGAATGTGATGTGTGTTCCTAGCATCCACGACTCTGGGAGGAAATAAGCGAGCGACATCCATTGAACACTTTCTGTGAAAGTACTTGTAGAATAGAATCCTCAACCGTTCTTCTATGTTCCAAGGAACCAAGGTTGCCGGGTCGTTGCAGGTCTCCAATCAGGCGAATGGCTCTCCTCTGAACAGAATGTCACAAACTCGGGGTATGTTTAGTCGCAGAGCACCAAATATGGGAACACTACGCACCGTTAGACGAATTTGCTCAACTTGTTACTTCGCGTACAACGTTTTTTCAAGCAGTTTTTTATATGGAGAACATCATCCCTTTGGAATAATTTGCCCAGCGCTGTGTTTCCCACCGAGTACAATTTACAGCGATTCAAGAACAACGTGAATCGTTTTTTCCGCACACATGCCGCTCCTGGAGCGCTTTAGGGACTTCCCTGCAGCACGTGTGCTAGACTCATAAAAAAAAAATATAGATAGAGATAGATTATACACGGGAACAACACATTAGTTGGACTTTCTATTTTGTACTTTTTTGTTTTGGATACTAGTCGTGATAATGGAAGACCTGGAAGAAATTCTATCTTGGGGTGATAGTAACCAAGTAAAATTTAACGCTACAAAAATCCAGGCGACAGTTGTTTCTAAAAAAGTTAACGTTGCTGAACCCGACATAGTTATGTTGGGGCACTTCATTCCTCTAGCATCATCGCTCAATTTGCTGGGCGTTAATTTGGCAGCAATTATATCTTGGCATGAACATCTTGCAAGCATAGCAAAGTACAAAATAGAAAGTCCAACTAATGTGTTGTTCCCGTATATAATCTATCTCTATTTTTTTTTTATTTTTTTATGAGTCTAGCACACGTGCTGCAGGGAAGTCCCTAAAGCGCTCCAGGAGCGGCATGTGTGCGGAAAAAACGATTCACGTTGTTCTCGAATCGCTGTAAATTGTACTCGGTGGGAAACACAGCGCTGGGCAAATTATTCCAAAGGGATGATGTTCTCCATATAAAAGACTGCTTGAAAAGCGTTGTACGCGAAGTAACAAGTTGAACCTCATACGGATGTGAAGCACCAGCGCGACGTGTATTTCTAACATGCACCGCTTTGGTAGGAATTAAGCGGGCCACATCCTTCGAACACTTTCCATGAAAATAATTCTAGAACAGACTCAAGTTTGATGTTCCAGCGAATCAAGGCCGCCGGTCAATTCCGGGTCTCCAATCAGACGGACAGCTCTTCTCTGAACAGAATACAACAAATGCAGTGTATGTTTGGGAGCGGCGCCCCAAACGTGGGAGCAGTATTCCATAGTTGGTCGAATTTGAGCTTTGTAAAGAATTAACAGTTGTTGTGGGGTGTAAAGCTTTCTGGTTCGAAATAATATTCCCAACTTCTGAGAAGCTCTCCTTGCTATGCCTGCAACATGTTCATGCCAGGACATATTTGCTCTCAAATTAACGCCCAGCAGATTGAGTTACAATATTAGAGGAATGGAGTGCTCCAACATAACTATGCTCCCAAACTAACGCCCAACACATTGAGCGACGATACTAGGGGAATGGAGTTCCCCTACATAACTATGTCGGGTTCAGCAACGTTAACTTTTTTAGAAAAAACTGCCGCCTGGCTTTCTGTAGCGTTAAATTCTACTTAGTTACTGTCACCCCAAGATAGAATTTCTTCCAGGTGTTTGTTAAGTTGAACGACCTTCTGCTGTTTGCGGATATTTACATGCTCCGCAACAACTTCTTATCTTATACAATGTGCAAATTCGTCTAACGGGGCATACTGTTCCCATATTTGGTGCTCTGCAACTAAACAAACCCCGAGTTTGTGACATTCTGTTCAGAGGAGAGCCATTCGCCTGATTGGAGACCTCCAACGAATCGGCAACCTTGGTTCCTTGGAACATCGAAGAACGATTGGGGATTCTATTCTACAAGTACTTTCACAGAAAGTGTTCAATGGATGTCGCTCGCTTAATTCCTCCCAGAGTCGTGGATGCTAGGAACACACATCACATTCTTATAAGACCACCCTTTTAAAAAATTCCTTTATATGGAGAACCTCATCCCTTTTGAATAATTTGTCTACGAGTGTATTTCTCAACGATTCAAAACCAACATGAATTGCCTTTGCCGTACACGTATCGCTCCTGTAGAGCTTTAGCAATATCTCTGTAGCACGTTTGTGCGACAAATAGTCTTTACAGCGTAAAAACGGTTGCAGAAATATGGCGTAGCCAAGTTCAAGGGGCTGTGGGGGGAGTAGGTGGATAAAAAGGGCGTTTTTATATTTCTTCAATACTATAGGTGAAACTGCTTATAGAAAAAAGACGTTAGCGGCAGCTGTGGCGATGCCTATCGAAAAAAAAACTTTTATACACCGGAACTAGAAAAACTTAGACATGTCTCAGCATATAACCTTATCTTAGTCGATCTTAGTCCGAATCTTAATAGTCTAAGATTCGGACTAAGATCGACTCACCTTCATCTATTATTTATTACCCTTAATTGAAAACAATTTAATTATATTTTTTTCCATCATCCCTCTCATTTGTTATTCCAATAAATTTAGTACTAATCGAAAGTACTGGACATAAAAGAAAACGAAAAAATTAGGTTACCTATCTGTTGCTTGGCTCTACTACTAAGTTCCCAGGTGTAAACAGGTGAGTTTACATTATTAATTTACCCTCATCTATTATTTAATTGAAATATACTATTTTTCTGTTGTGTTTAACTAATTAATTGGAACTATGAGAACACATGTTTAAATTAATATTTGAAACTTAACCGACGAGGATTAGTATTAAAAACAACTATGGAACATTTTATTTAGAAGTTACATCATCGTTATTGAAATATAAACAAAATTAATGTCAAAAAACTCTCCATACACTCAAGAACTGCATTAACAAAAACACGTTATAATCAATATAATAACCTTATTTCTTTGTCAGGACTTGTGCTTTTATTAAAGCAACGCATGGTGTGTTCGTTGATTCTTGTAGTGTAACTCATGCGTTGCTTTGATTTTCCCGCCTTGGTGGGTGTCGGCTTACTCGCCGGCACAACACTTTTGGCAGGTCCTGAGTTACACTACAGGAATCTATCTCTAAAATACTGATTTAAAATAATAAATAAAAATGTGCTTATTTTTTACCAGTAATTCTAGTTTCTAGCGTGGAATAGAAGCTTTCATGGTCTTGGTTAGATTTAAAAATGATGCTAGAGATCGGAATTAAATTGTTTCAAATTGCAGCTACTTTCCACTGATTTCAGTATTTTAATATTGATAAGTAGAGAACCCTCATATTACAGTAGACGATACGTCGAAAAATAACTCTGGTTAGACATAATCTAATCTCAAGAACCATAATTTCTCATTTAACTATATTACTTCCATTTTGATGGCCGGTTTCATGTTCTATATGGGTTTTGCATTTATTTATGCAAAGAGCCTAATGATAATAATTTTAGATCTTGATTATTATTTAGCCATTAGTACAATATTTCTAATTACATCCTGCATGCAAAATTCATTATTAATTTCCTATTTGTATTATTTAAACAATTTTGAATTATTTATTTGAAAATTTAAATTGGTCTCCCATTATTATCATACCGTACGAATAATTTTTAGGTTAATAAGCATTAAAGATATTCCGAGGCACTGGTTTGGTTCCAAGTCTTAATTTTTTGGTTTCCAGCCTCTGTACTCCCATCCTTTATAAGATAATGTCGTTTTTATTTCTATGTGTTTTATTTCGCCTCCGAGTATGCAAAAACTGGTGCCGTCGAGGTGAATAACTTTCATATAACCTTTATTTATGTGTTTATTTTCTACATAAAATCGAAATAAGTTGTGTATTTGGTAGTTTTGAATAGTGAAGTTTATATCTATAAATTAGAAAAACAAAAACTTTCAAATTTATATACAAAGTTCTACAGATTAAAATAAAAATACAGGGACAGGATTATATTTATTTGTATATTTCCAAATTTTTATAGGTACAGGACTTACAACTGTGAATAAATCAGTGTTAAGCAAACAAATTACAAGCTAAAATTATACTCATTGTAAGCTTACTTGAAATTTCATATCTAACGCTGGATGGCTTTGGAAAATCACATTTTTTTTAGCCTTTTTACTTCCCGTGCTATTGTATTCGTGAAAAATTTACTTTTCCAGATTTTCTCATTTTTTTTTTAAAGGTCTATCTATATAGCGAAAAAAAGATTTATCGTGGATACGTATTTTGCGAACTGGTACACATAATACTTGAAGAAGGAAATTACCTTGGTGGATTTTGAGGGATAGTGCTTTAGGGGGAAGGAGTAAAATGTGTCAGAGTCGATAAATTTTGCATAGTATCGGTAATATTGAGAATTTTTCCTGGTTTTGGGTTAGCATAATGGACAGATTTTAAGTATAACTGCCTATAGTCGATCATAAAAGAAGTCGATGAATATGAAACGTTTTTTTCATTATTTCCAAGGGTACGTTGAGGCAAATGTCAGTTTTCAGCTGTAAATATCTCCATAATATGGAAAAATTACATTGTACGTTCTCTATTTTATTTTATTCTGCTCTGAAATTTAGTATAGCCAATATCACTTGCACTGTGAATATAAGCATTTTAAGACCTCATTTATTAAAATCGGTTGAGGTTAGGCCATTTAGGCTATAGATGGTCACAATTAGAAAACGATGTTAAAGACGTTAATATTATTATTACATATTAGTATATATAAACTGGCTTGAATTAATCAAAGCAGCACCTGAACTAATCAGCCATTGTCGATAAGGCGACTAGACTTGATATACATACAACTACATAGATTTTTGAAAATTATTCTAACTTCCTAAATTCCTAATAATTGAAATAAATAAAATAAAAATAATAATCATGGAAACGTATATTTTTATTTATACATTAATAGATTTCTTTCTGCATTCCTCAACATTCTTTGTCAATTTGTTTAACAGTTGCATTTTATTTGTTTAATGTACATACATGTATCACAGAGATCATACATGCGTTAATAAATTTCATGCAGTATTAAATTACGAGAATTTTTCATATTTTTAATTCAAATAATGAACAAACTGAGCTTAATTATTTATTGTTAGTCATATTCTGGGTAAAGGTAAGGTTGCTTTGTATACATCGTATTATATGTCCTTTTTTGGGATTCTTCGGTTCAAAGGAATACGAAAATTATGTTATTTTATTATTTCCAAATTTAGTAAAAGTGCTTTTGAAACTCTCTCTATTCATTGTATCTGCACAATTTTTTTTTGTGTGATATAAAGTACCTATCAATTAAAATATCAAGTTTTAATGCATGCATTATATTATATAGTCAAATTCAGTATTTATGTCGTGGAATAATATGCAGATTAGGTAGATTTTTTTCATAATTTAAAGTAATCCTATAGACAGTCCGCCATGGTAGTGGGTAACTTCGGTAAAGGTAAGTGGCTGTTACCTTTTTTGTGTTTTATTTGACTTTAGAAAAATTAAGATAAAAAATATAGAGAGAGCGGGAGCGATCTAGAGAGCAAGAGAAAAAATATATTAAAAGCAAACAGTGTACTGGAAGTGAAAAGTGAAAAAAAAAATGTCAGCTGCTACTTAAAAATACCACAGTAATCGTATAAGGAAAGCAATGGGAGAAAGAAACATCTAGAATTGCTTGTTTTTACCCGATTGTTATTTTATTAGGCGCTTGACATAAGTATAGGAAAAAGTTTTTGTTTTTGTTTAAGTGAATAAATGTTGCTGGCCATATAGACAACCACATACTGAATAAAATTTCCAGGAAACTCGAAGACCTACGTAAAGCAGTTGCATTGTCTATCGTGCCAAAATTGAATGAAAAATATATTACTTGTCATCCTAAAATAAAAATATATTGCACTTACTTATTTCTAATCAATTTAATTAAAAATCTGACTGATATAATATTTCGATCTTAAGATAATTTGAGAGGCGTCATAGCGTAGTGAGTAAGGTGTTTGCTTTTTACGCCGGCGACTCGGGTTCGTATCTCGGCTCAGGAAAATAATAAAAAAAGCCTTTACATCGTGACACTCGATTTTCTCGGGAAGGCAATGGTAAACCACCCGTAGTATCATGCCTAGTAAAGGCCTCTCACTTTGGCCGTCTGTAACCGTCATTAAACTGTAGGTTCCCTTTGTCTGTGGAATACTTAAAGAGGCACCAACCACAGGCAAAGGTGAAAGGGTCGCCTGTGTTCGTATCGGATATGGCACTTCAAGAAGAAGAAGATAATTTGGTCGAGATTTGGGTGTCCATTAAAACCGGCCCTAGGTCTAGGCTAATTATTACTTTATAAAATTAGTTTATTTTTTGTCATTTATAGTTAAAATTTCTACATATAACCAAATAGTTTTATTTTTTTATTATGCTATAATTTTGCCTTTATTTTGAGTTTCTTAAACTATGTAGGTGAAACTGTTTCGGTGAAATGTTGCAGTCTTTGAAGAGGTAAATTTAAATGTTATACTTTATAATATGCTACTTTTCAAATATGCTACAAGAAACTAGGAATTGTGTAACCGCAAAATCTCTAAATTCCTGAATTTACGTCTAATTCCTGTTTGTTATACCTTGGCTCAATTAATTTGCCACATCACAAATATTGCTTGAAGAAAAAACAAATAAAATCAGAATTAAAAGAGAAATTAGACAAGGCGTCTCAATATCCCCAAAGTTGTTCACTTTGACTCTAGAAGACATGTTCAAATCGCTAAAGCGGGAAAACAGAGGAATACTAATGGACGGTGAACGATTAAATAACTTATGGTCCGCAGATGATGTCACTCTGATCACTCTGATTGCCAACATCAAAGAAGAAATGCTGATGGACTTAAATAGCAAGTCTCGAGAAATAGGTCTAAAAATAAACTTGACCAAAGCCAAATATTTGAACAACGAAACTGAAGATAACAGCCAGGAACTATTAATCGACGGTGAAAAGATAGAAAAGGTTCACACTTTCATATATTTAGGACAAAAAATTGAAACATCAAAAAATTAACAGATGTAATACAACGAATATGTATATTAAGGTGGAATTGGGCGGGCATATCGCAACGATGAATGATAACAGATGGACACGCCGTATGGTTGAACGGAGGCCTAGAGAATATAAAAGATGCAGAGGTAGATCACAGACAAGATAGACCGATGACATCAAAAGTTTAACAGGACACGATTGGATGCAGAAAGTAAATAATAGAGCTCATTGGAGACAACCTGGCTATTCTTTCATCCGACTATGGATGGAATAAGGTAATGATGATGATGATAATAGAAACCCTTCACCAGAAAGAAGAAGAATCAATTATTTTTTTATACATAGGTATATCAATTATCCTCGTATTTCATGTTTGTTTATTTTTTTATTTTTTAAAATAACAGGGCAAAAACACTAGAATTTTTCTATTTTCGTTTCCAGTTTTCTGGCCATTAAACAAAATTTTTGAATAACTTTTGTTCTTTTCTATTCTTTAATCTCACCCATTTATACTCATTAAGATACATAATAAATAGAAGCTGAGATCCGTGTTTTAGCTTAAAATATTTAAATTTGCTGAGTAAAAATCTAAATATGTAAAAGCTGCTATAAAAAGATGATTTAACTAGAAAGCACGAAGCTGCTAGTTAACATATGCTTTCGAGTCCACTTTGTCATAAAAATTGTGCATAAAACGATAATATTAATAAATAATACTTCACTTAACAAAAAATATTCAAATAAGTTAGTAAATATATTATACTTTATATTCCTCCCATACGGGATAATCCTTATTCAAATACGCATATATCTTATATATTCTTATTTTAACCAGAATTAAATTAAATAGTTACATTAGTCTCAGAATACATATTAAGAACTAATCTCCTTGGTACGAGGGTGGTTTGAAAAGTGAGGTAAATGACACACATATCGAAATCAGTATTGGGCCATTTAGTTCTATGCCTTAGAAAATCACATGAAGAGTTAAAATTCAGAGCTCAGTGCGGTTACTGTTTGTTCGCTCCAAATACGAACGTCTATCTGCGATTTTCGACATCAGAGAAAAAACTGAAATTCGAGCTGTGATAAAGTTTTACTTTTTGAAAATGGCCACCGAAATAAAAGTGAAACTTGACAATGTTCTCGGTGACTCTTCTCCTTTATTAAAGACCGTAAACTACTGGATTTCCTAGTGTGGCCGAACGAGCACAAATGACGAGTATCGCAGTGGTCGCCTCAGCGATGTAACAACTCCGGATATTGTGACGAAAATCCACAAAATGATTTTGAATTGCCGCTGTTTGAACATCCGGGGGATTACTAACATTGTAGGGATTTCAAGTGAACTCGCGCATAATATTTTGCATAAGCATTTCGGTATGCAAAAGCTGTGTGCATGGTGGATGCCGCGTCACAATGCACTTGTTACACGTCACTCGTTGCCATGACCAAAATTCATGATCTTCGCTCCTAATTGCTTAACTGTCCACCCAATTTGCCCGATTTGGCCCCTTTGGACAATTTTTTGGAGGACAACGATTTCACGGAATGACTATTTTGCACGTCAAGAGAAATCATTTTATAAAAATGGCTTAATCACATGGGAACATCGCTGGACGAAATATATCGAGCTCGAAGGAGATTATGTTGGAAAATAAAGGTAATTTTTCAATTTTGTTAGTATTTTCTTCTTCGTTTACCTTATTTTTCAAACTACCGTATGTATATAAAAAATTTTAAGAGGAAGAGAAGAAAAATTTATATATCTTCATCACATAAAGAGTTCGAATAGTTAAAGATTCTAAAAAAATAGAAAATTTAGCGAAGTATTCATTTCATAAAACGGTAACATAAATAAATTGTGTTCCCAAATTTCCTCTCAAAACCATTAATTATGACCAGAGCCAAAGATAAGGAGATTTAAATTTAAAACTAATAAATTTATAACATTTCAACAAGTTATTTTTAATGTTAAAGTTAGTGTTCCGTACGGAACGGTGTCTCTCTATCTGTTTGTCATACCCAATTTTCTCCGAAATTATTTGACATATAAAGTTGAAATTTGGCGCAAATATAAGAATTAATGGCCCAATCAGAGTCATGTAATTTTGAAAGTTAAATTTTGACTTAAGGGGTTAGTTTCGGGGCGTGAAAACGGAAGTGAAAAAAAAAATTATTAGGCCATCGAGTGGGGTGTCAAATGAAAGCTTGTGAAAACACTAGTTTAAAAATATATATGATATAATACTTATGCACACTTTTCTTTGTATTATTTTGAAATAATGGCAAAAAATCGCTGTCCCCTCAGCCTTTCTTGAAAAGCACTGACCAAAAAATTTTGAAAAAAATTTGGTACAGTCTTCATAAAGTGTAGATTGAGCGAAAAGTATCATGAGTGCATTACGTTTGATGATTTATGTGGTATAAAAAAAAATATATGGCTTGACAATTTGGTGGAGATGTTTTCAATATACTTTTCAGTAATTACTGCTACCGCGTGGCGTGTCTCTGTACTGGGACAAAATAATTTTTTTGTTTAAAATTGAACAAATATTTAGGTAGTAAATATTAGTTTTACACTTTTATTGCTAGATTCTAGATTGAGCTAGATTGATTGATTAGCTATTAGGCAGCTAAAATGCTATAATTATTATACATTATTGACTAAGAAAAAACGTGAAAATATACATCAGATCTTAAGATATATACATGTCAGAGACCTAATTAATTTAGCCGATTTAAGGTTTTTATTTCTTTTATTTTAGAAGCAGTCACCGTACGGAACACTAATTGCACAAATCCGACTTGCACTTGGCCGGATTCTTATTTTTATACTGAGACCGCAGAGACCCGGAACAATCATGATTTCGCAAGTTTTCTCTGAATGCTAAATAGTTCTATGATTGTAATTTTTAAGTATTGTGTATTAGATTTCAGATAGTAGTTGTTAAATTAAGGCGGCCAAACTCATAAGCATTGTAAAATGTTCTTCGATTACTAAATTTCTACACTGTCAAATAAGAAATCTCAACATTCTATAAGCACTATTTACAATATTTTAAGTAATATTAGTGGCGTAGCTTGGTTAAAGGAACGGCGAGTATATGGATACATGGAAAAGCGAGAATACAATCAACTGGTCATTAAACGACGACTGAAGGGCGAAACTCTAAAAGCTCTTCAACCTTACCCAACAGAACACATTAAAACTGACCTTTAAAAATCGATAATCGAGAGGGCGAGATTTGTCAACAAAAGAGAATTCCGATCTATCATGGAACTATATATATATATAGTTAAATATGTATATACGAATGCAACGTCACAGGTAACAATACTAGAAAAAAGAACGATATAAAAATTCAGCGTGGAGTAACACAGGTAGACTCAGCATCTCCTAAACTATTCACGTAGGCCTTGGAAAATACGCTGGACAGGGATAATAGAGAAATAATTATATATGGCGAAAAACTAACATATCTGAGATTTGCCGATGATTTGACCTTGCTAGTGAGAGACGAACAAGAACTACAAAGAATGTTGGAAGAATTGAATAGATAGAGAAGAGATAGGTCTCAAAATAAATACAAACAAAACCAAATACTTAACTAACGAGACAGAACAAAACCAAGATATAGTTATATTAGAAAATACACAAATAGAGAAAGTTGATAGTTACGTATACCTGGACCAAAAATTTGAATTATCAAAAAACAACTCGACATAAGATCTGCAGAAAAGAGTGTCCATGTCCCGTTTAGCGTTTGGAAGGCTACAAGGAATATTTAAATCCGATGTGCCTAACACGCTTAAAGCACAGGTGTTCGACCAGTATGTTCTCCCAGTCCTTACCTATGGAACAGAAAAATGAGTATTAAATACAAGTATAATCCATAGACAAGTGACCCAATGAGCCAGGAAGAGAAGAGTTCTAAACATTAAACTTAATGATCGCATACCAAACACAGAAATAAGAGGAAGAAAGAGTATGTACATCAAAGTGGAACTGGGCAGGGCATATTGGAGGGATGAAGGACAACTGGTGGGCACGAAAAATTTTAGAATGGAGCCACGCACCAATAAAATAAGCAGGACCACAAACTAGGTGGTCAAATGACATAAAAAGATTAAAATGAAATGAAACGAATTACTTTGTTATTTGTCACTTATTTTTTATTTATCTGCTATTGCAGTTTCGTAGGTTTTTGTACATTATCAAGCGTAATACTGCAAACTAAGGTGGTTTATTTATGATTTATAACAAATTTCCAGGTACAATTTGGAATTACCCATCATTAAATTACATGAACTTAAATTATTTTATTCCAGAGGGTTAAATGATATTATTGTTTAAAATTTGAAAAAAATACTTTTCAATATTTTCTTAAAATTTTTTACAAAAATTCCTGTCTTCAACGATATATCTAAAAAACTTCTAAAATACGCCAAATAGGGTTGAATTCTGAACATCTGTTTGATTATTTAATAGGATTTGTATCTTTATTTTTATTGTGCTTGTAGATTTCTATAGCTTCTAAAATATTTAATTTTCTTCCTTTTTGTGTTTTAAGTAATATTTGTAGATTATTCATGTGTGGCAAAATATGATTTGTTTGATGGAAGTGGTTAGCAAAGTTGGAGTTTTCTTTCTTTAATCTAACAGATGTTTGGTGTTCTTTAAATCTAGTATCGAAATTTCTTCCCGTTTGGCGTATATAACAGCTGTTACGTTCATTACATGACAGTTTATGACATTAAGATCAATAGTTTCATGCATTTAATATCCTTTTTATAAATTATCGAAATATTTAAGTAACTCTCTCCAAAATATTTTACATATTTTTCAGTACTATTTTCAAAAGGTAAGATAATTGTCTTAACGCTGTACTGGAAAACAATATAAATGACATTTTACAAAAATTTAACAGTTTTCACACCAAACACAAATTTACATGTGAAACCCAATAGACTATTAACTTTCTTGATTTGACAATACTGTGGTCGTTAGGTCGATATCTCAAATACACCACACCATAAATCTCAAAAAACAGTGTTATAATAATTGGCAGGTAGAGCACTAACTTTAATTTCCCCTGAGTTTCGACCTGAAGTTTTAGGAAATGTTAGGAAAATCGTAAAAAATAATAATTCTCAGAAAAACAAGTAAACGAAATTATTAAATAGAGACCTTTATAATAAAAAACAACTCAAGGATCAAAACAAAATTCAATTCACTCAAAAAAATATATACCATTACTATATACTCCGTACCGACAAAATCAAATTCATTCTAAAAAAATACATCCCAGTCTGCCAGAAAGCACAAAATCTTTAACCTATTAATGACAAATGGGGCCCAAGAAAGGAAATATATCCCCGAATTGAACAAGCTTGAGTAACATATATGAATCTGAATAAATTTTTCCATCGCTTAAGTCTCAGTCTCGAACTCTGAATTAGAATGTATTCTCCGTGCTATTGTATGAATGTGTGGCTCAGAGAAACGACTAGAATCTTTTGAAATGTACATTTATGGACGCCTTTTTTGCATCTCCTGGATACAGAAAATAAAAAACACAGAGTTACTGGAAAGAATGAACAGAATGAAGAAATTACTAACAACCATAAAAATAAGAAAAATTCAATACTTCGGACATATAATGCCCAAAGTACGAATTGCTACGTTTAATTACTAAAGGTAAAATAAAGGGAAAACGATCAATTGGAAGATGACAGAATTCTTAGCTGAAGGACATGACAAGGTGGTTTGGATGTGCTTCGAGTGATATTTTTCGAGTAGCAGTTTCTAAAGTTCGTTTAGCTATATGGATCGCCAACCTTCGTGAGGAGAACAAAGACTTATACAAAAATAAAATATGATGAAGCTCAGTTTCACCCATTATTAAAATAATATTTATAACTTTACGATAACCACAAAGCAACCTATAGCCAAAAATAAACAACCAAAAAATATATTTATATATATTTTAGTAATCGAGTTGTCACTCACATCCGTTAAACTACTTGACAAAAAAAAGCTGAACACATTTATTCCATTTCTATATTCATTTATACATTATAACACATTTCAGACTTCTCAGTTTTTACTTTCAGATATATCCTTTCAAAATAGAGTAGTCAATATATATAACTGTAATATAAATGTTATTTATGTGTTTGTTTCCGGATGACCCTCTAAAAAGCTGTTTATTCGACTGTTTTGAAAAGCAGAGTACATTTTGAATAAATCATTTTTACGAATTGCAAAATAAAAAGTTGGAAAAAAGTTGTTTAAGTTGACCATGAAAACCGTTAGAAAAATATGGAAACTTCTTAAACTTGTTCCAGTGTTATGTTTGTAAAATTAGACAATACATCAATAAATTTTTTAAGGCATATTGAAATAATGAGCAGTTTGAATATTGTGTGATGAACGCGTTCTTGTAATTGTTGATATTGATTATGCTGACGTCACCGCACAATGGCCAACGTCTAAAAAAAAGGATATAAGATATATAATAAGAAGAGAGTTATTGGTCGTCTCCCTACTTTTTTTTTTAGTCTAAGCCTTTACCGATAATTTTGAAGTTGACTTTTGCAATGCTTGTTAATTTCTCTCTATTGATAATTTCATCTCAAAATTTATTTTAATTTTATTAGTGTTTGAACGAATGAAATTTTTGGTTCATAATTTAGTTCCTCAAAGTGAGCACTTCTAACCTTTTTGCCAAAATTTCTTTTTTTTTACAATAATAAGCAGATAGCTTTATTTAAATATTATTAAAAAGAAAAAATAAATGATTTAAACTGAAAGATTTTATAGGGGAAACTCTAGAAATTTAAAAAAAAAAAATAAAAGTTGGAAGTTTAAATTTTCATTATTAACAATTTTTGACCCCAGTTCATCTAAGCCTGCGATGTAGTGAGCTTTAACAAGCCAAGATTTTGTCGAGAATTTGCAAATGCAAAATAAAGATCCCATGAATGCTACATTCCATGCCTTTCTTCCTACGACTATAGTTTCTGAGCCTATACTCTTCATCAGGTAGGCTTTAGGCAACGGTATCGATCGTTAAGACCAGAGTACCGTGGAGAGTCAAGTTGGAATGACTTTCGCTGGGCTTATAGCAATCATGGTACTTTATGTAAACGAGGTACTACTCGTTGGGCAACATACAAGCTCTTGCGCCATCTGTTGAGAGTTTCGAACATCGAAAAAAACTGCTCAATTATATAAACCTAACATTGTTAGGAAGGATAAATCAAATGCATATTCCGAAATAAAATTTCAGAATATGGTTTGTTACTTGATTGGTCACTACAACAGAATGTCGAGAATTTGCAAATGCAAAATGACCAACAAATAAAGATCCCATCAATGCTATATTCCATGCTTTTCCTCCTACGACTATAGTTGCTGAGCTTATATTCTTCATCAGGTAGGCTTTAGGCAACGGTATCGATCGTTAAGACCAGAGTACCGTGGAGAGTCAAGTTGGAATGACTTTCGCTGGCTTATAGCAATCATGGTACTTTATGTAAACGAGGTACTACTCGTTGGGCAACATACAAGCTCTTGCGCCATCTGTTGAGAGTTTCGAACATCGAAAAACTGCTCAATTATATAAACCTAACATTGTTAGGAAGGATAAATCAAATGCATATTCCGAAATAAAATTTCAGAATATGGTTTGTTACTTGATTGGTCACTACAACAGAATGTCGAGAATTTGCAAATGCAAAATGACCAACAAATAAAGATCCCATCAATGCTATATTCCATGCTTTTCCTCCTACGACTATAGTTGCTGAGCTTATACTCTTCATCAGGTAGGCTTTAGGCAACGGTATCGATCGTTAAGACCAGAGTACCGTGGAGAGTCAAGTCAATCTGTTGAGAGTTTCGAACATCGAAAAACTGCTCAACTATATAAACCTAACATTGTTAGGAAGGATAAATCAAATCGATATTCCGAAATAAAATTTCGGAATATGGTTTGTTACTTGAGTAGTACCTCGTTTACATAAAGTACCATGATTGCTATAAGCCAGCGAAAGTCATTCCAACTTGACTGTCCACGGTACTCTGGTCTTATCGATCGATACCGTTGCCTAAAGCCTACCTGATGAAGAGTATAGGCTCAGAAACTATAGTCGTAGGAGGAAAGGCATGGAATATAGCATTGATGGGATCTTTATTTGTTGGTCATTTTGCATTTGCAAATTCTCGACATTCTGTTGTAGTGACCAATCAAGTAACAAGCCATATTCCGAAATTTTATTTCGGAATATCGATTTGATTTAGCCAAGGTTTTTTCTGAATACCTATTTTCATTCTAACATCTGAGACTTTTTAGACCTCTGTATTATTAATGATTTATTTTCATTTTTTTGTTATAATCCACTTTACTTTTGGTACTATAAACATGCATAAGGATATAAAAGTTTTACCTAATTTCTCATTTTCTATTTTAAATGGAGATATATACATTTAGAACTCGATATATGAAGATTTTTTACGCTGATAACAAGATAAGGTACAAACTTCTCTAAGAAAGGTCGTTGTGAGTTATTAGTTGCCGATTGAGCTTTAACAATCCAAGGTTTTTTTCTTGAACACCTATTTTCATCCATTCCTTTTTCGAAGGTTTTTGGTGTACTGAATCAAAATCCGACCTTATTATATTACACCGCGCATTAATTTTTCTCCACAAAACTCGTTACGGTATCTAAAAGTATTACTCTTCCCCTTCAAAAAGCATTTTGAATTTTTCAGATATTTTGTTCCTTTTCGGAGTTATCGTCCGTTGAAATTAATTAGTTTGGCGTTTTCGTTACCACCATACCAATTTGGTTAAGAGTTTGTTACGTTTGCCTTTTTATGTCTGCCTTTTAGGATTTGAGAATATAATTTCTTTTATCAATTTTCACTCGACGCCTGAGGTTATGTTTGGTTCATTTGCCTTTATGCTTATTTGAGTATTAAGAGTGTAATGTCTTTTATCAATGAAGTATTGAAGAAGGGCGTAAGTAAAAATTTTTGATATAAAGTTGTGTATTTTTGTTAGAGAAACATGATGCCGTCATAAAAAAATATGGGTTTTCACTTAAAAGATCAATGTTGACCTTGAAATGACCTTCAAATTGATCTTCCAAGGTGTGATGACAATTGTATCATTTTATTGCTCCTTCAAAACCCTTCAACTTTTGTCCACCCAAGGTGTAAGGCAGGGATGCATTCTCTCACCACTTTTGTTCAGTCCTTATTCTGATGCTGTGTTTAATGAGGTCATCTATGAATCCATTGAAGGAATAACAGGTAATTGGAGTACACTGAACAACATACGGTATGTTGATGATACTGTTCTATTAACAAATAATATCAAAGATCTCCAGAAACTGATCAATCGAGTCATAACAGCCGGGGAAAATTTGGATTAACTATGAATATAAGAAAAACCAAGTGGATGGTAATAACAAAAGAAAAATCTACCTCCAGAATCTCTCAAAATCAGGGACAACACCGTAGAACAGGTCTCCACATTTAAATATTTGGGAACCAATATTAATGACAAATGGGGCCAAGAAAAGAAATATATCCCCGAATAGAACAAGCCTGAGTAACATATATGAATATGAATAAATTTTTCTATCGCATAAGTCTCAGTCTCGAACTCTGAATTAGAATATGTTCTCCGTGCTATTGTATGGATGTGAGTGCTGGACCCTTGACCCTGGCTCAGAGAAACGACTGGAATCTTTTGAAATGTACATTTATGGACGCCTTCTTCGCATCTCCTGGGTACAGAAAATAAAAAACACAGAATTACTGGAAAGAATGAACAGAATGAAGAAATTACTAACAACCATAAAAATAAGAAAATTCAATACAAGACATATAACGCCCAAAGTACGAATTGCTACGTCTAATTACTGAAGGTAAAATAAAGGGAAAACGATCAATTGGAAGATGACAGAATTCTTGGCTGAAGGACATGACAAGGTGGTTTGGATGCGCTTCGAGTGATATTTTTCGAGTAGCAGTTTCTAAAATTTGTTTAGCTATATGGATCGCCAACCTTCGTAAGGAGAACGAAGACTTATATAAAAATAAAATATGATGAAGCTCAGTACAATGAGTTTCACCCATTATTAAAATATATGTCTTTATAACTTTACGATATACCACAAAGCAACCTATAGCCAAAAATAAACAACCAAAAAATATATTTATATATATAAAACACATAATGCTTTTGCCATTTTAGTAATCGAGTTGTCACTCACATCTGTTAAACTACTTGACAAAAAAAAGCTGAACACATTTACTCCATTTCTATATTCATCCATACATCATAACACATTTCAGACTTCTCAGTTTTTTACTTTCAGATATATCCTTTCAAAATAGAGTAGTCAATATATATAACTGTAATATAAATGTTATTTATGTGTTTGTTTCCGGATGACCCTCTAAAAAGCTGTTTATTCGACTGTTTTGAAAAGCAGAGTACATTTTGAATAAATCATTTTTAAGAATTGTAAAATAAAAAGTTGGAAAAGTTGGAAAAGTTGACCATGAAAACCGTTAGAAAAAATGGAAACTTCTTAAATTTGTTCCAGTGTTATGTTTGTAATATTAGACAATACATTAATAAATTTTTTAAGGCATATTGAAATAATGAACAGTTTGAATATTGTGTTATGAACGCGTTCATTGTTGATATTGATTATGCTGACGTCACCGCACAATGGCTAACGTCTAAAAAAAGGATATAAGATAATGAAAGTGCATGTGAAAGATAAAGAGCGTTATTGATCGTCCCCCTAGTTTTTTTTAGTCTAAGCCTTTACCGATGATTTTTAAGTTGACTTTTGCAACGCTTGGTAATTTCTCTCTACTGATAACTTCATCTCAAAATTTATTTTCATTTTATTAGTATTTGAACGAATGAAATTTTTGGTTCATAATTTATTCCTCAAAGTGAGCACTTTTAACCTTTTTGCCAAATTTCTTTTTTTACAAAAATAAGCAAATAACTTTATTTAAATATTATTAAAAAGAAAAAAAAATGATTTAAAATGAAAGATTTTATAAGGGAAACGCCAGAAATTTTAGATAAATAAAAGTTGGAAGTTTAAATTTTCATTTTTAACAATTTTTGGTCACATCATCAACTTAATTCGTATAGTTTACTTTTAAAATATCTCGTTTCCAACAAAAGAAGCTATTTATAATTTTTTATAATTAAAATTTAAGTATTCAACTTTATTTAAACAACGCTTATGGTCATTGTGGCTTGGACTTTTTAATTTTTTTTTGGTCATAACTCCGACTTTTAATATTATTATCTTTATGTTTCGTGGTATTTCCCTGTGTTATCTTTTTACAAGTGAGAATAGCAAAATATATCTTTATATAATAAAGATAAATAACTGAATAAAATACCATTACATTTGTTTAATTGTATAAAATGAGAAACTGAATACGATTTAAATGTGAAAGCTCGAAAACTCATAAATGTACGATTAAAAACACAGCTTTTAAATATTTGAGAATTTAACAAACCTTAAATTTGTATCTATTAACGGGTTTATAGCACCTTTGATCGCTGTTCGATCTCCAATTTTCAATCCATCCTATTGTTTCGTTGTTCTTCTTTAATGATTTTTGTGCTCATTTTTTGGTTCTAATTTTAGCTCTCTATAAAGTTCTAGGTGTTTCTTTATTCCTTCTTTATTGTGATTTTTTCTGCTGCATCGCCAGTTTTGGCAGTCTTCTATAACCCATTCTTTCTATGAATTGATTTTGTTCGATGCCCTGTGTTTTGTTCCATCACTTTTTATGAGTTATCGAGGAACTTTTCCTGCAGATTTTGCTCATGTACAATACTATATGAAGACGTTATGAATGATATATGTAGATTTTTTAACGCTGATAATTAAATTAATGTATAAACTTCATTGTGTGCTGTCGTTGCTTGATCCTAACATCTGAGACTTTTTAGACTTGTGTATTATTAATGATTTATTTTCATTTTTTGATCCACTTTATTTTTTGGTACTATAAAACATGCATAAGGATATAAAAGTTTTTACCCAATTTCCCACTTTCTATTTTAAATAGAGATATATACATTTAGAACTTGATATATGAAGATTTTTTACGCTGATAACAAGATAAGGTACAAACTTCTCAAAGAAAGATCGTTGTGAGTTATTAGTTGCCGATTGAGCTTTAACAATCCAAGGTTTTTTCTGAACACCTATTTTCATCGATTCCTTTTTCGAAGGTTTTTGGTGTACTAAATCTAAATCTGACGTTATTATATTACACCGCGTATTAATTTTTGTCCACAAAACTCGTTACGGTATCTGAAAGTACTACTCTTCTCCTTCAAAATACATTTTGAATTTTTCAGATATTTTGTTTCTTTTTGGAGACATCGTCCGTTGAAATTAATTACTTTGGCGTTTTCATTACTACCATACCAATTTGGTTAAGAGTTTGTTACGTTTGCCTTTCTGTGTCTGTCTTATAGGATTTGAGAATATAATATCTTTTATCAATTTTCACTCTACGCCTGAGGTTATGTTAGATTCATTTGCCTTCATACTTGTTTGTGGATAAAGAGTGTAATGTCTTTTATTAATGAAGTATTGAATAACGGAGTATTATCGAGAAGAAATTTTTGATAAAAAGTTGTGTATTTTTGTTAGAAAAACAGGATGCCGTCAAAAAAAAAATATGGGTTCTCAGTTAAAAAATCAATTTTTTTTCTAAAGATATCTGAAAAACTTAAAATATATTTTGACGGTAAAGAGTAATACTTTCATATGCCGCAACGAGTTTGGTGGAGAAAAATTAATTCGCGGTGTAACATAATCCCAAATATAGCGAAAAATCATGTTCTTTGCATTTTTGAGTTAGGATATCTCGAAAACCTGTTCTGCTGGAGCAATTCTGAGGTCGCATTTGGATTGAGCGTACCAAAAAATCTTTGAAAAAGGATACTCTTGTCTCAGAGTCTGGAGTCTCGTCCAATTTTGTCGGCCTGTGTTATTGTCGTTTTTTTTTTAATTCACTTTATTTTTGGTCCTATAAACATGCGTAAATATATCTCATCTGAATAGGCCACTATATACATTTCTGCTGTATCCAATTTATCTTGTTCGTCAACCATTTATTTACAAGCGTTTATATAATTGGACGGTTTTATGATACCCAAGAGGGTTCAACGTGTAACTTTCATGTTATATGTACATTTACTTGAGGCCTAGACTACCTTAAAGCCACACTTTTCTCCAGTGGTGTAGCCAAGGGGGCTGGCAGGTGGGGGTATATGTGAGATATATGCATACTGTGAAATTTCAACGTGGCAAGTCAAACAATTTTTTGTAAAATAAACTGCTCCAAAATACAAATTTTGTGTCTCTTCTAATATAATTGACTAAAAATGTGTTCATTATTAAACAAAAGTAGGAGATCACATTGGAAACTACTGTCTCCAAGGACATAACTATACTAACAATGAGAGAGGTCTTGTTACTCTTCTAGTGGTTGAGCTTACATTGTAACAGCGCACAACAATTCGAAAAATGGCGATGACATGGATAGGCGGTTAAAGTAATGAACTATCGTAGAACCTCTTATTGCGAAAGATGTAGCTCCTATTGATATCTATCAATGGTTCAGAGACGTGCGTGTTGATATGAGTACAGTTAGGATGCAAGCAATGATTGTAAAAACTAAAAACTCCGACCAAACCAATTTGAAGTATCAAGTGAATAATTAGTGTCTACATGTGGTGAAAGGTGGCTCGCGTGGAGGAACTACTTTGCAAAAATTAACTGTGGAAACATTAATATTACTAGAATATAAATATATGTATTTCTTAAAAAAGAGTTCTCAGAAAGCTTAGTGATAAAGTGGAAGCCAAACGGAAACTATTTTCTCGATATATACAGAAGATGATTTTTTTCATAGAATTGTGATTAGCGACGAGTTATGGATACACCATTACGATCTTAAAATTAAACCCTCTGGGGTAACAGGCATATGAATTTACCGCAACCCAAAAAATTTTAAGCATTTCTATCCTCTAGGAAAGTTGCGACTATACTGTTAACTCAGGAAGCTATGTTAACACTCTAATAAATATAAAATGGCAGTTCGTTGGATTCATTATGAGAAAATGCTAGTTCTTTTTTATCATAACACTCAATTTAGAGAACATATACATAATTGGAGCAACATTGGTTCAGCGACGTGTTATAGTATTTTTCTTAGTACCTTGAGCTTGCGACCTGCGCTTTTCCACATTTTTCGACTTAGTTAATATTAAAGATTTTAAGGTGAAGGGGGATGAAACTGGTTATCTTAATTAAGGACTAAATCTTTATTATAAAGGGCGTATGTATGTATATCCTTTAATTTCGTTCACACACACGAACAAACGAAATTGAAGGATATTATAGAGCACGTGGCAGAAAGAAAGTGACAATGGGTTAGACATGTAGCACGTATGACCAATAATCGATGAACCAAGCGAACATTAGAATGGAGACCACGAGAACAGAAATGGAGTGTTGGACGTTCCAAAACAAAGTAACGCCTCTGAAAAAAAAAATGCGAAAGTAGTATATAATGCCTCATTGGATGAAGAGAATAAGTTTTTTCCTTGCATTAAAAGTACGGTACCCTAAAAACAATGGACTACCCTGGCGTGCCATGTTTCAATTACTAAACTAGGTCATACCATGTTTTGCTCCATCTTAAAGTTCAGCCGCTCACCTAGGTGAAGATAACCTATTCGGCTGTGCTAATATAATCACAACCAAAGCAAAAATTTAGGAAGCAAATCTCTAAAAATGTTAGTAGTCAACAAATCTCAGCGCCATCTAATAAATACTATGAAAATCTTTAATGCAAAGAAAAATAAAAATTCATATTGCTACCCTGATGGGCAAATGACTTACTAATATAGTACAGCTAAAAATGTTTATCGTTTACACAAGAAATTAAAAGACACGTTTTTCGATACACCACATCACAATGTTTCAAAATTGTATTGATTTTGTAAATGTGAGGAAAGAAAATTTGCATATTCAAAGAGTCGTAACTAAACAAGGATTGGCTATTTTTTTTAAAATGAGGCTCTGAAGTATAAAAATAAGATTTTATTTAAAATGGATTATCATTCGATCTCCCTTTCCATTTAAAATATTGAAGGTTACTCTAGGAGGTAAGATATGAAAATATATCGTAAATTCCTAAAGTCTAGACATGCGTCAGTTTTCGTCACAGTCTTGGGAATTGAACTACACTCATATTTTTCTTATATGAAGTACGAGTATTTGGGTGGCATTCAAACAAATAGAAGTTAAAAAAATATATTCATGCTAGGATTCATTTCTAGGTGATCTTCCTTTCATAATTATTTTTTTCCTCAAAACTTCTCTTGAGTGAATCTTACGGCTTAAATATTTAATTGTGAGGAAACCTATAAAATAGATGGCGAGGCCCAAGAATTCCTAAATAAGGTTTTACTGGATCCTTCACGGCGTTACGTCACTTTTCCACTGAGTACACATTTATATTACATAGAGTTATAAGGTGTAATTTCGTGTTTCAGTTAACATAATATTACTATATAGTAGAGGGATGGACACAAGAATTTTGGACAGCTTTTGTCTACTGTCATTTATTCTGTAAAATTTATTTATTAGTAACTACAAATACTAAAAAGATTTACATCTTTATAATATTTTTATAAAGGACCCCTTAGATTTCTTATGGGAGTGGCTCTCGGTGAAAGTGTCTGAAATCGATATATATATTATTCTTCTCGAGCTCCTGATGAAAAGTTCCCATGGGCATAAAGTGGGAAAATGGATAGTTTTTCAGATATCGAGGGTAGAAAGATGACTTTCGGAGATCTTGTCGACAACAGCGTAGAGCCACGAGGTTGTTTTATGCGCCGTTCTCCGGGGTATAAGAGAGTTTTTTTGGTCACTGACTCCAAATCTGGCATCAAAAATGATATCTGACAGTTGGCAGCTGTCAAAAATTCTCAACTCGCCTCATTTCTAATAAAATGTCCATCAGAATATACATTTTTACGGCCGGTAATTTCAATTCCGGTGTCAAAAATGACATTTGAAACTTGACAGCTACCAACAAAATGTCAACTCACACCACTTGCAACAAAATGTTTATCAGAATATATATCAGATGGTTTTATCTACTTTTAGTATTACCCGGGGACAACGACGTGGACGTGGTAGATTTCTGTTCCCTTTGGGGTGCTTGCTTACTGTGCTTCCCCGTGCCTCTCCCGTTTGGAGTGCTTGGTTAAGGCGAATCCTCGTGGCTCTCACGATTGAAGTGTTTGATTAGGGTGAGTCCAATTTTATTAAAAGGTGAGTTGACAGCTTTTTGACAGTTGCCAACTGTCAGATGTCATTTTTGTTGCCACATTTGGAATAGCGACCGAAAAAACCCTCGTATACTCCGGAGAACGGCGCATAAACTACCTTATGGCTCTAGGCTGTTGTCGACAAGATCTCCGAAAATCATCTTTCTACCCCCGATATCTGAAAAACTGTCCACTTTCACCTAGGGCCACTTCCCATAAGAAATGTGCTGGGCCTTTCTAACGGTTGTAATTCTTACTCTATATATAGGATGTTCTGGAAATCACTGCATATATTGAAACAAGTGACTCTTGGGGTAATGTATAAGCACATTCAATACTTTTTTGTTGCTGCTCGCGCAAGGCTACTGCGCTGAGTTAAAGGTCACCAAACTGTAAATCTGTTCTTGTTAACAATTGGCCATATTTTTTAGTTGTTTTGTTTACCAGCGGCGGAGCGAAAAGAATATTTTCATATTTACACTTTTCAAATTAAATACGGTATAACTGTTTCTCTGAATTTATTCAGATCACTCTGACACGTGTTTCGGTCTAACGATTATTTTCGAAGAGGTTTACAATAAGACTAAACTTAAGTTCTAAAAGGTATTGCATTTAGATGGTTAATTGTTACTAAATTTAAATTTAGAGGTAATAAAATTGGGTTAATTACAGGTAGTATATCTTAACACGGCTTCTAATATGGGGGTCTTTCCAAATTCTATTTGGGTGTTTGTTATTTTTATATTATTTTTAATGGGTTTTTTACGCTCAGAATTTCTAAATATTTCACATGTTTTGCTTTTAGAGCACTGTTTATAGCAACTTCCTTCTCTCGTTATTAAAAAGATGATTATTCCTGTTTGTCCCACATAGAGAGTGTCCAGTCATCACAATTAAGTTCATATATATATTTGTTAGATCTTGCTTTGTTATTAACTAGATATCGGGCTATATTGTTTTTAACACTTATACATAGAAATAAACTGTATAAGTGTTAATGAAAACAATATAGCTCGATATCTAGTTAATAACAAAGAAAGATCTAACAAATATGGAAGATCGGGTATATATGAACTTAATTGTGATGACTGTGACGCGGTCTATGTGGGACAAACGGACGGACCCTACAATAAAGATTAACTGCCTAGACAATAATCATCTTTTTAATAACGAGAGGGTTAAGTTGCTATACACTGCTTAAAAAGGAAAACATATGAATTATTTATAAATCCCTAGCATAAAAAAAAACATTAAAAATAATATAAAAATAACGAACACCCAAATAGAGATTGGAAATACCCCCATATTAGACGCCGTGTTAAGATAGATTATCTGTAATTAACCCAATTTTATTACCTTTTAATTTAAATTTAGTACCAATTAACCATCCAAATATAATATCTTTTAGAACTTAAGTTTGTGCTTATTGTAAACCTCTTCGAAGATGGTCGCGAGACCGAAACACTTGTCAGAGTGATCTGAATAAATTCAGTGAAACATATTGTATTTTATTTCAAAAGTATAAATATTAAGATGTTTCACCCTAGAACCGACCGTAAACTCCATAAATTTTATTTATAATATCTTCATTTCATCATTTCTTTAGGGTCGATTTTTTACTTTATTATTGTGATCCACTACTTAAGGTGAATTTTCTGCAATCAGTCTTGCTGCGAGGAGGTGCCAGTTCCAATATATGCAGTGATTTCCACGACACCCTGTATTCTAACACCAAAGTTTTTACTAGTTGTAGGAATTTGATTGCCTTTGAAAATATTTATTAATTATCTAGATTCTCTATTTAATTTATAACAAATTTGTTATCGACGTTTCTGTATATTATTCATTAAATATTTAAATTTCTTAATATATTTAAATCCTGAAATCTTAACTTATAAAATTTAATTTTGTTATCAGATTCAATTTTCTTTCTATTGTTGTAACGTCCTGTTTTGAGAAGTGTTAATTTAGAAACTTAGCTACAACTTAATTCAAAGTTAATCTTACGCATGATGGGACTTTTGCTCGTTCGCTAAAGATTAATTTAAAGTCCGAATATTTGGCTTTTCCGTGATAATATTCAAATATAGTTAAATTTTAACTGAAAATTATCATATTTGGTGTTATGCTTATTACATCTCACACATTTGTTTAATTCAAAATTAATGGAACTAAAATGTAGAAAGCAGAACAAGATAAATGATGAAATAAGAACAAATGATTTCTACTTGTATTCTTTTGTGCCACTTATTAAGTACTTAATGCCATATTTGTCAATTAAATGAAAATATGAACTGCATATAACTGGCAGTAAAACGAAATTATATGACTATACCTCTAGCTCGCTTATGTGAAGAGTTAAGTAAAAAAGTTAAATATGGAAGTTTTTAAAGAATTGCTTTATAGTGTTAAAACAGAAACAATCCTGCTTTGAGTTTTTGATAGGACCCAAACCTTATATTTTTTAATTGGTGGTATATTATTTCTAGATTCATAGAACTTATAATTCCAGAAGCGCCAATACACACGTTTAAGTGTTATTGTGTCAAAATGCAAAAAAACGTTTTCTAACTTTGCGAAAGTTAGTTATGCGGTTTTAAAAAAATAAGCAAAATCTGGAATTACTTTTTACTTAATGCGGAAGATGAATAAAAATCAATATGTGGGTTGTGTAACGTAAAAATCATGCGAGGTTTAGGAAAAAAGCGATTCATGGAAACATTTAAAATTTAAACAGCCCACCAGTTTGGCCAATGAAGATAATGACGAAACAGAACTATCAACCACCTCTGGGTGGTTGATAGTTTGGAACAACTGGGTGGAAGATAGAAATATTTTGGAACAACCAAATAGTGTATATAATAGTGAATATAAATGATCCTAAAGGAAAACTTGTACACACGGCAATAGGATAGATCGCCCTTTTCGTTTGAAAAAAAACTATAGGCAAGCGTAAAAATGAAATGTTATTGTATTAGGGTGCCCCTATAAGTTAAAGGATAAAGGTAACAATAAATTATTTTGAAAACAATTTTCTTTCTCTTTCTTTATCCAAAAATCAGCGAGCAAAATATTATGCTAGTTAAAAAATAAAAACGCAAAAATTCTGTATTTATTATTGAAAACAGAACGAGGTGGACATAGTGTAATAAATATACAATGAATAGAACAATAATTTATCTAATTACGATACAACAAGAACAAATGATTTCTAATTGTATTTCGTCATTTGTTAAGTATTTAATGCAATACTTCTCAGTCAGTTTAAAACAAAAAAAAATAATTACATATGACTGGACGTTATATGTGGAGAAATGGGATTATATGGAGCACACCTCTAACTCACTTATTTGGAGATTAGGAAAAAAAAATTAAATACAGTGTTTTTAAAGAATTTTTTTACAGTGTAAAAACAGAAACAATCTTGCTTCGAGTTCTTAACATGACACAAAATTTTTATTTTTTAATTGGGACACCCGCTATATTATTTTTTAGATTCATAGAACTCATAATTCCAGAAGCGCCAATATATCCTTTTATGTGTTAGGCCCTCCACACATGGGTTGACTGATTTGCAACTCTAGTTGAAAACCGGTCACACGCACAACCAGTTTGCAATCAGAAAACCCCTGTCCATAAATTAGCGTGACTGATTTTGGATCAGTTTGTGTTCTCTCTACGCTGTTCGTAATAGCAGAACAAAGAATATTAATAACTCTGAGGTAATTATTTATGGTTTTGGTGCAAATACAGAATAAAAAACTTATATTTAAAGAAATAAAAAAAGGCAGAAAAACATTTCTTTTTATACATAGGTATTTTTGAAATTGCTGTGTATGATAATCACTGGGGTTGAGAACCTGTGTAAAGTCGGCGATACTAGGAACTCTATTGCCTCTAAAAGAGGACGAGTATCAGAGGGATTTTGATGTATCAGAGGTAGGCGAAATGTCCGAGGTATGCGATGTATGTAAATGCGGTGAGAGCAGTGTGACAAATGGTGAACACTGGGACTGTGATGGTTGATATCTCATCAATAACTTTAAAAATTCTGCGTTTGAATAATTTAATTTGAGAATCACTTAAATTTTCTAATTCATGTAACAAACTGAGTAGGGCCATTTTAGGAGCCTCTTTCCTGTCAATGTCAAAAATACAAAACACACAAACTTCTTGTGCAACCATGCAACTGAAACGGTTTTGCGACAGGAAGAATAATCGCATGCAACTAGTTGAATTCTGATTGCGTTTCAGCCCATTCGTGTGTAGATATCAACTTCCGTACCCGGGAAGGTCACCAAACGGTTACGTGCGTAACTGGATTGCAATTCGCTTTGCAAATCAGTGGAGTCGTGTGCGGAAGGTCTTATTGTGCAGAAAGGGGAAGAAAAAAAAACGAAGTTGGTTATGTACGTTTGATAATAACGCAAAACCCTATATAAAAACAGACTAAGAGATAAAATTAATCATAATAGCATTGAACAGACAGATAATGTAAATCAAGCATGCGAAAAAATGAAATCAAACATAATATCCAGTGCTAATGAAAAACAATAGGCACAAGGAAAATTAATACAAACAACAAAAGAAATAACAAACCTTCACAACGAGGTCAAAGACTTAGCCAACGAGAAAAAAAGTCATACGAAGAAGACGCCCGAAGAATTAGAAAAAAAAGTACAGAGAAGTCAGAAATCGAGTAAATCAAGCTATCAAAGAACTGAAAGAACAATACTAGGAGCAATTCTCGGCAGAAATGCAAAACGACCTATACGGTGATTAGAAGATATGGAAAATGCTGAGAAACAAAAAAAAACAACACATGAAGGGTTTTAAACAGCCGCAATCAGTCCAGACGAATGGTATCATACTTTAAAGAAATATATGAATATCACACGGAGGAAGAAACCGAAATAGAAGACGCCATACCAGAAACAATAGAAGGAAGCCCAAACAATATAGAAATTACGATGACATATCCTCAATAGTGGAAAAATTTAAAAAAACAGGTAAGCGCCGGGCATAGGCAATATATGTAATGAAATGATCGAATACGGGTGAAGAAGAATTATTGAAGTTATTTAAAAAAAAAATGAATGAAAGAAGGAAAAATCCCAGACGAATGGAGAACGAGTATAACAACAACAATTCAAAAAAAAGTCACAAAAGAAGACCTGAAGAATTATAGAGGAATAACGTTAATAAGCGCCGCTCTTAAAATATTCACTAAAATAGTAGCACAAAAAACTACAACTAATAACAGGAATGTGTGAAGAGTAGCAAGGATTTCGCCAGAATAGATCCACGGTAGATGCAATATTCATAATCTGACAATTATCAGAAACGGCAATTGAATTAAAAAAACCTATGTTTATGTGTCTGGTAGATTTAAAACAAGCATTCGACCGAATACGACTGTCTGATGTAACCAGTACATTATGCCAACTAAACGTTAATATCAAACTTATCAATATAATAAAAGTAACAAGCAAAGCAACAGTAAAACATACCTCAAAACTAACAAAATCATAACAGATGAAATTGATGTTAAAACAGGAATCAGGCAGGGCGACAGCCGAAGCCCGACGCTGTTCAATACAATAATGAATAGAGTAATCGAAGAAGTAAAAAAAGTTGAGGTAGGTTATAAAATGGCGGATAAATCTCTAAAAATATTATGTTACGCAGACGATGTAACGTTAATAGTTGAAAACGATCTACAGCGCTTTCTATTCAAGTTCAAAACAACTGCCGAAAAATTTAACATGATTATATCCACCGAAAAAAAAACAAAGTGCATGGTAATATCAAAAGACCACATCCAATGCAAGTTAATAGCTGGTGAAAAAACAATCGAACAGATGATGAAATTCAACTACCTCCAATCCCAAATATCTAGTAGTAGAAATTTAATAGAGGCGGTAAGAGAAAACTCCATCAAGGCAATAAAAATATCTGAGAGATGTTATATGGAAAAATAAATATATAAATGCAGAAAGTAAAGTAAGAATATACAAGACCTGTGCGAGATCAATTTTGACGTTCACAACGGAAACCTGTGCAAAAACTAATAAAACCAAAAGTATTATGAGAACGACCGAAATTAAAATACTACATACAATAAAAGAGATAACACTAAGAGATCAAATACGCAGTAACGAAATAAGAAATGAACTTCAAGTGAAAGATGTGGTTCGATGGGCTAGAACCAGAACACGACAATGGAGGAATCACGTGAACAGGATGACCCCAGATAGGATTGCCAAATGGGCAAAAAACCACACACTAAACAACAGAAAGTTACCTGGCAGACCTACTAAAAGATAGAAGAAAAGCTGGATTTCGAGATCTCAAGAAACACCATAAAAGTACAGGCGAAATCAATCAAGGAAAGGACGAAGTCCTAAAAGAAGAAGAAGAAGAAGCAAATTTTGGCAACAATTGCATTTGTATATGTTAAGAGTTTTGATAGTAGTTAGTTCAGGTGTATAAAAATTATTTTTTCGGAGAGTGATTATATATATATATATATATATATATATATATATATATATATATATATATATATATATATATAATATATATATATACAAAATATTTATTAAATATGATTATAACAAAAAATAAGCACAAGAATATACAAGGCGAATGGAAAGCAAAGAAGAATCCTTTTACGGTTCATCCTAGTGTCTTGCTGCTATAAGGAAGTGGTTAGAGGATACTCTAACCCAGAGGTTCCCAAACTTTTTTTCTCGTAGACCACTTTCAAAATTTTACTGGTTTCGGTGGACCCCCTGCTGCTACATTTCTACCATATTCCCAAAACTCGTCAAAAAATGTGAAGATTAGATCTAACGATGGAAATTTGCGTCGTGGCTGAGTTCCAACCCTAAATTCGGAGTGGTAAAAATAAAAAGAAAAATAATATATTTTCTTGTGTTCTATTTATTAAAATAATATGATTACAGACTTAATAGAATTAAAATTAAACATTAATAACGTACCGTAACTTCAACAATGCAAATCAACAATTAAAAAAAACATAATTTTAATGGGAGGGATGCACTTGATGGATTGACAACAAATTATCAATATTTGGCTTCAGTTTTGTAAAGAATAACCGCAAATCTCCCCGTTCTGTGATGTTCGATCTGCTCCTTTTTTTTGTTAATAGGTTTGTAACGACACTAAAACTTTTTTCGACAAGGTATGACGAGGGAAACTCTATCAAAAGTTTTCTCGCAATTTCCCACAGCCCAGGATATTTTACGGGTATTTCTGCCTGCAGCCAAAATGTTTGATAGCCTTTTTTAAATTTCACCTTCAGCTCCTCATTGGTGCTAAGCTCGAGTAGCTCCTCTTGTAATACCACATTCGCCACTTTCGTTTCATCAAATGGATTTATGATCCATGGTGGTATTTCCATCGTCAGAATATCTTCAAATCTATTTTTGAAGTCATCATGCAAGGCATTTAAATGTTGAACGTATGTCTGAATATCCTCATCAAGATATTCTGCCTGTGACAAGTTTGGAAACTGGGAGAATTCGCGCCGACTAATATTTTGCTTCATAAATTTCAATTTTCCAAGAAAAGCCGAAATTACACCCTTTGTTTTTATTAAATTTAGGCTGTCCCCTTGTAACTGTAAGTTAATGTTATTAAATTTTTTGAACAAATCTGTCAAATACTCTGCTTTCAATTCAATTTGATCAGGTTTTCTTTTAAATCTGGATCTTTACTTTCCAGAAACTCTAAAACTGATTAAAAAAGTGAGTAAAATCTTGTTATACATGCACCTTTCGACAACCAGCGTACTTCAGTATGTAAGAGCAATCGTTAGAAGTCTTCATCATTTTCGTTGCACAATTGTGCAAATTTGTTAACTGCTTTAATTACAAATTGAAGCGATTGGTGCAATCTATCACTCAAATTTTTCGCTACCAGGTGTTGTCGGTGGATGACACAGTGAATTGCAGTTACTCCTGGTATAATTCTTTTAAGATGGCTTATAAACCCACGATATCGCCCGAAGATATGTTTGTAAATGGAATCGACATTAAATATTGATTCGCCTTTAGTGTCCGTCTCCAAAGTTTTCGCGAATAGCAGCTCTTCATGGATTTCTTCGTCCATAACAAATCGAATATATGCCAATAATAATGCTTCATTATCAGGTAAAGTTGACTCGTCCAGTTGAATATAAAAATGAGTTGTTTGCAGATAATTACACAAGAAGCTTTCAATATCAGAGCTCATTTCATCAATACGTCTTTGTACAGTGTTGTTACTCAAAGGAATTCTTTTGAGTACGTCAAATGGAGGTTTGTGCAGAACAGTTTTTAAAACCTCTTCAACAGCGGGTAAAATTAACTGTTCTCCGATGGTGTACGGTTTTCCAGATTTCGCTATAAGCAATGAGATATTGTAAGATGCCCGCAAGCCATCATCGTTACTTTGAGACGTTGAAGCGAACATACTGTACACGGTGGGTCTCTTTTCATATTTTTCCTTCAATGTTTGAAAATATTTTAAATCTTTACCTATTTTATCAGGATGACACCTTCTTAGATGATCTTCGAGCTTCGATGGTTTCTTAGAGTCATTGCTCAAAACTTTGTTGCATAAAAGGCATATGGGCAATCGTTTGTCTGCCTTTGATGGAAGAAAACCAAATTTCAAATAATCAACACTGTACTGTCGACATTTCTTCTTAGATTTAGCCATGTTTCGTATCAGTTACCTACCTTTAAAGAAAAAAATGTTTGTTTTAGTAATCATAAGGCGACTTTAACAGGATATGGCTATTTTAACAGAATAAAATAGGATTAACTAATTATTGCAATGAAAAAACCAAAATGCCGGCGGCAAAACTGATTTTAATTATACCCATATAAAGGTTTTCACAAAACGGCTGAACCTATTTTAATGTAATATAAAATATTTTTTGATTAATTATATTTTGATACATTTCTGTAAATTCGAGAGAAAATACTTTTAAAGAATATTTCGACATCGAAACTCCGCGATTTTAATGATTTATTTTATTACTTCGATGTACGTTACGAGTGGTACATAAGATAAGTACAATTTATGAAAATATTTTTAGTCATTTAGCATTAGCAACTACGAGGGCACTGAAATGTGTACAAACATGCAGGTCAATCATATATCTCTCCTTTAGTGAATCACCACAGTCGGGTAAATAAATAATTTTATAACAAAAAGTACTAAAAGTTCAATCTTTCTCGGCTTTCTGTTCTTTTATAGAAGTATCGAATAATGGCCCTGTTCAGTATTTAATTTTTATTACGTACCTACTCCACGCAAAGATAACAAATATAATATTATTACAATATAAAATAAAAGTATGAATAACAAATAGGCAGGTACTTACTTTTTCCGGCACTGGCAAACACTGACATCGATTCACTCACACTTTTCTTTTCAAAATTCCGGAAACAAATAAGTAACGTTTGTCCTTGGCATTCGTATTTATATTGGTGAAGAATCAAACAAGTTCATGCAAGATTGCAAGCACAGCACAAGTCGTATTTCGTCCCTTTGCACGTCTGAACGGGTTGCGTTGCGGGTGGGTGGGCGGCGCTGTGCAAGTCTCGACGCGCGTTGTACTGAATATCGAATATGCAAGTTTTTACAAGTAACAGTCGCTGACCTTCTTAAAATACACTACTCAAAAAAATTATGGAGGTTTTAAAACAAGGAAATTAATGCTAAATAAACAGGCTATCTGATCCATATGCCGGCCTAACTGAAATAAATTTTTTCAAGCCCGTGGACCAAAAAAATAAGCAAAATATTTGCAATATTATTTTTTCGCGCTATCTGTTAGGATTTCATGAGAACCGTAGCTCCTAAAAAATTTTAGCCAAAAAATCTGAAAATTAGAATCTTAAAGCTTCAAAATGCTTTTTTTTTTTAAGTCTCAATACGACCATTTTTCACCGAAATACAGCCTGTCAAAAATCACCGAAAAATTTGGAATTTCTTTTTGCTCCCGTAATTTTTTGAGTAGTGTATTATCTGCCTACATTGATAGGTAAAGCCAAGCCAACATTTTTGTTCTTTACTATCGAAACCAGATAAATTTTCGTGGGCCCCCACTTACAACTTGTGAACCCCATTTTTTTTTCACGCCAACGTATACCCCCGTCGAGTCTCCCGTGGACCTAACCTGAACCACTTTGGGAATCACTGCTCTAACCTTATTTTACATTTATATTGCTAAAATTTATTTAATACTAATAAAATAAGTGCCATGGAGGCCTTAAATTTCAATATGCTCTCTTATATATTGCTTTAAAACTTTAATGCCTCATTTCCAAGTATTTTACTTCTGTGATTTATCATTGTCTCATAAAAACCCTCTAGTTATTAATGCGAAATAATAGGTAATAATCTGCTATGTATCATTCATTATAATGGCAATGAGTTAAACAATCCTGGGCGTACTTTGTATTCTATGGCATACTGCCTAGAGCTATGCTACTTAAATGGAACGTGATTAATATGTATTTTGTTACTCTAAAAGTACTATTCAAATGCAGATTCTTCTGAGGTTTAACACCAAATATCTCTCCTAATAGTCGACCAATTATTTACGGTTTGTTGGATACTACGAAGTGAATTGTTGAAAAACAATCAAATGCCAATTATATAAGTAGTGCTTTTCGTAACTAATTTGAAAAGATAAGAAATTACTTTCTCTTGAAGCAATTTCTTTTCTGTTTAATATTGTATTTTTGTTCTTCAAAAATTTTAAGACTGGAAAATATGAATCCAAAGTTGAAAATACCTTATTAAAATAAGAAATAACAGAAATATTTATTATTTCGAGTTTATCGGTGATATTATGAGGAATATTAATTTTACTCGCAAAAAAGTGATTACATCGAAAATATTCCTTCTAATTCTTGCGATAAATCAAAAAAATTTCTTTTTAACTGCGTAAAAAATATGACATACAGTAATTAAGATATAATAATCTAATAGTTATGATCCAGTAATACTAAAAAATAATAGTAAAATCGATATTTTTTTTTTGCATCGAATGTCACCAAAAAAGGATATTTTAAATTGAGTTTTATGATGCATAAAATTTTTTATTCCTTTCTAGGATTTATCGCCAAAAAATAACAAAATTTTCACAATATAAGACAATATATTACCTCTCATTCATGAAAGGTCATGAATTCATTCAAATAAATGCTTTTGGTTGGTTAAATGCGCGAAATTTCTTGTCTTGAAGTAAAATTGTTTTCTTTTGAGAAAAATGTATGAAACTTTTCAGATTTTAATTTTAAGTGTTTTAACTATGGCTGAGTCGCTTTGCCAGCAGCCATACTGTAAAAAAATAACAGTCGAGGGGTTATGCGACAGTCATTTTTATGTAAGAAAAACAGAACGCTATTGAAAACGTATAAAAATTATTAACTCTGGATAAAGATTAGTTTTTTCATTTTTCTTAATAATCCAAATCAATAAAGTCTTTTGATTCATAAACATGGTCATAATTCATTTTAGAAGCTAATCGTTAAGCAACTTTTTTTATGATCCTTTTTTATATATAAAAATTATCATCACCTGTTAATTGTAGAAAAGTGTTCAGTTAATATATTTAAAATATACCTCAGGTATATAGTTTCTAACAGCACTGTAAATTTTATTTGAATATCTTTATACCTCTTTTCATATCAAATATGTTTCACTTATATGTTTTCTTATATCAACCATGTTAAAAATATTATACATGTGATAAATATTTTGCGTACTAATTTTTGATTAGGTAAGTTATATCTTGAAACCGTATTAAAGAGATAGAAGTAGAAATGTAGACCAATGAGCATACGATTAATTGACACCATGCTGTACATGCTATGCTGCGCGAATGACCAAATGGTAATGGCTTAAGACTACGACGACCTGAACTACATGACGAGAAAACTATTTAATGAATATAAAAACTGGAGTTTAGAAGTCAAGATAAAGAAAACGGAATATCTTTGTATCGGAGGATAAAAAAAAGATTTTATACGAGACGATCAAACTACGATAAGACATTGCTACGTCTACAAATATATGGGTATAGGAATTTCGGAGGATGGAAAAATTGGACATGACAATAAGAGAAAGAAATACAGCAAAAAGAAAAACCATTAAACTGCTAGACCACATTCTATGGGATAAGTCTATTAATAAAATCAACAAAAAGTGAATATACGAAACCACAGTGAAAAGTATTGCATTATATACCCGTGAAGTATGGCCTCTGAAAGAAAGAGCATTAGCAACGTTGAGAGCAACGGAAATGGATTTCCGGAAAAGAGCAGCAGGAAGATCCAGAGGAGGAAGAGTCACCAATGGACGTATTAAAAAAATTATGGTAGTTAAACACAGTATTACAAATGACATTTTAAACAAACAACTTATCTGGATTGGGCACAGAATGGAGGAACATCGAATCCCAAAACAAATACTAAAGCGGTAAATAGAAGGCAGCAAATAGCGGGATAGACTGAGAACATGTTGGACAGAGGAGATTGACAGAGTGATTGAGGAAGGAAATTTGGATGATCTATGGAACGAGCGAAAAAGATAGAGACTGGAAGTCGGAGAATGTTGTACACCAATATATGTATGTATGTGTACATTTGAATTAAAATAAGGTCTTGGAAATATTACATAGGTTGTTTACTATTAAATAAAATTTTTTGCCTTGCGGTCAGTTCCTGTCAAAAATGTTTACGTTTTGGATCAAACCGAAAAATTCTTTTGGGAAATAATAAAAAACTGAAACTTCATACAATAGTTATCACCACTACACCACACACTTTATTTTTGCACTCGACACACGTTTCGTTAACCATGTTAGTATTATCAGGGGTGATGACTGACTCAATTGAGTATAGTTACTGTTTCTAATTTGTTCATTATTCGTAAGTTACTTAAGAAACAAAAATCTTATTACATTGTATATAATGTCCTAATATTTAACAAATAACTACAAATAGTACAGGTTATCGTAATAATTATTATAAATTATTAAAAATATATATTTTTCTGAGTGGTTCTGTTATCTATATTTATAAATGATAAAATACACGATAGTTATACGTATACATACATTCCAAAATTCTAAGGACCACAAAAACATGAAAATTAAAAAAAAAAAAGAAAGTTATTTAACCGGAACTAAACTAACGTTTCAGTACTACAACATTATTTCGTACAAATATTTCCAATAAATATTGATATTTAATAGGTTTCAAACTCTATTGCAAAACTGATTAGTGATTTTCCTCTCGAATATACCTTTTCATTATAATTACGATTATAAATAAGTTCAAGTAAGGTATTAAAAGCATTTAAAAACTCGTGTAGAAGTTCTCTATCTCTCTCTTTTTCTTTCACATTAAAATACGGCATACGTTCCGATCTCAACTTAGTTTTATTAAATATTTGCTGATACAAGGCTTAAGTTGACCCTAATTAAAAGTGGTTTCAGTTAAATTTGGGTCAGTTCAGCATAATGTCTTAAGGCGCAAAGGTAAAACGCCACAAATTAGAAAATAATGGAATCAATGCTTTTTGTTTGGAAATGGTTTAAGATATGTTTTCAACAATAAACCCTCGACAATAATAGAAAGTAGTAATTTACTTCTTTCAAATAAATTTTTAAAATAGTGAAATAGTAACTAATTTTATACTATATACGTGTAAGTTCTGATAAATGGTATTTTGCCTTACAATATATGTTCATATATTTCAAAATTGGGCTTGCACTATATTGAATATATCATTTATAACATTGTTGTGTATATTTTAATGTCTGGAATTTGGACAGTACAAATGTGCAATCCCAAGTTGGGATTGAACTGCCAATTAGTTTTTAAAATAGTGACTAATTTCATACTACATACTTGTGAGTTCTGATAAATGTTATTTCGCCTCACAACATGTGTTCATATACCTTAATATTGAGCTTACACTATATTGAATATATCATTTATGATACTGTATATATTTTATTGTCTGGAATTTGGACTGACCAAAATTTAATCACAACAAAATTTCTTTGAAAACCACACTTATGCTATTAGTTAATTCTTAGTTGGGATTGAGATTAGTTTTTAAACTAGTGACTAATTTCATACTATATAGTTGTGAGTTCTGATAACTAGTATTTCGTCTCACAATGTTGAACTTGCATTATATGGAATATATTGTGTATATTTTATTGTATTGAATTTGGAGTGAACAAAGTTTAATCACAACATATACGATTAGTTAATTTTTAGTTGTGATTTAACTGAAAATTAGTGCTGTCAATGGGAAAGTCAAATATTTGAAATTCAAATTAATTTTGTCTAAAACAGAGCAGTCTCAACATACGTACGTAATTAACTTTGAATTAAATTGAAGATAAGCTTGTACATTAACAGTTTCCTGCAAGAGACGTTTTAGTTATGAGAGAAACAATTAAAGTTATACTACTAAATTTAAACATCGCTCTAAAATCGTTTGTAATTTCAATAAAAGGAATGAGTTTTTTTTAAAATGTCATAATGTAATTTTCAGTAAACGACTGCCAATTAATATCATAGGGGAAAAGGATAATGGCACAAATTAGGCCAAATTGGGCTAATTTTGATCTTTTGGAAAAATAATATAAACTATGTTCAATAATTAATTATTATAAAAAACGAAAAACTCCATTGAGTGGCTGAGTTAACTAAAACCAAAATAAAATAAAGATAGTTATCTTGTTTTATTCTTTTTAGGTAACTGAGCAACTTAATTGAGTTTTTGGTTTTTTTGAATAACTATTATTATGTTTAATTCTTCTAGTTTTCTTCTATGCGATTGAATAAGTCCTATCAACAGGACAGGACTAATTATATCTGTCATATATATTATATGTATCATTCTTTTGGTTTTTTTCCTATCAACAGTTGTTTATTTTATTCCTTATGACTAATTATTCCTGTCAGATAGATTCGGGAATATATCTGAAATCCTTGTAAAATGCACTTCTATTTAATACTACAACTTTTATATGTTTTTTTTTTATGTTGGACAAAATAGCAGGCAATATTCACCAAAATGGAATTTTGGTATGCGTTTATAGTAAGTGTCTTTTTCAGTGTTATGTATTAGAGGTGTAACGGGTACTCGCTTTACCTGGCCAAAACCGGATACCTGGCTTATTTGGCCTGGTACCCGGTTTGGTCGGATAGTTTATTACCCAGCCGTGTATCGTACCAAATTTTTTGAGTAAAGTAAAGCCAAATTAAAAGTAACATTTAATCGAAAATAAAAATAAAGAGAAAATTTTAACATACACTTAACAACAAACATAAACTATTATACTAGTACAAAACTTACACATAGAATGTTTTAATATTTAAAATTGAGCAGAGGTAAATTGTGATGTAAGTATTTCACTATTTTCAGGCGACAATCTGTGCCATTTGTTTTCATATATATGTCCAACCTCAGAAAACAATTTTTCACTAAATATCGTCGAAGCTGGTGCTGAAATAAACTTAAGAGCAAGTTCAATCTTGAAATTAATCTACCACCATAAAAAACTGTTTCTGCCTCTTTTATTTCGTGGGAGACCTTTTTATTTTTATCTCTGGTTTGACCAGTATGATGGAATACATCCCAAAATGTCTACTTTATATGTTTTTTTTTTTGAATTTTTGAGTTTTTTAAAATACTAAGTGGGACATCGTCTGATTCGGATAACATAACTTCATAGGGTTCAATGTTTACTTTAAACCGTATTATTTGTTTGACGAATTTTAAAATCTCTTTTTTAATCTACTCTTTGTTAATGAAATACGCATCTTTAAATTTTTTGAATCCAGGAACGTGGCAATTATATAACTGTTATTGGTTTCAGTATTTGCGAATTTCTGGCACTTTTCTTTAAGTAAATTATCCCGCTTAGATCCGAAACATCGATTTTCATTAAATATTTATTTAATGACAAAATTGTTGAAATCATTTCTGATATTACATACAGTGAACTACTAAACATTTGACAGTTTGTTCAAATGGTTGTAAAAGCTCCAGTAACCTTTAATTAAGTCCCACTGATTTGGTGTCAAAGAAAAAACTGAATCACATTCAGCAGCAATCAAGTTCTTCTTTATTCAAAAGTCCTTTCTAATAGATAATATGTGGAATTCCAGCATGTAGGTACATCTTGTATCATTTTATTTACTCTAATATTAAAATATCTCTGGATTTGTTCTAATTTGATTCTGGAAGGAGATGAGTGGGTTAAATGAGTTACGATCCTTCTTTCGGCAGTTACGTCCAATACGGATCTTTGCACTCTTAGAGATTTCAGTACTACCAGTTGATGGGTATGTATAAAACATGATTCATTATTTACTCCTAAGTCTTTTCTAGCCTTTTTAATGTGAGCTCCACTTTCTCTAATAAATAGGGGTTGTGTATACTGTTTTCTTCGAGCATCTGATATAAGACATTCTTGATGTTTTCGCTGGTGTGATTAACTTTTAGGCCGCTCACATTAAGCACAAAATGTTTTGGTTCAAAATCTTTAGTTAGTCAATATGCCGTCAAACTTATAAAACTTTTGTTATTTACGTCAGAAGTCCACATAATTGTTGTAAAAGAAAATAAATCAAAAAAGCAATTCGAGTATTGTATTTTTCGTATATTTCGGAAATGGCGCTTTGGTTAAAAAATGGTTTGCTTGGAATACTGTATTTCGCCTTAAGTAGAGCAACCAGCCTCTTGATTCCTAAAAAAAGTACATAGAATTTTTGGGTTTTTATTTTTTAACTAGAATAATATTTTGCTCGCTTATTTTTGGATAAAGAAACAGGAAGAAAATTGTTTTTAAAATAATTTATTGTTACCTTTATTCTTTAACTTATAGGTGCATTTTACCGTATAAAAGTAAATAACAACAATCACCCTAATAAAATAACATTTCATTTTTACGCTTGCCTATATTTTCTTCAAACGAAAAAGCTGGTTTCCCAAGACTATCACCTCTCTATTGCCGTGTGTACAAGTTTTACTTTAGGATCATTTATATTCCACTGTTCTGTTCCAAAATATTCTGTAATATTAATTTGCTTTTTGCTCCTAAAGGTGGTTGATGGTTTTGTTTCGTTCTTATCTTCATTGTCCAAACTAGTGGGGTGTTTAAATTTTAAATGTTTCCATAAATCGCTTTTTTTCTAAACCTTTTTGGTATAATAACACTTAAAAGTATATATTGGCGCTTCTGAAGTTATAAATTCTATTGAATGTAGAAATAATATACCACTAATTAAAAAATATAAAGTTAGTGTCATGTCAAAAACTCGAAGCACGATTTTTTCGGTTTTAACACTGTAAAGTAATTCTTTAAAAACACTACAACTTCCGTATTTAACTTTTTTTACTTAACTCTTCACATAAGCGAACTAGACGTGTATAATTTTATATAGTTATATGCAATTCATATATATAACCGTGTTTGGCACGATGGATTGTTGGCTAAGCTACGCTCTTATGGTATGTCTGAAAAGTTCTGTTTGTGGCTCTCATGTTTTCTCAGAGAGCGTTCTTTACGAGTGACGGTCGACGGATTTCTTTCTAACACCTTCTCTATCAACACCGACGTGCCCTAAGTCTTCATACTGTCTCCTACTCTCTTTCTCATTTACATTAACGATCTGCTGGAAAAGACCGGGAATCCAATCTATAAAAAGGATTTACGAAATACTTTGACATCTTACCTCCTAGAGCAACTACTTAAAATATTCTAAATGGAAAGATAGATCGGATAATAACCCCATTATTGCTTATACTTCAGTCTCATGTTTTTTTTTTCATTTCAGGTAATTCTTTTTACATAGATTAGTAGAATGAAGATATTCACTGTAAATGGAGGAATTGGCATCTCTTGGTTTGAACTGCCAATTAGTTTTTAAAATAGTGACTAATTTCATACTACATACTTGTGAGTTCTGATAAATGTTATTTCGCCTCACAACATGTGTTCATATACCTTAATATTGAGCTTACACTATATTGAATATATCATTTATGATACTGTATATATTTTATTGTCTGGAATTTGGACTGACCAAAATTTAATCACAACAAAATTTCTTTGAAAACCACTTATGCTATTAGTTAATTCTTAGTTGGGATTGAGATTAGTTTTTAAACTAGTGACTAATTTCATACTATATAGTTGTGAGTTCTGATAACTAGTATTTCGTCTCACAATGTTGAACTTGCATTATATGGAATATATTGTGTATATTTTATTGTATTGAATTTGGAGTGAACAAAGTTTAATCACAACATATACGATTAGTTCATTTTTAGTTGTGATTTAACTGAAAATTAGTGCTGTCAATGGGAAAGTCAAATATTTTAAATTCAAATTAATTTTGTCTAAAACAGAGCAGTCTCAACATACGTACGTAATTAACTTTGAATTAAATTGAAGATAAGCTTGTACATTAACAGTTTCCTGCAACAGACGTTTTAGTTATGAGAGAAACAATTAAAGTTATACTACTAAATTTAAACATCGCTCTAAAATCGTTTGTAATTTCAATAAAAGGAATGAGTTTTTTAAAATTTCATAATGTAATGTTTTCTCAGAGAGCGTTCTTTACGAGTGACGGTCGACGGATTTCTTTCTAACACCTTCTCTATCAACACCGGCGTGCCCTAAGTCTTCATACTGTCTCCTACTCTCTTTCTCATTTACATTAACGATCTGCTGGAAAAGACCGGGAATCCAATCTACAGCTTTGCAGATGACAGTGCGCTTATCTCTTCATTCACTTTGAATGGTCGGACATCGGCTACTCAGGCGAATATCCGCAGACACAAGGAGGTCGTTCAACTTAATAAAGACCTGGAAGAAATTCTATCTTGGGGTGACAGTAACCAAGTGGAATTTAACCCTACAAAAACCCAGGCGGCGGTTTTCTCTAAAAAAGTTACTGAACCCGACATGGTTATGTCGGGGTACTCCATTCCCCTAGCATCGTCACTCAATTTGTTGGGCGTTAGTTTGGGAGCAAATATGTCCTGGCATGAACGTGTTGCCGCCATAGCAAGGAGAGCTTCTCAACAGTTGGGAATATTATTTCGAACCAGAAAGCTTTACACTTCACAACAACTGTTAATTCTTTACAAATCTCAAATTCGACCAACTATGGAATACTGCTCCCATGTTTGGTGCTCCGCTCCTAAACATACACTGCATTTGTTGGATTCTGTTTAGAGAAGAGCTGTTCGTCTGATTGGAGACCCGGAACTGACCGGCGGTCTTGATTCGCTGGAACGAAGAACGGTTGGCGACTTGAGTCTATTCTACAAGTATTTTCATGGAAAGTATTCGAAGAATGTAGCCCGCTTAATTCCTCCCAGAGCGGTGCATGTTAGAAATACACGTCGCGCTAATACTTCACATCCTTATGAGGTTCAGCTTATTACTCCACAAACAACGCTTTTCAAGCAGTCTTTTATATGGAGAACACAATCCCTTTAGAATAATTTGCCCAGGGCTGTGTTTCCCACCGAGTACGATTTACAGCGATTCAAGAACAACGTGAATCTCTTTTTCCGCACACGTGCCGCTCCTGGAGCGCTTTAGGGACTTCCCTGCAGCACGTGTGCTAGACTCATAAAAAAATATATATTTTGATTTAATTTGATTGAAACGTATTGCATTAAATACTTAATAAGTGGCACAAAAAAATACAAGTAGAAATCATTTGTTCTTTTTCATCATAATCAGATAAACTATTGTTTGCTGTTTTCCACATTTTAATTACTAACATTAAGTGTCAATTGTGTTAGTTGCAATAAAACGTTTGAGAAACACCAAATATGCTAAATATTAATTAATCTTCAGTTAAAATGTAACTATATATGAGTATTATCGCCGAAAAGCCAAATATTCGGACTTTAAATTAATCTTAAGCAAAAGTGTCATTATGCGTAAGATTAACTTTGAATTAAGTTATAGCAAAGTTTCTAAATTACCAGTTTTTTGTACAGGACTTTACAACAATAAGAAAATAAATTGAATGTCATAACAAAATTAAATTTTACGAAATTTTCATTTCGCGATTTAAATGTATTGAGAAAGAGGGGAAAATCTAATAAATATTTAACGAATGATATACAGAGTAGTCGATAATGAATTTGTTGTATATTTAATATAGAATTTAGATAATTATTAAATATTTTAATTGACAATTAAATGTTGAAAACTGATAAAACTTTTGTGTTAGAATATATGGAATGAGAATTGAAGCCTTAGGATTCTATAAAAATCTTTATTTTGATTATCTATAGATAATAAGTTTTTTAGTATCTGCAGTTACTAATAAATAAATCTTATGAAATAAATGACACATCTAGCCACAGTTCTTAACTGGATCCCTCTCTTACAGAGTAATATCCATTTCACCGAAACACTTACGAAATTAAACCAGAGTTAACATAAAACACAGCAGTGACGCTCAAGAAAATGTTTAGGTCCTGTTTTTATGACGTATGCGTTCCCTATCATACCAACAATATGGCTGCCAAAGTGGTCGCGGGTTGTATTTACATCTGGATTTCAAGGAAAATCTTTTTATAACGTGCTCCGAAATTCATTATTAATAATTGGAATCTTAAAAATTTAGGTTATTTTATCACTATTCACGATTTAAACATAAATAGAAGAACATATCAGGTTCTAGGTTAGTAAACATGTTTCAACCCAACAAAAGTCAAATTCAGATTTTTTAGAACTGCTGTTCATTGACTATAGTTTTTCACCCTAAAACGTGAAGACTTGTAAAAATCTCGAAAGGTGATTTTCACTGGTTACCTATCAACAGATCAAGTCCTCCATAACCAGAACCACTTTAAAATCAAAGATGAACCATGAATAAAATCTACATTTCTTTAAATTCTGCAGATGTCAATACTGTAGTTCCATATTCTTGAAAAGTCCAATTTTACTCCATTACATTATAAACTCAGGCGCCAAAAGTAACCTTTTAATTTAATATAGAAGACACGATACTTTTCACCTAGTTTATTATGCTGTGGGGGCGATATTTTTTATCAGAAGATTTAGATAGGCGTACAAATCTAAAAGGACGTAACAAAACTCGATATTCTATGAATGGATATTTACTATAGAACGGAGGCGTTTATTTTATGATAAAGAGAAGGCTAAGTATATATCAAGAGAGGAAAATTGTAATTTTCAATGTTTGTCAATGAACGGTAGTCGACCTACACAATGCGCGTATATTTATAGTAATTAGAAATATCAATCTGGTTAACCGAGTGTGACAACCTTTGGGTTAGAGCAGTTCTATTTTTACTTACTTTGGATTTTATTAGTTATTTACCTTCTTTAGCTTAGTGCGTAGGGATTCACAACTCGAGAAATGTGTTTCCTTGTAGGTCCGGGAGTACAAGTAAATGACTCGTTTGATGTTATAATTGAAAATTATTATAAATAACCGGTTAAGTGCAAGTTGATCTTCCGCAATTAGGGTTCCGTACGTTGATTGCCTTTGAAATAAAAATTTTTGTTATAGAGGTATGAAATGATCAATGACTTCACAAAAAACACACCCCAAATGAGTTTTCAACAAAATTTAATTCCAATCTTTACTGAAAACTGATGACCTTGAATTTTTTTTTTATATACCATATAAATTATTAAAGCTCGTTATAATTTTTGTTCAATTTACACACTGTGGAGAATATCTCAGAATTTTTTCAAAATTTTTTGATAAGTACTTTTCGAGATAAAGGAGAGGGACAGCGATTTCTAGCGGTTTTTTAAAAAATAATACAAAGAAAAGTGGCTAAAGTATTACATTATATATATTTTTGAACTCGTGTTTTTACAAGCTTTCATTTGACACCCCACTCGATGACCCAGTAATTTTTTTTTTCACTTCCGTTTATACCTCCGAAAACTAACCCCTTAAGTCAAAATTTAACTTTCTCACGGGTCTGATGAGGCCATCAATTCCTATATGAGTATCAAATTTCAACTTTCCATGTCAAATAGTTTCCGACAAAATCGGGTGTGACAGACAGACTGACGGACAGACAGACACCGAAGCGATCTTATAAGTGTTCCGTAGGGAACACTAAAAAATATTTCAAGAGGAAATTTTTGTTATGCGGTTATGTGGTATCTCCAAAGGAGTTAGTCTAATTTTATAATAATATTTGAAAAACTCTCGGGCATCATACTAGCAATATGGCGACAGGCCATGTGATCATTACAAACTTGAACCCCTTGAGAGTCGGATTGTCGCTACTGGGTTTATTTGTACTGTGATTAAACCTTTTAACTTATTATTTAATTTAAATTACCTTAATAGTTATAATAATATAAATGTGTCCTTGGTGGCAAAGTTAAGCAACGCTGTGAAGGATCCTGTAAAGCCGTATTTAGGGATTCTTGGTTAGCTTTCTTCCAATTAAATAATATTTAACTCATATGGTTCCCTCAAGAGAAGTTTTAAATTTTGAGGAAAAAATAATCATAAAGGAAAGATCACCTAGGAGTGAATCCTAGCCTGAATAAAATATTTTTTTTTTAACTTTACTCACTCCACCACTCAAAATAATATTGCTACTATACTATACTTTATAGAAAAAAAATCGACTGATCGAAACATGTGTTGTTTTATTTGTCTGTGGGTGTAATGAATAGTTATTTTAGAACTCACCTCCGTCATTAGTTTAAATTATAAAACTAAGATGAACATTGGCCAAATTGTTTAGACTGCTAATGACGTCGCCAATTTTTATAAAAAGGATTTACGAAATACTTTGACATTTTACCTCCTAGAGCAACCACTTAAAATATTCTAAATGGAAAGAGAGATCGGATAATAACCCCATTATTGCTTATACTTCAGAGTCTCATGTTTTTTTTTTTCATTTCAGGTAATTCTTTTTACATAGATTAGTAGAATGAAGATATTCATTGTAAATGGAGGAATTAGCATCTCTTGGTTTTGAGGGCAAGTTGATATAGTGTCAAGTAGAGACATTAAATGAATACGAATTCATAGTTGTTTGTTAAAGTAACATTCTAAGTTAGCTTTTTTAAGGCTTCCTCCACCCTTCTTTCGAATCTCTATTCCATAGCCATATTTATATTTTTAAGTAATACTGCCAAATTTATAGGTTGAAGATATTTAAATTATTTTTTAAATTAAAACCGCTTGTGGAATGAAACGTGTTATATTATCTATTCCTTCTGGAATCGTTGGTCTTTACCTAAGTTAGTTATGCTGAGGCTTGAGGACAGGCCACTTCTTTCAGGATGTCCGAGTATTATATCGTCTATCTTTCTGAAATTGCTGATCTATGTATAAGTTAGTTAAAGCAACAAAAAAAAATGGATATAGAATATATGTATCCATAACAGCTTCTTTTGATGGCAGATCACGTACCAAAATACAATATTACAATGAGAATGTTGCTTGAGTTATGACTCTTTGAATATGCAAATTTTGTTTTCTCATATTTACAAAATCAATACAATTTTGAAAGATTGTGATCGATGAAAGATTATATATCGAAAAATTAAGATTAGTTTAAATTGTTCCTTTTATTTTTTGAGTGTACAATAAATACTTTTAGTTATATCGCCTATCACGATAACAGTACGAATCTTTATTTTTTCAACTTTTTATTAAAGGTTTTGGCAGTACCCATCAGGTGGCGTTGAGATTTGTAGATTATTAGTATCTTTAGAGATTTACTTTTTAAATTTTTTCTTTTGTTGTGATTATATGACGATAGCCGAATAGATCATCTTTACCTAGGCTAGCTGCTGAGCTCTTAAATGGATCGAAACAGGGTATGTCCTAGTTTGGTTATTGAAACATGGCACGTCCGTGTAGTTTATTATCCTTAAGTTACCATACTTTTAAAGGAAGGGAAAAATTTACTGTTCTAGTCCAATGAACCACTATATACTACAGGATTTAGTTTCGAACTGAGATGACCTGTTTCATCCCCCTATTCTGTGAAATTTTTAATATTAACTTTGTTGAAAATGATAATAATACGATATAGGAAGAATATTATTTGAGGTTATACATTTTTACCATAAATATTAATAATATAGTATATCATCTTCAGTGATACGCTCTCTCCCAATCTTTTCGTAACACTTCTAAAAAATATGCTACAATCAATAGACTGGTAAAAATGGGGCTTAACATTGACGGTGAAAAGTTAAATCACTTTCGCTTTACCGTCGACATTGTCTTAATAACAGACAATATGCCAGAAGCACAAACTATGTTGCATAGAAGCTTCAGGAAGGATTAGTTTAAAAATTAATTTATCCAAGACTCAGTTTATGACAAATCTTGTATTAAACGGCACTATAAAACTAAATAACATGGAGATCGAGCAAGTACATCGATAAAATACCTAGGGCATGAAGTCAGCATAGGGCAAGACAACCAAACATGTGAAATTCACCGGAGAATAGGTCTCTCTTGGAGTGTATATGGCAAACTGGGATATATAATTAAATCTAATCTTCCGATGTGTTTAAAAAGAAAAGTTTGCCGTACTACCCGTTCTTACGTATGCAGCCGATACTCTCACAATGACGAAGAGAAATATCAACAAAATATGTGTCACGCAAGGAAAAAGGATAGGTCAATGTTAAGCGTTACTCCTAGAGATCACATCCCAAATCAGAAGAAGAACAAGTGGCCCAGAACAGAAAAAGGTGGCAAGACTTGAGGGAGGCTTTCATCCAACAGCGGACAGTATAAGCCGATGATATCATCTTCAATAGTCGCCTTTTTTATTTTTTACGTTGATAATTTCGAGCACTTTTATTGAAAATATTCATTACAAGAAACGGTTTTTCTCAAAAGTTACCTAAAATATTTTATTTCTTTACTGTCCGCTTTATATTTTAATTAAAAAAAGACTTAAAAAAATAAACGAAGTATGGTAAGATCTATTTTAATCTTAAGATAAATGGCTGATATTTAGAAAATGGATCAATACAATGTAAATAATAAAATGCATTTACAATGAGTTATTGTTTGATCTCTTCCCTATTTATAAATTCTAGGAAGTTAGAAGCTTAATGGGTTGAACTATATCATATAATTTTTATCTCAAAATTTTGCGATGATGGTCTCTAAGTACGAACCGACGAAAATTCGAGACTGTACGAATTTAATGGATTCATTTAAATTATACAGAAGGTTCTTCAATTGTCGTAAGGTTCCGAGGGAAATACCCAAAAAAGTAAGAGGGACCGTTTCGACCGTTTACGAAGTTATTTTTATCTAAAAATATATCTATGTAAGGACACATTTTATTCACAATTTTATAAAAGCATTTACAAAATATGTACTAGCATGATCTAATATTTACACAGGTTTCAGCTGTACCACTCTTTTTCACATTTTTTAAAAGATTACTGATTTTGGGATAATTCGAATTGTTCACAAGAGCCCAAACAGTTTTAGATTTATTACTTGGGTGATTTTTTGGTTATTAAAAGCGCTTTTTGCTTCGTTGATATGTTTATTGACATTTTTACAGAAGTCTTGATAGTCATTTTTTGAAATTAGGTCTTGAGCACAGTAAAGCCAATACAAGAGCGAAACTCAAGGCTAACTGTATAGGAAAATCAAGGCTCAGTTTTCAAGGTGTTACGTAGTAGTCCATCGTGTTAAAAAAGGAACCAGTGGGAGATTTTAAATAGAAATAATGTCACCGGGCAAAGTTTTATCATTCAAAATCATAGATCTTATGCAAAGGTTTGAAAATTTTTGATTTAATAAAATGTTGTGTTAATGTAGTATGAGTAATATAAAAAAAAGAGTGGAGTGCTTTATTAGAACAGAGATGAATATAAGCGAAAAACTTGACAAGAAAGGCATTTTCAGAAAAAAATGTTGCAGACAAAATTTTAGCATTTTTTCCAGGGAACTGAATAGGCATGATACATTTTAAGTCTAACGCTTTGTTGAGATTCTATAAGGCCCAAAAGTGGAAACTGAAACTGGAACCCAAATTTTTAAATATATATTTGAATTCAGCAAGGAATTTTATGTCCGAATACAAATTGAATGCTTATGGGCCTGATTACGTCTTATCTAAGCTAAGCCCGACAAATTTGAAAAAAAAAAATTAACTAGTCTGATAAATATGTTTTGAAATATGACTTTTTCAGAGCGATTTAAATACCCTGTCTAATCTTTCTCTCTTATTTACATTTTACACAAATATAAATAGTTTTAAATAAAAATTAATTGAATACTCCTAGTTTATACAAGAAAAAAATCTTTCTATAAACCAGAGTTTGGAGGATTGTTTATTATATATAAAAATTTATATAAAAATTACACCGGCACGCAAAAAAGCAAGTTTTGCATTAGCGCACAGACCGCTATGCCTATGATATTTATTTTATTCAATTTTTCTGTCTACGATTTCTAAGGCAATTGATATTCTATTATTAAATCACTTACCTTTCAATATCTTTGGGGAAGAAGGACAAACTCACTCCCGGCGTGTACTTTTTGAATTACTTGTACAATTGTCATTGTCACAACAATAACTTCCTTTCCCCATGATTATATAAATTGTTTGTCAACCTTTTCGATTCTCTTCACTTACAAACGTTTCTAATTCTCTTTTTATACAAACTCTCTCTTCTTTCTATTCTTAAATTCATATAAACTGCAGTCACATCAAGAAATGATCGACAACATATTTCAAAAGACACATTCCGAGATTAGACGTAAACATTGATCGGCCATTTTGAAAGAGGGACCCGTCGATGCACGCGCCGCCAAAATCTCGTTATCAACTTGGTGCTCACTTTCGTTATTGTATTGGGTATATTGTGTCTCGAGTAACTTTTTATATAAAAGTCTTTATTTTACGTACATTTTTTATATCATCTGTAACCCAGCTCTTATCAACTTTGTTTTTTAGTTTTTTAACCTGATATAAATTTTCAATTTTATTTTTTATTCGAATGAAAAAGAAGCCAATCTTTAGACCCTGACTTTGTACAGAAAACCTTGATTTTTGTTGCAGAGAAAACACCTTTTACCATACATTCACTGCTTCCATTTTTTTTTACAACATTTTTGGAAAGGCAGAATGTGGCCATAGTGATCTAAAAGAGCGGGATCAGTGACATAACACTCAGTATATTCATCACAATTGGCAAAAATGTATCTAGAAGTGAGTTTGAACCAGCCGATAGTTTGGCTGGTTCCAAAATTAGTTGGTGTAGGTTATAGCTTGTTATTGCATCTAGACTGAAATCTACTGATAATTATCTCAAATATTTGTTCAAAATAATCCAGAAATACATTTATTTCGTCTAAATTTGTGCGGTAAATGCACAGGCGGATACAATTTATTGATGGAATCTTAATACATGATACTCAATCTGACCATCAATACTTATTCCTTGAATGATATTTTGCCTCTTACATATAAGATGTTCAAGGGCATATATACACACTCCACTATGTTGCATTTCCTTCTTTGAATAACACGACAATATCGTTAGAAATTATGTTAAAATATGTAATAAATATGATCGTAAAACATCAGCTTCCCCTGTTTAATTGTTACTTGGGTCATAAAATGTCAATTAACAAGTTCTAGAAAATAGTTACTAAGGAAATTCAACATGAAAGTTGAAAAAATCACTTTTTCTTGAAAATCGGTTGTTGTTTTTAAAATGTTGTCATTACAATGTGTTGTCTTTAAGAAAAAATAATTTTGGTAATTCGTGATAATAAAATTAATATAAGCATGTAAATGCTCCTGTTTCTCGATCAAGTTTATTATATATCCTAGTCTAATTTCTATAATGAATAAGTCTTTTAAAAACAACTTCATAAACTTAATAAATTCTCTTCTATTTAGGTTGAAAAAGTCACAAAATCTTAGTACTTGAAGATAATAATTGTCCCTGTTGATAACTAAATGCAACTATTTTATCTTTGTTCATTACTTTATATATTATAAATATATCGTGGCACTAAATTATGGGGCCAATATTTCAAAAAAAAAAATTTGAATAATTTTTTTGCGAATAAAATTGAAAAAAAATTGTATTGAAGTAGATAGATTTTATTTATGTCGGATTTTTCCTGATTCGGTTTAAGGGTTAATAAAGATTCAATAACTATAATACCCGTTGCAAAGGGTAAAATATGATATACTGCCTGGATAGCCGAAATAAATCAGAAACACAAAAAAACTCCTGTATTTTATGGAAACAAATTTATTATAGGAAAAACACAGAAATTGGTAAAACTAAACCGACAGTAAAATATCTTCTTTGCTTTATAAGTGCTGGATCAGGTGTACTTCGTTCAAAAGTAACATAGTCCATTTCGTAAATGCACGTTGAGTCATAAAATGTCAATTAACAACTTCGCACTAAACGTGCCTGTTATTCCAAACGAGATTTGTCACCTTTAATTTAAGTTTGTTATAAATCCAGTCATATAAAACCGGCAGTGTCGTACATAATAAGTCCAACGAGACGTGACTAATTAAACTGGCTTGGCGAACCAGAGTCGTTGGTGCAAAATGGCTCATTTTAATGTCATATCTTGCCGCGCAATGAAAGGATTTCCTTTTTCAGAGTAATATCTATACATATATATATATATATATATATATATATATATATATATATATATATACATATATATATATACATATAATATATATATATATATATATATATATATATATATATATATATATATATATATATATATATATATATATATATATATATATATATATATTATAAAGTCCGGCACGTTGAGACACAATTTTATAAGGTCTAGAAGCGGCGTTATTGTTCCAACTTTCTTTATTTTTAATAAATATTTTATTTATTAAATACAAGCCGTTATTTGCCCCTTATGTATATCTTAATTTTGAGAATGGATTAAGCGGATATTAACACTAATAGAGGACAGAATTAAGATATCAGCTAGCTCGTTTTGTTTGGAGAGATTATGGATTATGGAAGAGATAATTTTTGGACGTCTTTTGAAAATAATCTTTACAGATGTTAAAAACTTGGCTGACAGATTTGGGCACCATTCATTTTAGGATAAAAAGAATCTAAGTTCAGCTCAAAAAATAAAAAAATACTGAAGAGTTATTTAGTTGTTGAAATAAAATTAATTTACGTACAACCGTTGCGTCCTGAAAGAAAGAGCAGTTTGGGACACTACACATTTAAATAAAGAAGGGTATATTAGCAAAATAAAAATTCTTAACTTTATTACACTCTTAAAAATTACTTCTACTAAATAAAAGCCCCTTAAGCTAAAAGAGTGTACACTATTACATAGAATCTTTAAATCAGGATTACTAAGTTTCTAGTAAAAGGCTTGATAAAACACGATATTAAAAGTCTGTGAAATTAACTCCGCGAGTTACACGTGTTGAGTAGTCGTTGAAAACGTACTTGTAGACAGGAAATGATATATTTAGACAGATGTGCTTATGACTTACGAATTGGTTTCTCCTCGTGGGTCTTCCATAAGTTACTTGACCTCTCCTGGTGAGATTGTCATAAAAATATTGTCTCAGCCATTACCATCCTAGTTTCATTTAGGTTGCTAAACAGTTTTTGACCCAAAATGCCTGAGGATAAGCAAGATATTTCAAGAAAGGAAAAAGGCCTTAAACTTGAGAGCTAGAAACCGTTACTGCACTACTACATCACTGAGAAAAAAAAACATTCTGGCGTGCTGGAGAAGAAAGCCACTACGGCCTACTGGCGGAACAAAGCTATTACTGCTTCATGGCAGAAAAAGCCACTACGGCTTCATGATGGAAAAAAGACTTAAAAAATTCGATATGGCCGTTTATATGTCTTTTGCCCCTTTTTCAAAGTGACGTCTTTAAAATGGCTCACTTCCGGGCGTAAAATTAATGCAAATTAAATAAGTCAAGTCAGCAACACGCGTTGCACACTGCCGGTTTAAATTAAACTGCTCAAAAATTGAAATCACTGCAATAAATTTAAAAATGTAATAAAATGTAAATTATAGGGAGAAAAACAGTGTCGTAACATGATTAAGATCATGGAATCTAGGAAAAAATGAATGTTGTATATATATATATATATATATATATATATATACATATATTTATATATATATATATATATATATATATATATATATATATATATATATATATATATATATATATATACCCACCCGACTTTTTGGAAATCCGAAAGGAATGATTTATTTTAATACTACATATAGGTGGTGAATAAGCTCTGAAATATTTTCAGTTCATGTCGATTATTATAATTTTTATAAACAATACACGTAAAATTTTTTTTTAATAGGTCAGTTTAGTAATGCCTATTTTGTGTTTTTATAGAGAATAAAAAGAAGTAAAATTCTAATTCCATACTACGTTTTAAACGTATAAAAAATATAGGGTTTCTATATATTCTAACAGATCTAAATATATTGTAATCTTAAGGAGTATAATTTATTATTTAATACTTTAAAATGATTCGTGTTATCGGTTTATCCAATTTTTTTTCACACAAAGGAAAACAGTTTGGAATTTTTGATAGGCAACTATAAAAACAATTCTTAGGCATGAAATCATATGACTATATATAATATACTTCGGATTATATTTAAGTCAAGAGGAAGTTATGAAAACAAATTTTTATTAACTTTCAGTTCTCACCAGCGATGTCTAGTAATGATTCGAAACTATCACTATCCATTTAGTTATTTATATAAAAACCGGACTATTGTGAAGCTAAAGAATTCTTCAACAATAAAAAAAATTGAAATATTTAAATATACATACACCTCGAATTTTCAAAAATTCGATTTTTTCTACGGATTTTTATTCTCTATACTTCTAAGAAGTATTCAAAATTTTTTTAAAGAAAATTCCATTCTATTACAAAGCCTTCGACTCCATACCCCACAGCTGGTTAATCAGGGCCCTAGAAATCTATAAAATCAACCAACACCTCAGACAGTTTCTCGCGCAAATTATGAAAACATGGAAAACCAAAATACGCCTAGAAACACAAACCGAACGGATCCAAACAGAAGAGCTGTATATCAGACGGGGTATATTTCAGGGAGACACGCTCAGGGCTCTATGGTTTTGCCTCTGTCTCAATCCACTCTCAAATATACTAAACAGAACAGATCATGGCTTCAATATTAGACACCAAAAAGTGAATCAACATAAAATAAACCATCTTCTATATATGGACGACATAAAACTCTACGCTGCCACACAAACACAGCTGAAAGAACTCCTCAAAATCACAGAAATATTCACTTTAGATGTCAATATGGAATTTGGTCATTTTTTTTCAAAAATTCATAACTCGGAAACTAATTTTTTAATGAAAATTCCAGTTGAGACAGAAATGGCCAGAAATATTATGAATTTAAAAAAATATATAAATTCCATAATACAAATTTAGGTTAAATATTCAGAATTCCACCTTTTTTACACGCGAAGAAAATAAGACCAAGTATGTCTCTATACCATATAATCCGAAATATAGCAGGGGACTCAATAAGGTAATTAATAAGGTAGGCTTCACCTTCGTCTATAAGTCATCAGACAATCTGAGGAATAACTTAGGAAATCCCAATCTAAGAATAATTAAAATTATCTGATAGAAGATTGTTGAACGCATACGAAGGTATAGAAATTATAAAATGTAAAAGTAATTAAAATTAAGGCAGAGGGCCTATTCTTTATAGTCCTCTCTGCTGGTTACTTGACCGGAACTGATGGCCTCGCCTCTGTCATTAGTTCCGACTGAGTAATCCAGGTGTTAAGCTAAGTACAAATATGATGATATATACTGAGTAGTGTCATTGTGCTAAAGATTCCACATTTTCACATTCAAGTAGATTTACCAAATGAAACCTCTTAATGCAGAGATATCGACATCTTTAACGTAGAGTGTAGTTTCTAACATCTTGAAATATGGCGATCATATGATGAGATGTAATTTATAGGGCACTAAATTGGGAAGCGATAATTCAGAGATCGTTTTATCGCTAAGGTTCTGCAGTAGTAGCCAGATATTGTTAACGATATTGACTGGCTGTGTCATTAGGGTATAGAGCTGGCGAACAAGCTGGTCTTGGGAGTGCTATTTCCTTTGTCAGTTATCAATAGTTTCTGAGATAACGACCTCTGCAGATCATTTAATTTTTTTACTGTTAATCGATTTTTCGATAGCCATATAAGAATAATTATTTCTTATTACAGCTTTAATGTAGTATCTAGTTAATAAAGTATTCAAAATATTTTAGCAGCTATTTTCATTTACTAGCAATTTAAATTGTTTAAACTCCAAACTTTGAATAGCTACAGGATTACGATGGCTGGATTTTGACGGTCGTCAATATCATCCGACCGAGTTTAAATAAATAAACCTTCAAATATACCTCTAATTAGGGGTTACCCTATTCTATTTATTTCTAACGTCATTTTTATAAGTGCACTATCGTTGGACAATATTATATTGTTGCGGGTTGATATAACTTTACAGAATTTATTTCCCTTGTCATGGCTTAATAACAAAAATTATTAGTATCAGGAAGTGCTTTTTTCGAAATTTGAAGATAATAGGGTAGGAAATTTTTTATTGCAAGACCTTTTTGGTAGTTGACTGCTTTAAAATTAGTTGGATTATAAGAGATTTTCAACTGATAGTAGCATTTTCTTTTTCTTATTAATTCAACCGCTTTAATGCGGTAATTACGTAAGTTTGGGAATTCGAACTATTTAAAATTGTAGAATTTGAAAATGAAATGAAAGAGAATTTTTTTTAGGAAAAATGTTTTAAAAAACGAAATGATATTAAAAAATTTGCTGATTTTTAGGGACCATTATATCAAAAACTATTAATAGTTGACATATACATGAAAGTTATCTAGAATTTTCTGTGAAATTTAAAAATTTAATAATATTTTGGCTGGAAGTAACTAGCTATCGTTTTTCTATTTAAAATTGGCGTTTACTATAAAGAACTATACAAACATATCATCTTTTTATCTAATTATAGCGTCGTTACAGTCACTTTAGGGGACATATGAGTTTTTTCTTTATTGCTAAATTTAAAAATAGGTGATTTTGTAGGTGGATTCTGCAACACTTAAAAGCCATGAAATGATTTTGCAGTGATTGTCATGTGTCGTTTGGTACGAACTTTGAATTCCAGAAGTCCAAAAGACCTTTTGTTTGTTAAAATATCTTAAACAAATATTTATTAGCAAATAGTGTTTAGAATTGCATGTTATGGTGGTGTGTAAAATTTTAGATCGATTGGACAAAAATCGTATTTTGTCAGTTTTTGTTCAATAAGAATATGATTTTCCGAGGAAATTTTTATTTTGTGAATTTGAAATATATTTTTTAGATTGATAGCAATTTTAGAATTTACTTGTTGACTCCAAGCCATGTTTTACTTCTCTCATAACCAATAATTAAAAAATGATGATTTTCATAAAACCGCAACTATCGCACGGACAATTATCGAATATTATTACCCTATCTGCAGTTAAAGGTTTTTGTTTTTTTAAGGACACTTAAGCGTAACAATTTTATTGCAAGAAAAGAAAAGAAAACTAGTAAATGAATATTCACTACAGTAACAAAGACATTGACTATACAGCACACAAAAAAGTAAAAAAATTAAAGTCACTTTACAAATTGAATAGACAAAAAACCATAAGCAAAAAAAAATTATCAGTTTGCATTTCGACGTGTCCACCTTATATATATATATATATATATATATATATATATATATATATATATATATATATATATATATATATTCTATGCACGGTATTGTTCGCCCTTTTAAAACATTTCTTAACATGTGCGTAGTAACATAATTTTGCTCATCATGGTCAACTTTATGAAAAATTAAAGTAAAATTGGATTATGTTATTTACGGCACGTATGTAATAAGTTATTAGGAAAAAAGATGCACTATTTTAGTTTCGTTTAGTTCTTTTTTAAAATTTTTGGAAAAAAATATTTACTTAAATATTGTAACTGGATTGTATGTTTTGTGTCATTGCATACATAGCATGTCAATATTTATGAATACAAATTTGTACTTTGAGGAAAATCTCGAAAACAATCAAAGCCTTAAAATAAATTCGTTTGTTATTAAAAAATTAATATACCTGTTTTCCTTTATGTTTTGCAATCAATTATGATGATAAAGTGTTATTTAAAAAAAAAAACTACAAGTAATCAGGTAAAAATATTCGATAATTATCTGTGTGACAGTTGCAGTTTTACGAAAAACAGAATTTTTTATTTATTGATTAAGAAACAAGTAAAACATAACTTGAATTCAAAAAATAAATGTGTAAATTTTTGTACCAATCTGACAAATATATTTCAAATTCAAAAATAAGAATCTCCCTGCGATTATATTTTTATTGGTCAAAAACTGACAAAATACGATTTTTGTCCAGTTGATTTCAAATTTCGCACACTACCATAAAATATAATTCTAAACATTTTTTCTTAATAAATATTTTCGATATTGTATTAAACAGAGTGTCTTTTGGGCTTTAAACTTTAGAAAATTTAAATTTCCGCTAAACGACAAATGACACTCATCCCCGTAAATCATTTTTTGAGTTTCAAATGATGCAGAATCCACCTGTAAATCCACTTTTTTTCTAAATTTAATAATAAAGAAAAATCTCATAGGCGTCGCCTTGCTGCAAGTCACTGTATATAAATAAATATTCAGTGTATTGGGCAGCAACAATACAAGTGTCTGCTTTCGTTATTTGATTCCAAAGAAACAATGCCCAAAAATAAAATCCTTTCAACTATTTTATCCTCCGTTCAAAAGGGTAAAACGGATGCTGAGCGTTCATGAGCTATATCTTTTGCGAACTTACGCGCTAGAAAACCAGCTAAGGTGGAGTCACTAGATACAATAACTATTTTTGAATAAATAATTAAATTTACTTAATTCCACAACACCAAACTAAGCTCCTAGTTTGTGATAATAAAGCTAGGTAAATTGGTTGGTAATTAACTACAACAAATAATTACACATTATAAGATGCCTTTAGTTGTAAATACCATGTTTATGTAGTATTAAAGCACATAATATCACTTATCACCCTAACCCTTTCCTAACGTACATAATGTATCCAACCCCGAATATCTATATAATTACTTATTTTTTAGTATAGGGAAAGATTTCAGATTTTCAGAATAACATCTAAATTAGGTTATTTTATTAATGTATTTATATTTATATTATAAAATTGCTCTTTGTAGGACGAATCAAATAAAATAATTTTATGTTACTACAGGATGGTAAAGGTTTAATTGAAAGTTTAACTCGTAACTTTTTAGTTTTAGGAAATTTTGGTCAAATTTTTGGTATTTTTACCATTACGCATTCTTGTTTTGAATCATCCTGGGCCAAGCTTTACTTATGGCATTTCTTTGTGCCCATATTTGCCTTCTTTTTAATTTTCGAATGTTTCTGCGTCACCAGTTTTTTTCTTAGGACCTCTTTTTTTATATTCTATAGAATACTTAATGAAGTAACTTTTTATTATTTAGTATTTTAATTATTATGCTACAATCGTAATTACTGCCTAAAAGCTCAATAAAGGTCTTTAGGCATTAATGCAACTCGATGTGATTAGTTTCACCTCTACACACTTGCAAAACACTTGTAAAACAACGATAATAATAATCTATGTATTATGTTAACATTCTGACTTATAGTGTATATGCGTATATGTTTTGTAGATTGATATAAGTAGAAAATTGCACATAGTAAGCCATTAAACGCGGCAGCTTATGGCATGAAAAATTTGCTCTAATGTTTGAAGTGTGTTCTTTGAAATCTGATTTAATAATTGTATATCTATCATTCATATAAGATGGAAAACATTAAAAAAACAAATGAGTTCAAATCACTCACTGCTCTATACTAATATAAATTACCTTTCCTGGTATTTTAAAATTGGCCAATTTTGTGCGACAGTAACAAAAAAATACATAATTCTGGAACTGTTGTAAACTATGACTTATTTATTTATATATTTTTATTATTGATGTACTTGGATGCAGGTAAACATTGTACACAAAGCCTTTTGGGGAAGCAGTCGTTTATTTGATACGTATATATGAACAGGCTAAATTAGATTCGTCAATATAGTCATACTTTCGGTATTTCTATTATAAATAGCTATTATCTCTGTGGAGATTAATGTAATTTCAAATTTATAAATGACTGAACATTTTATCTAATGCTATAAAGAAAAAGATTGTTTTAACATTTACAAAAAAATCCACTTTCAAGTTGTTTTTATGAAAACTAAATTAAGACAGGGCAAGGTAAATACGAGGGACATTCAATAATTAGCGAGACAAACAGGAATAGTGAAAAAACTACTAAATATTTTTAAATGCAAACTGAGGGTCAAGCTGGCAACCTTGGCAATGCGAGTACCTAATTTGCTCATTTCAAAATGTCAGCTTCACTCGAAACGTGTACGCCGGAAAAAAGCAACATTCAGTGATAAGATTTTTGTTATCTGAAAGTGTAAAACCCGCCGAAATTTACTTGTGACTGTTGAAATAGAAAAAGTGTTTAAGCTATGGAAACGGGTATAAGCCGATTTAACAGTTTAAGGTATTTCTTATGAGTAACTGTTAAAAGTAGTTTGGCTTGAAATTTTGAGAAATAATAGATTTTTAGCATCATGCATTCATATAAAGATAGTTTACCACGCCGTTTTGCCATAATTAATCGTAATAGTTTCAGATGTTTAACACGTATAAGATAGGAATCCATACTTTTTCTTCGATCAAAAGCATGCGTTTTTTACAATTTCTGTTGTCGTATGTGCATTAAAAAGTAAAAAGTCACAAAAAATTATATATACGTAAAAAAATTATTTTGCTATCGTTTGTTAAAATATGAAGGCAGTTTACCACCTAGTTATTGGAAAAATTACAGATAAATATTACTTTTTATAGAATTTTATGGAGTGAATTTTCGCTGTGGCAACGTAGCTTGAAAAAGACAGCTCGCTCGGATGCGGGCGTTCTTTCAAATTTTAAATCATCTATAGTCCGGGAGCTCATAACCAAGATTTTGGACTTATCGAAGAGCGGCAGATAAATATATATCACTTATTAAATGTGACAAACAGAACCCAAAAATACAACTTATAGATCCAAATTCAGGGTCTTGCCGTGGTTATGGAGGGAGAGAGTTGCAAAAAATTGAGGGTAAGTGAACCTATCGCAGAGTGGCAGTTTTATATGTTATGAGGTTTAATATCTGCTACGGAGACCGGTTCCTGCGGGAGTAAACTTTTTTTTTCTTGAAAAAAATGGGCTCAAAAAATGAACTCATCGCGAAGTGGCAGATATTCGAGATATAGTTAGTTTGGGACTCAAAAATAAGTGAAAAAATATTATTTGCTCTAGATACTGGTTCTTTGAATTTCTACGAATTTTTGAACCTGTAGAGTTTTTGGACCACCTGAACTCATTCGAGAGCGGCAGATAAATGTATTAGTGTCCCTGCTTTTATCAGCAGAATTTCTATATTTTTAATGCAAAGCTTAAGTTATAAACAAATTGATTTTTTTTATTCGCATTATTAGTTGTGATGCATGAGTTTATATGGTTTTTGACACGTTAAAGTCGAATTTCTAATCCATTTTTGCTAAAAATTTATTAATTTTTGTTACAAATAAATTAATTTTTTTCAATAATAACTTAATATAATATTATTTAACTCGCGAAATTTAAATTCTCTGTTCATTTTTTCAAAAAACTAAATTATTTTATTATTACTGACAATTTATTAGAATTATGTTAATTTAACACAAATATTTTTATTTAATTGCATATAAATAAATTTATTAGCTCTTAATTTTTAATTAATTAAATTGAAAAAATGGGTTAGAAATTCAGACAGCAGAACAAAATTCATCTAAAAAACTTGGGTAGAGCTCGTAAAAAAGCTTAGATTTTGCCGTTATGGAGATATATTTAAAATTCTGTTTATAATAAATTATTTATAACAATAAAAAGGTTAAGTTTTTGCAAAAATAGATTTAGTGGGTCGAAATATGCCTAAAAAGATTTGGGTGAAGCGCTTATTAAAGTTAAATTTATTATTTTAAATATTATAAAAATAAATTATATCAAATTATATTTTTTAGGTAATTGCTTAAAAAATTGTTAATATCAATTAATAGGTCATCTTTTCAAAAAACTAATTGCAGATCGGATTATGCGACCCAAAAACACATAACGTGGAACCGCAACGCTCAAAGTTTAAAAAGAACACAGTGAAACTCCGAGTGGCTGATGGAGTATTCGGTCATTGTTGTATTGGCATTAACCGAATGCGGCAAAATTATTGTACATTTTAAATAAATTTTAATTGGATCACTCTTATTGTCTGCCATGTTAAAAATCAAAAATTTCATATGTACTATCCAATATAGCTAATAAATGTTTTTTTTAATATTTGTAATTACATATTAAAAGGGGTTTTGGGGCCCTTGAATATAAATTTTAAATAACAAATATAAAAAAAAAAATTAAAGGTTAAATATAAAAAAATATATAGAGGGAAGTTGCATTGTAAATTAAATAAATATATTGATCTGCTTGTAACTGTTTCAATGGTGCTTTTGAGCGACTCTTGAGACACTGTCGCATGTGTATAGTATTTGAGAGAAAAACAAATTACAGGACGGGCGCGCGCGTTGTAAGATGGGCGTGCGCATTTTAATAAAGAACCAGACTCTATGGCAGATAATGTTATTTTTAATATCTACAAATCTCAACGAACATATTAAAACAAATTACATTTCTCTCCTCTATGGGTTCAGGTGGGTCCATTTTTCTGCAACTTTGGACCGTTATAACTTTGGATTGACTCAATATCCATGACAGATATTCATCTTTCAGTTATATTTCATAGAAATAAAGCTATACCCAAAATATCTGCCACTCAGTGTAGGGTTCGTCTGCCAACTTTTTCTTGCAGCTTTAAAGCGTATTTCTAGGAACAGGAACCAGAGTTAAGACTTTAAACTACCTGGAGAGACTAAGGGGGCATAATTAACAAAAGTGATACTATTATCTGCTACTCTTCGATAAGGCATTTTGGTACTAAGCTCCCGGACTAATATATGCATTGCAATAATACGTGATTGCGTACGGCGGGAACCAAGCGAGAAACTACGTTGCCATACTCATTATACTTTGAAAAAAAAATTATTTCGCGTTTTTCTCTAACATAATGCTCTCTCTGTCTTCTCGTAAGAAATTCCTTAATTCAGGTGAGCAAATGTCACCGATCTTTCGGGAAGACCAGACTCTGCAAAATTGCATAAATGACCTTATTAGTATTGACCGACGTATAAAAATTGCTACAATTGTAGCAATCTGTAATGTTAGTATTAGTGCCGAGCACTGCATTATTCATGATAAGCTGAAGTATCAGAAAACGTATTCGAAATGGGTGCCAAGGCAGCTGGGTCAGGACCATTAAGACAACTGAATTCGCATTTGTTCCGAATTCAAAAGACGATAATGACTTTCTAGATTGTATAATGACCTGTGATCGAATGTGGATTCATCATTTTGAATCTGAATCGAGAAGGCAAATTCTCGACGGGAAAAATCAGAATTCTCTGGCAAAGAAAAAATTCGGAACTTATGTATCTGCTGGTTCGTGGTGTTCTAAGACTCTCAAGGCTCAATTTATTGCGATTATTTATTTAGAAGTATCGTATTGTGAACAGTGGGTACTATTCAAACATGCTTTAACAGAAAGTAAAACCCACGACAAGAAGAAAGCACCAGTGTTCTCTCTTAAAAGGTGTGATTCTGCTGCATGATAACGCCCGGCCTTATACCACTCAAAAAACGCGAAAGACGATTGAAAAGTTGGGTTGGGAGGTGTTACCATAACCACTTTATAGTCTTGACCTCGCACCATCCGATTTTTATCTGCTCGGCCAGCTCAAAGAATTTTTACGCAGTACCAACTTCGATGACAACGAAGCGGCCAAAAAAGCTATACACGAGTGGCTCAGATAGCAAGGTGAACAATTGTACACTACAGGAATTCGAAAGCTCACAGAACAATGGGAAAGGTGTCTAAATGTTGATGGAGACTACGTTGAAAAGTAGTGTAGATTTCAATGCCATTACCATCGTTTTTTGATGACATCCATTTGTCTCGTTAATTATTGAACGTCCTTCGTAAAACAAAAAAGCTTGAACATGAAAACATTAGTTTTTGTCTATTTTTTAATGATGATCGATGGTGAGTGCTTAATTTTTTTTTAAGTGTTATTTGTGGAACTTTACTTGAGTTTCTCAGAATCTTTATTTTTCGGTTCTTAATTTAAAAGGAACTAATTTTCTTATGAATAATAGATGACATAGGTCATTTATTTGTCCTCGACCCTATATTATTTCCATAGGTTTTCATTAGGAAGATAATTTTTCAACGTCGCTCAGTCAAAACATGGTAACACTATTAGTTGTATCATGTCCCGCTTGTATTGATTTTTTGATTTTTACTACAAATAATGCTCTGACTGCTAAGTTTCATTTGTATGCGTCAAGTCATTTGGAGTAAGCTTCGTTCTCAGTTTTAATTAATTAACTCAATCCTTGAAAATGTCTACATTTATAACAAAATTCAAAGTGTTTGACTAGAGTTTGTCGAATCAAAAAATCAATATTTCCTTCCATATATGATGTATAAAGAAGTATGTAAATCTAGTTTTGCTACCTCTTGGTCTTGAAGAATTGTTTGTGTCCTATTTATATAGTATGTTTGTTAATTTGCTACTTGCGTGGACATTAAAGAAAGAAAGACTACGAGTAGTCTTTCAATTATATTCTGGAGGTATGTAACCCCATTCGATGACATCAGCTATTAAAATATTAAAGTTTTATTATTAAAACTAAATCAAAAGGCTTCTAAATTGGCAGAAGTTCGTTAATTAATTAATAATGTTGACATGCTGTCAACTGATCCATTCTTTTATTGAAAAGTAACGTGAAGCAAGTAAACTATTTTTTTTTTGTAGTTTCGAAATCACTTTCAAGAAAGTTTTGAAAATAATGTTATCACTTAACTATGTTTTTTTTTTAATTATCCCATTTAGTTTAACGTAGTTATAAATTTTAAAAGAGTACCTAACATATTTCGTCTTAGGTACTCTCCTAATAAGTTTGTTGACATTAAGTTTTATTTAATAAGTGTTTATTTAATATCGAGACTTGCAGCGACTTTAAAATTTTGCTTAATTATGTATTTAAATACTATATCTTATGTACTAAATATTAATTTCATATTACACATATTTCTTTGGTTTTTCGTTTTTTGCAATGACAGTATCTAAGATTTCTTTTGCTAATTAAAAGAGTTCGTTTTTTATAAACAGTTTTTAAGATTATTAAAATATTATTTTGTACTTTTTATGCCTTTTTAAAAGCAGGTTTATTTTTTTTTAAATTTTTTTTTAGTTAGAGACGGTAAGTGAGATACTCCCATATATTTTATTTTTAAGTAAAGGGGCAAGGAATTTGCTCAAAATTGTGCGCCTCTGACAAGGAGTGCTGCCAAAAAAAGAAAGAGACGTGAATATGAAGGTAGCGCAGAAAGAGAAGAGAGACTTGATATACAGTAAGTCAAATATCTACTAAGACCTTTTTACTGGCCTCGATTTCACAAATTGAGTTTTTTTATTTGGCTTGATGTAAAACTTTTTTTTTTACTCTTCCTAAAAGTCGTAAAAAATGTTTGAAGTACAAAACGGATTTAAAGGATTCTTTCGCTGTGATTTAACTTGGAAGATACGTGATCAAATGCAAGAAGTTCCATTAAAATCGTTATCATCAATATCAATCATCATTACGCACTTACGTATTGAACTGAGAACCTCCTTTCGTTTAAAAGTAAAATAATTTAAAAGAAAATAAAAAAAAGTAAGCAAAACTTAATTAACATTTTAAAAATGATTGTCTAATAAATTGATATCTGGGTGGTTATAATATTACTTTCATTGCTCACCTTCTAGTAGAAAACGGACAGGCATATTTGCTGTATTATTCAGATATATGTATTTTTATGTATTTTTAAATGCTTGCAATAATAAAAAGGAGAAAAGCATTAAAAAATGTGTCCATAAATGTCGTCGTCTCTGTGTCATATATATATATATATATATATATATATATATATATATATATATATATATATATATATATATAATATCTTGAGTATCTGAAAATCTGAAAATATTTATAGTATAATGGGAAACGATTTATTAGTGATACATTTAGGAATTGGGTTGTTTATAGCTGTGATAATCATGCCATAAATTATTAGTTAGGTAGACGCATTTAACGGAATTACACGATCGAATATTTCACTAATAATAGTTGTCCCAAGTGTCTTTTATATTAATTATAAAGTGTTATTAAATAGAGATTTGATATGTTTGCAGCTATATTCCTGTAAGTGTAAAGATATTATTGTAATTATGTTTTCCACAGGGTGTTACATTACAATATTGTAAGTTTAAATTAAGTGATGTACAATGTTATTTTTTTTTTGGAACTAACGAAAGTGTTGCTAGAGAATAAGTGATGAATTGATTTTTTTGTTAAAGTTAGTCTTGCAGATAAAAATATGTAGTTTGCGGATGTTCGTAAAAGGAGCATCTCGAGCTAGTGCATATAAAAGCAATAAAGTTTTCTAGTGTTATTTCAAATAGAAATTTGAAGAATGAAAAAAATAAAAAAAATTGAGTCATATTTACCGTAAACACACAATATTAATATTTTAAATATACAACACTTTGTGGAATACTAATCTTTTTTGTCTTTATCAGTTTAAAAGTATTGAAAAAAACTTGTTATTAATTTTTTCCTTTAGGCAACTTTGACCCTGTAGGATCCATTTCTTTTCTATTTTTTGAACGTAAAATAAATTCAACAAATATTGTCGCCTGTTTCGAAACACCCTGTATATATTATATTTATGAAAATTTATTTCTAAAATTATAAAGTTAGTAGTTACATATTTTTATCTTTCCTCATGTTATTAATTAATTACCCAATTGTAGAATTTATTAAATAATAATAATTCAGTTCGATTGAAGTAACGAAGTAATACTAAGATCAAAGAGATTAGTTTTTCATTTTTATGTGACGTTATTATACATTGCACATTAGAAAGATCAGTAAATAATAATTTATATAAATATATGTATATATATATATATATATATATATATATATATATATATATATATATATATATATAATGTCAATCCATTTCGAGACCCGTTTGGCCGTATTACGGTTCATCAGTCAGTCTAGGATCGACAAACAAGAGAACAGAATTTACTAGTCCTTATCCAGGTACTTACGGAGCGTAATGGTAAGGTACAACCAATTATACCAAGTATGAACACCTAATACTCCATCTTAGGCTGAGACAGCAGCCACAAGCCGACAGAGTGGTTGATACAGTCAACACTTCAAAGCAGGGGGCGCGGTTTTCGAGGGCTACCCCTCAGGTTTATGTGGTTTAATGTAAAACTATTGAAAACAAAATATATATTTCAGCAGTCGGTCGATCGCAGCCCGACTGATGAGCCGTGATACGGCGAAACGCGTGCTGGGTTGAACTGATAAACAAGAGAATAGCAGGTAGACTGCAGAAATATGAACTTTGTCTATTTTCAGTAGTTTTACATTAAACCTAATATGCCTGAGGAGGATCCCCCGAAAACCGTGCTGCCTGCGTTGAAGTGTTGGCTTTTTCAACCACTCTGTCAGCTTGTGGTTGCTGTGTCAGCCTACGATGGAGTATTAGGTGTGACATTCTCGCCAATATCAAGGGCGGGGAGGTGAGCGATAAAAAAAAAATGTACATATATATATATATATATATATATATATATATATATATATATATATATACTATTTATATATATTTGATATTTGGCCTGGGTTGGCATGAATATGGATTAATTTATTATATTGAATAATTTGCTTTCTAACAAGGTTTAATATACAGGGTGTCCCATTATTCCGTGGACATAGAACGTATTTTTGGAATGAAAATAAGTCGATTGGACATAATTTACCTCTATACAGAAGTGCTTCGTTTGTCCGTTAGAGAGCATCAAAGTAAAAAAAAATAAACACATTTTTTAAGATATTTTAAGAACCGATATTCCGATTTGAATGAGATTTAGGGTGCCCATGTTTTGCTAGGCGCTCTAATACTTGACTTTCGCAAAAAACCCGAAAGGGTTCGAGAAGGGTGAAAACTACCCTCACCCCTACATAAATTCTAGTAGATATGTTTTGCAACTTTAACGACGACTCTGAATTTTTTTTCATAAAAAGGTCCTTCTATTTACTTTATTTTTTGTCTCTTGTACAAAATTATTCTGGCTAATGATTTACGCAAAAATAAAAAGACTAACAAGCATTTTACTTATAATTAAAATTAGTTAGTGAAATTAAACAAGTATGATATTAATTATTATTACGAGTTTTATTTAACACAGGTAATAGTATTTTTTACAAAAGTTGTTCAATATGATTACCACCTTCGTTCCTGCACATAACAATACGGCGCAAAAAACTGAAACTAACTCTCTCTAAAATATCATTATTATTTAATGTATTCACAGCATTTTGAATCCTATCCCATAGTTGATCGGCGTTGTTTATCTGGACCTCGTATACCTTTGTTTTCAACGCTCCCCATGTGAAAAAATCGCAAGGATTACCAATCCATCTACCACAAAAATTCTCGTTCAGATAATTTCTTACAGCACGCGCAAAGGGGGGTGGAGCTCCATCGTGCATAAAAAACATGTCTCTTCTTATATTCAGAGGCAGTTTTTCTAATAATTCAGGTAAAGAATACTGTAGAAAATGTAGATAGCTATCTCCGTTTAGATTATCAGGCAACCTATATGGGCCAACTAAAAAGTTACCAACAATCCCCATCCAAACGTTAATTTTAAATTATCATAATGTCTTTCTGTAACTGCATGCGGATTTTCTTCGGCGTAAACATGTGTATTATGCAAATTTATCATACCACGACGGGTAAAACATGACTCATCCGTAAACAATTTTTTTTGTGAAATAGCCTTTTAATTGCACTGCATTCTAAAACATTTCGTACAAATCTCAGACGTGAGTGATGATCAATGGGCAACAATTCTTGGACGGGCTGAACGTGAAATGAACGAATGAGTTGTTCATTTAAAATCCGGTTAACAGTGATTTTTTTAACTCTTTGTTCAAGTTCTAACCTGCGAGTGCTGATACCTGGACTTGCTTCGACTACTTCAAGAAGAGCTTCTTCTACTAGAGGTGTTCGGGTTTGCCGCGGTTTTCCAGCATTGACTCTCAAGGGTTGGAATCGTCCAATTTCTCGAAGTCGACGTTCTATGCTGGCAAAAGTCTGGCGATTTGGAATTTGTGGATTCGGATATCTCTCTTGATACACTCCAACACTTTTCCTACAATTACCTTCGCAAAAACCAAGTACTAGCAACATCTCAGTCTGTTCATCAAAAGAATATTCCATATTCACAGCAAGCAAATAAAAGGACCTTTTTATGAAAAAAAATTCGGAGTCGTCGTTAAAGTTGCAAAAACATTTCTACTAGAATTTATGTATGGGTGAGGGTAGTTTTCACCCTTCTCGAACCCTTTCGGTTTTTTTGTGAAAGTCAAATATTAGAGCGCCTAGCAAAACATGGGCACCCCAAATCTCATTCAAATCGGAATATCGGTTCTTAAATTATCTTAAAAATGTGTTTATTTTTTTTTACTTTGATGCTCTCTAACGGACAAACGAAGCACTTTTGTATAGAGGTAAATTGTGTCCAATCGACTTATTTTCATTCCAAAAATACGTGGTAGTCCTATGTCCACGGAATAATGGGATACCCGGTATAACGTCATACATAAAACTACTCTATTCCGATATCTCCAAAAAGTGTACTCAAATAATTAAAAGCCTGTCACTTGTGTCATCTGAAAATCATTGTAATGTATAAAGGACAATGTATACATATATATATATATATATATATATATATATATATATATATATATATATATATATATATATATATATATATATATATATATATATATGGAACAAACCCAGATAAAAACATTTTAAACATATCGATTATTTAAACACAGCAAAAACCTCGAACATGAATAAAATTCATTGCGAATGTTACTACAGTAAAATACAGACGATGTTCTTTACCGATCTTCAAAAAACCAATTTGAAAGGGAATATGGGTAATATAATAATATAGGTTCATAATTCGTACAGTATAAACAAGAATTGATAGGCGAGAATGACGCCAGGTATAATACTATTAAAATTTAAATGAGGTTCAAAAATTTCATTACGAAACGTATCACTTCGAAATTTTTTATCTCTGTTTGTTCAATATACATGAAATTATACATATATTCTTTATTAGGTGATTATATCCCTAAATTTTAATATTATTATGCGGTATGCCAAACAGTGATATAAATTTTACCGAGAGTATATCGATCCAGTTAGCATATATGATCCCTTTTTGGTCTTTGTTGTTCGGCACTAAATAATATAAGATAACAGCATAGCTAGTAATAATGTATTTATTTTTCCTTACTTTACGACCTCAAGTGTAAAACTTATCAAATCTCTATTTTGCGTTGAAATTTAAAATGGATTTGGTAGTAATTATTGAACATATGATTGATTTTTTTATTGTTATTATTATTATCTATTATTGTAACGAATGTAATAAAATAATTGTGTTTTAAAAAAGTCTTATTTCTTGACAGAAATTAGGGTTTCCATTCTTAGCGCCAATTCTTCTTTTGGGTAAGTGTTTTGACATAATTTTTCAGTTTAAAAAACCTCATAAAGAGCCTTAATTGTTGCGGTTCTAAAAAAAGTAGGTTTAGATATAGCTAGATTTACTAGAATTAAATTCAACGACTGGGTACCTCATCGTAGAGTTAAGATCGAAAAAAAGGAGAGCAAAGATCAGTATTATAGGATCATATATTCTGTGGTCTACATCCGAGCGACCTTTGTTAAACAGGCAGCTATGTTGCTAATATTCGACTGACATTAACCAATTAAATAGTTTGTTAGTGCTTTACTGTTAGCTTACTGCTATATTGCGCTAGCACGGCGAGCAAGACAGATTTTTACTCTGCTCTCTGCCGATTCTTGCTTGATAGATTAATAAGACGAAAAAGGCCTGTGTCTCCAACGACACAAACATCCAAACGAAATACACAGAAAAAATCTTAAAATACACAGACCTTAACAACAGAAACAAGTCAAGAAAAAGTCATCATTGCCCCCTCATTATATCAGCCACAGGCCTTACACCAATAACATTCCACCACACTTAGTACAGTTAGGACTCAACACAAACACATACAGAAACATTCAGACGTCATTGATTTTGAAAACATGTAACATTGCCAGGTCATTCCTTAATACACAATGGTAATATTGTTTGTGCTGACTTGGCTTGGGCCCGTCAGCCGAACATGGAACCACATTGACTAAATGTGAGAAAGAAGAACTTTTTTGTAAAATATCTATAATCTATAATATATATAAAATGCACCGTCTCTCTGTCTGTCCGTTAGTGTGCTTATCACTCGAGAAACACTTATCCGATTTACGTGTTTTGTTTTAGATTTATACATATGATCTCTGGCCAGGTTATTGGATATATTTTATTACGTTAGGTAATATAAGAAATAAGCAGTGTCGATAACAGTGAATCAAGCCGGAAAAAAGTTTGCAGCTAGCGCACTCTCTTGAAATACAATACCACAATATATATATATATATATATATATATATATATATATATATATATATATATATAATGCAACGTCTCTGTCTGTCTGTCTACAGTGACGATAATAGTGAATCAAGTCGGAAAAAAGTTTGCCATTAGCGCGCTCTCTTGCAATATGGAACAAAATCATGTAGCAAAAAATATCTATTATATATATAAAATGCACCGTCTCTCTGTCTGTCTGTCTGTTCGTTAGTGCGCTTATCACTCGAGAACCACTTATCCGATTTAAGTGTCTTTTTTTAATTTATACATATGTTCTTTGGCTAGGTTATATAATAATAATAATAATCTGTATAATATATATAAAAACACAATCTCTCTCTGTCTGTCTCTTTGTTGGTTAGTGTGCTTATCATTCGAGAAATACTTATCCAATTTACATGTTTTTTTTAATTGTTAACTTAATATTTATAAAAAAAAAAATCACATATACATAAAAAGCAACGTCTCTCTGCCTGTTTGTGTGTCCGTTAGTGTATCTAGCATTCAAGAACCACTTATCCGATTTACGTGTTTTTTTTTTTGTTTTTTTTTTTAATACATACATATGTTCTCTGGCCAGGTTATAGGGTATATTTTATTACGTTAGGTAATTTAAGGAATAAGTAATGACGATAAGAGTGAATCAAGTCCACGCGAGCGGAGCCGTGGGCACTGCTAATTAAAAATAAAAAACACTACGTATATTTTTAACAACCTCTTAAATGAAACAATATATATATTTGCACATATTTCTCTATGCTAGAATAATATACCTTCGACGCTTGTGACCCTTTATGATGTTTTAGGCTTTATTTTCCCCTATCTTAGGAAATTTAAAAAAATAAATTAAGATGTATAACAACCATATATAGTGTCTATAGGGAATCACTTAAAAAGTAAATAGAATAGATGCTAGTTTTATATTCATATCTCCTTTTGAAACACATATTTCACTCTTTTCCTCACTAACATAATGACTCTAATATATAAATTAATAATAATGACCTCGAAAGGCATATAATATAATAAATAAAATTTACCATTGACGAAACAGTTTCATTTATTATGTATATAACATTTTTTTGTTGTTTCAATATGCAAAATATCCTCTCCTTAAAGATTAAGCATATTGGGTTGTTTTTCTCCACACCTTTTTTCACAGAATCAGTATTTTAGTTTAAAAGTTTCAGGTAGCGTTCATATATATAAGAAAAAATATTTATGGGAAAAAGGTGGAATACATTTGCAAAATTGTTTACTTTTTAAATTGGTTGATAATTTAAACAGTTTGCCTTACAGGCACGTCGATAAAACTTTTTCTTACGTTTTAAAATTTTTTAAATATTTCAATTTAAATTAATCACCTAACCTTTATGAAATACAATATCTTTTATGTATGGAACATATCTTTATTAAAACAGCTTTTTGCAGAAAACATAATATTAAATGATAAATAATATTATACAAAATATATGCCACATGCAATATTTTTATTAAAAGCAAATACCAATGCGTTTAAAATTTAAACCCTTAAGGCTTTATTAGATTTATAATAAATGTTAATTTATATTATGTTTGCTTTATTCAAAGATAATTATTTATTAAAGCTTTTGTAAACATGAAGTAAAATTTATTTCAGTCGAAGATATATGGAAGAGAAAGCTTAAACTACTTAGCTATTATTACATAGCAGTGCTATGCTGGGTTTAGCTATATATATATATATATATATATATATATATATATATATATATATATATATATATATATATATATATATATATATATATAATATTTTATTTGCCAGTCTGTACAATATTGAAATATACATAATAATAATAACAAATACATATACATACAGAAAAGGCAAAAGGTTAAAATAAATTTTAAAAAGATTCTGGTTTACCTTCATTAGAAACTAAAACAAGTAATTCTTATTGTTTTGCTCACTACCACTACACTCTCCATGCCCCAAAAAGTAAAAATGGATATATTTATTTTTCCTTATAAAACTAAACGAATTTAAGGTCACTGTGCATGTTCCCAAGAACTTAGGAAGAACTTTTTAAATTTTCTACTTAAAGGCTGCCACTGATAAGGTTTTAAAACGTTCAGGAATACTGTTTTAAAGCTAGGCTATTTCATTTAACTTGGAAGAAATAGGATTATTCCGACGAATACTATATATAAATCTTAAACAGGACTTTTAGATGCATTGAATTTTATCTTTATTTTTATCAATATAGGAACCGTAAACAGTGTCAGAAAAGTTAAAATGGCTAAGAATTAAAGAATCTGCTAGGTATATTTTCTAAGATTTAGTTAAATATATATATATATATATATATATATATATATATATATATATATATATATATATATGTATATATACACGTATGTATATGTATATATATATATATATATATATATATATATATATATATATATATATATATATATATATATACGAGTATGTATATGTATATATATATAATATATATATATATATATATATATATATATATATATATATATATATATATATACATAGGAAATCCCTTCTCCTTTTTCCCTCTCCGTTTTCATGTATAAATTTCTTCCGTCTGTCTGTATTCTTTGCCATTTCCACTGCTTCCTTCCAGGACTTTCTCCTCTCCTTAAGTATACTTCCAACACTCCTATTCCAGGTCTGTTTAGGTCTTCCTCGCTTTTGTTCCGGCTCCATGCACTTGTTTCACTTGTCTATCATCCTTCATTCTCTGCACATGCCTCACCATCCCAGCTGTCTTTGTTGAATGAATTCCATAATTGCTTGTAGTCTCAGCTTTCTCCTTATTTCTGTATTCCTTACTCTGTCTTTCCGTGTACCTCCTTGTACTGCTCTCAGGTATTCCATTTCGACAGCTTGTATCTTATTTTTTTCTGCTTGTCTATAAGGGTCCATGATTCGCATCCATATTTTAGGACTGTCCTATAATTTGCTTCGAGCACTTTCATTTTTGTTTGTTTCGTCACCTCTTTCTTCCTAATGAATTTATTATTTATTGCATAGTAAAGTTTTTTTTCGTTTTTCCGATTCTTTGATTATGTAAAATGATAAAAAAATATTATACAAAATATCCCACATGCAATTTCGTTGTCCTGTTTTCTAGTTTCGCCCCATTATCACTTCCAAATACTTGTACTGTTCCACTTGTATTTTAGTCTCTTTCTATGTAAATATTCGTTTGTTGGTTTTCCATTGTCATTACTTTTGTTTTATCTGTATTAATTTTCATATCTTTTTCTTTAAACATTTCGTTCCAAATATCGAGTATTTTCTGTCACTAGCACAATATCATCAGCAAGAGCCGCTTCAGATATTTCTATTATTTTTAGCTTCCAGTATCCAATTGTCATTTTTTCACTTTTATTTAGCATTTCTTAATTATTTCATCCACGTATACAGTGAACAATGTTCGGCTCAAGCTTCCTCCCTGCCTTAAACCTGTAAATCCCTCCGACTTCATGTTTTTTATTACATACTGCACATTGTTGTTGTATATTCCTTTTATGATTCTTACCGTCTTTTTGTTTATTCCCTTGTTTTCTAGGTTTTTCCACATTTTATTTCTTGGTACACTGTCAAATGCCTTTTCTAAGTCTATGAAAGCAAGGTGTAGATTTTCATTTTGTTTCAATCTTTGATCAAAAAGAGATTTAGTTAAAAAACGTCTATATATATATATATATATATATATATATATATATATATATATATATATATATATATATATATATATATATATATATCAATATATGTATATATAAGTGGCGTGCAATCCGTGGATTCTATGGAAGCGTCGTTTCCTTTGTATTTTGTAAAATATAAATACAAATTATGCGACTATTTTCATATTTTAAGGCACTTTGAATTTCTCATAATATTTTATTATTATGTATCTTATTACCAGCTTCTATGCCACATGCAAAAAACAATGATGAGGTTGCTATTCTATATTCGAATATAAATTCGTATGTGCATATTTCCAATGGAAGGACTGTTTTGTCGAATACGGGATACCTTCCACGGCGAGAATATTTGAATAATGTTAAGCAACCAGCTTATACACATTCGGGCATGCCCTCTACAGAGCACCGACGTCATTAGGTTTAGCTCGTGGTTGCTATGTACTAAAATATCGTATAACGCTTCCAATGATTGATTCTCTGCATTAGCCACTCGTAGGGAGCTATTTGACTAAGTGGATTGTTTAAGATTTAAAAAGTAAAGAATATTTTATGTTATTTTTATGTACGTTTCTTTACAAAGCTATATTTAAATATAATTTTTTTTAAAAGTATATTCATACAAATAAATAATATTTTATACCAGATATATCCACCGCACATTTTATTTAGCGAAGTAAGTTTTTATAATTTTATTTTTAGTTTTAGTCTTTATATTATCGCGAGCGATTCAGAGTGTAATTGTAATATTGAAAATATATTGACAAAAAGTTTTGGCTCGAAACCACATAATGAAAAAGAAAACATTACTAAAAGTGAAAAACTAATACCTAAATTAAATATAAATATACTTAAAAAAAAAAATTGTTCGACATTTTCACGATAAAATTTATGAAGATATATAATGGCTTTGTGAATGCCTAAAAATGCAAAAATTGTTTAGGTGGCCTTGCCTACTATTTTCAAATGAAATTAATGTGTGGAATAAGAATGACTTTGATGATTTAAATAATTTAAGTAAAGTTTAAGCTATGAAGCGAATCGAACCCATTCGAAAGGAACACAAGATTGTCTTTACTAGCGTTGCTTTCGATAGAAAAATACCTTTTAAATAGTTTGATGGAATCAGCGACAAGCGATGTTTATGACAAAGTAATTAACGACTTTGCAGAAAAAAATTGCCAAATAGAATTAGTTTTATAAATAATAATAAAAATAAGTTTTTAGCTTTTTGTTTCATGTCAACATATCTTTTTTAGAATTAAAATAAATAGACTATTATATATACATATATATTTATATTTATATATATATATATATATATATATATATATATATATATATATATATATATATAGAGAGGAGAAGGGTAGTCTTGACCGATTAACAACAGCAAACTTGAAGTTCTTGGGGTAAGCGGTTATGGGGATAGGGCGCCTGTTCAGCTATGCCAAGCTTTCGAAAATATTTCATTTTCTTCTTCAGGTCTACAATTGCAGTAGATTATTGGTATTTTAAGGTTTCCGAATAAAAAGCAACCAAATTTATTAACATCAAACTACTTACTGCTAAGTGGTGTGTTTTGGATAATTCCATTCAACAAAAAACACATTACTGCACATACTTATTGTGAAAACATGAGAAAACCTCTACAAAAATCACCTTTAAGGACTATAAAATTCTTTTACTTCACCCTCCAAAGTTCATGGAATTTATAGAAACTAACATTAGGTTAGAGAACTGTCCGAGATGTTCAGTGAGTTTTAATTTTGCCAACTCATCTGCAATAAATTGGAAAAAATTGAGCTTAAATCTTCAATGTCAGACTTTTTATTTAACAAAATTGGGTTCCAGGTGGATCTTCACCATTGCCCTAAAGATTCTCTTGCTGAAACTTCTCTCTTTGCACAATGTTCTGGTTTTATTAAAATTAAATTCATGCGAAAATTGGTTACTATGCGAAGCAAGCGCACAAGAGTTTTTTTTAAAATCTACAGTCACTTTTATGAAAAGTGATTCTGTCTTTTAGGACTCTTGATGTTTGTCCTATGTAGACTTTTTCATACTGAGTGCAAGGGATGCTCTAAGACTTTTGTAGTTGCAGTATCTTTTAAATAAGTAAAAATATTATTGATTGTTTTTTTATGTTTGAAGGCAATTTTCAAGTTAGGCTGATTATTGAAGAGTTTAGTAATTTTGGTGAAAAATTCTTTTAGATAAGGAAAGTAATAGTGATAAATAATTCGGTTTTCAGAAAGGAAAGCACTGATATTCGGAGTGAAATTAGTTTCATGATGGGAGATAGGTGTTGTTGAGTTAAATAATAGCTTGTTCAGCACTTTGATTGGATAGGAGTTAGTGAGCAAAATATCTCGAAGTTTATTTAAGTTCTTAAGTCTGAAAGAAGGATGAGAGATCTTCTCTATTTTAGACTTCAACCATAATATCATATTTATTTTTGTTTGCGTGGTGTGATAGGAATGGAAGTTGATATACCTTCCTGAGTAGATTGGTTTTGTGTACCAATCGACGATGATGGAATTATCTTCTTTTCTGATTAGTAAAGTGTCCAAGAAAGGGACACTATTGTTTGTTTCCTCTTCGATAGTGAACTGAAGTTTGGGATGAAAATCATTGAATATTCTAAGGATCCCATCTAATCCATTATTTGGTACTGAAGTGGTAATATCATCAGCATATTTTTTTATGCCCTTTTGCCTTTTCCGTGCATTTAGCTTACACTTATATGGCCACCAAAACCATCATGAAAGACTCCGAGAGGTTGCTCTAAGATATATACAACAAAAATGGTCGGAACTTAACACATTTTCATTAATTGGGGACGACGATATGAAAGACTTCAATAACTACTATAACTATATGAGGAAAAATGGCACCTATGGAACGAGCCTAGAGATACTTGCCTTCTCGGAAACCCCATATCTTCTCAAAACAACGAAGAACAAGAGATACAGAAATAACTTTTAGGGACAAGCCAACAATAATAAGCACAAGAAAACACACCGAAACTATTTACCTTCTACTAACAGGCAACCCAATGTCGGGACACTTTGAGCTTCTGACACCAGAAAACACTAAAAACATCCCAAACAACAGTAGACTAATAAAAGAAGCATCGGGCGAGCGACGTAACGGTCGAGGACGTCGCGGGAAATGGCAGCTCGACCAAAACGATGAAGACCGGGCAACTGAAAATGGACCTGCCAAAAGTGTTGTGCCGGCGAGTAAGCCGACACCCACCAAGGTGGGAAAATCAAAGCAACGCATGAGTTACACTACAGGAACAAACGAACACACCATGCGTTGCTTTGATAAAAGCACAAGTCCTGACAAAGAAACCACTGAGAAGAGAGTCACTCGCCGCCTAGAGCCACCACCATCAATCCCAAACGCAACCGACGAAGTATTTAATCAAAAACTCCCGCAACGACAAAGAAGTCCCAACAGCACAAAACCAAAATTCAAACGGCAAATAAGAATAGAAAACAAAATCAACAACATCAGGAGATATCTAGGATATCTTACCCAGTTTATGAACGGGAACGTGTCCAAACGAGTCACACAGTGTGTAGACAGGATCAAGTCGGGGTCTCCCAACGGAACACTGCCAGAAATCCTGGATACTTTGAAACAAAAATTATCCGTATATGCCGCAAGACTCCGTAGATACAAAGAACCAAACGAGAGGAAAGACACCAAGAACCTCTTCCGAAGAAGCGAAACACAGTTCTATCGGAAAACTATGCACAGCAAACAGACAGCAGTGACCGAACCACCAAACAAACATGAACTCACAGATCATTGGAAAAGTATCTGGTCAGAACCCAAACTTCCCAATAATAACACCCCCTGGATCAAAGCCAAAGAAGGCAAAGATAAACATGTGACAGAACAGGAAAATTCCACATTAACTACTGTGGGACCAAAGAGCATGATGAGGCGCCTGGATGCAAGAAGTTCCGGAGGTAGAATGGCCCCCCGTTCGGATCTCCGGGTGGGGGCTGCTTCGGGAGCGTCGACTTGCAGACATCATAATTTTAAGATGGATTTTTGCAACATGCGAGGTTTAAACTCGAACATAAATTCAGTGCATCAACACCTGCAATCAAATAAACCTCATGTACTCGCTCTATGTGAAACCAAGGTCAGTCCATCGGCCAGCACGGTCAACTATCTTTATCCTGGGTACGACTTCTATTCCCGATTTAGGCGTAACTTTGGAATCTGTCTTTTTGTCAAAAGCGACCTCTCTTGTCAACGAGAAGAAGCTCTGGAGCCCCCAAACTTTGATGTTATGTGGTTAAAAATAACGACTCAACAAACCACAAGGTTCATCTGTATCCTGTATCGACCACCAAGTGATACCAATTTTCGAACACTTTTCGCTTCTCTTGCAGACACCATCGATCATTTACAAATCAACTATCCAAGTGCCGAAATTGCCATCCTGGGCGACTTTAATGTCCACAATATCAACTGGCTTAAATATTCAAATACTACCGACGAACAAGGTCGTGAAGCTGAATCATTCTCAATCAGTTGTGGCTTAACTCAGCTTATTGACGAACCTACACGGATCCCTGATCGAGACGGGGAGTTCGCCAGTCTTCTTGATCTGTTTTCAACCACCAATCCAGAGATTTACAAGGTCACCGTAAATCCGCCGTTGGATTCTTCCGACCATAAACTGCTTTCGACATCGGGTGACATCAGTGACAGAGAGGCGCCTAGGCCGCGCAAAATTTGGCACTACAAATCTGCTAAATGGGAAGATCTCATAGAATACTTTCGAACTTTTCCTTGGATGGACGTTTGTTTTCGATCCGATAATCCATTTGACTGCGCCAGGGAGGTCTCCGATGTTATTTTGGCTGGTATGGAAGCTTACATCCCTTTTTCGAAGAAATGCTCCTCGAACGGCAAGCCTTGGTTCGACCGTAAATGCAAAGAAGCTGTTGCTTCTAAACATATTGCCTACCAACAATGGCGTGAAAATTCTAACACCGTAAATCGTAACACCTTTGTTCGTGCCCGGAACAGAAGGGAATTATCGACGAAACCAAGGAGGCACACAATCAACGAATTGGAAACAAACTTCTCGCTTGTCCCAACAATTCCAGGTCCTTTTGGGCAGTGGCAAGAAGATCTTGCCAAATAACTACCGACCAGTTGCACTGCTTTCAATAATATCGAAAGTCATGGAAAAGGTTATCAATGAGCATCTTCTAAAATATCTTGAACGATTCAATATTATTATCGATCACCAATATGGTTTTTGTAAACACAGATCAACAGGAGATCTTCTGACTTATGTAACACATGTTTGGAACAACGCAATTGAGCACTTTGGGGAATCTCGAGCGGTTGCTCTTGACATACCCAAGGCATTCGACCGTGTTTGGCACGATGGACTGTTGGCTAAGTTACGCTCTTATGGTATGTCTAAAAGGTTCTGTTTGTGGCTCTCATGTTTCCTCAGAGAGCGTTTTTTACGAGTGGCGGGCGACGGATTTCTTTCTAACCCCCTCACTATCAACGCCGGTGTGCTCCAGGGCTCCATACTGTCTCCTACTCTCTTTCTCATTTACATTAACGATCTGCTGGAAAAGACCGGGAATCCAATCTACAGCTTTGCAGATGACAGTACGCTTGTCTCTTCATTCACCTTGAGCGCTCGGACATCGGCTGCTCAAGCGAATATCCGCAGACAGCAGGAGGTCGTTCAACTTAACAAAGACCTGGGAGAAATTCTATTTGGGGTGACAGTAACCAAGTGGAATTTAACGCTACAAAAATCCAGGCGGTAGTTTTTTCTAAAAAACTTAACGTTGCTGAACCTGACATAGTTATGTCGGAGCACTCCATTCCCCTAGCATCGTCGCTCAATTTGTTGGGCGTTAGTTTGGGAGCAAATATGTCCTGGCATGAACATGTTGCAGGCATAGCAAGGAGAGCTTCCCAAAAGTTGGGAATATTATTTAGAACCAGAAAGCTTCACACCCCACAACAACTGTTAATTCTTTACAAAGCCCAAATTCGACCAACTATGGAATACTGCTCCCACGTTTGGGGCTCCGCTCCCAAACATACACTGCATTTGCTGGATTCTGTTCAGAGAAGAGCGGTCCGTCTGATTGGGGACCCGGAATTGACCGGCGGCCTTGATTCGCTGGAACATCGAAGAACGGTTGGCGACTTGAGTCTGTTCTACAAGTATTTTCATGGAAAGTGTTCGAAGGATGTAGCCCGCTTAATTCCTCCCAAAGCGGTGCATGTTAGAAATACACGTCGCGCTGGTGCTTCACATCCGTATGAGGTTCAGCTTGTTACTCCGCGTACAACGTTTTTCAAGCAATCTTTTATATGGAGAACGTCATCCCTTTGGAATAATTTGCCCAGCGGTGTGTTTCCCACCGAGTACAATTTACAGTGATTCAAGAACAACGTGAATCGCTTTTTTCCGCACTCATGCCGCTCCTGGAGCGCTTTAGGGACTTCCCTGCAGCACGTGTGCTAGACCTATAAAAGAAAATATATTTTTTTATAAAGGGTAGGTTTAAAAGAAAGTTTAGGAATGGATTCCTCTAGGAGTCATCCATTACATATTGTGATATAATTGGAGAGAGAGTAGCTCCAATAGGAGTGCCCATTATTTGTTTGTAAAAATGCTGATTAAATTTTCAATAAGTTGACTAAAAAACAAACTCTAAAATTTCAAGAAAGTTGATAAGTGTTAATTTAGTATATTTGCGAATAACAGTCTAGTGCTTTTTGATGCTTTTGATTACTAATTGAAGAGGAATATTACTGTATAGAGAGGCAGCATCCCAGCTAACCAGTACGAAACTTGGGAGTTGCCTGCTACTTATGAGTTGGTAAATTGAAGGGAGTTAGTTACATAGTAATCATTTTCTTTTACATATGCATTAGATAAAACTTCAGACAGGAATGTAGACAATTTGCTATTAGGGGCAGGCATATGTATATATACATATGTCCCTAATATATATATATATATATATATATATATATATATATATATATATATATATACAAATATATATATATATATATATATATATATATATATATATATATATATATATATATATATATATAGTTATAGTAACATATATGTATATATATGTTATTATAACTAAATAATTAATGAATACAAAAGAGGCATTATAACTCCACGTATTCTGCTGTAATTGTAATATGTACGTTGTAATAACGAATTTATTATTAAGGACGTATATCAGATATTTCATGGGTAAATAATTCAGTTTTTAAAATTAAGACCCTTTTTAAAGTATAAAGGTTTGCGAGAGAATATAAAATTCATTACTTCTTCTTGCTGAATTTTAAATCAGCATATAGGGGTCTTGTCATGACAACGAAATAATTAAGGGCCTCAAGAGACTTATTTGAAAACATAATTAACTTAGTTAAATATTGTTTTATTTTAATTACTTTGGTCGGTTTGTTTTCGAGTATAAAAATTATGTAATTTGGATTTTGCCAATAGGACAAAAACGTGTCCCAAATTATCTATATATAGTATATATAACATATATATATATATATATATATATATATATATATATATATATATATATATATATATATATATATATATATAGTAAATGAATGTTCCTAGAAATTTTATTTTTAATCTAATTACGAGTAGAACTGGGCACTTTTGGTTCGAGTATAAGTAGGTCTAATTTAAAGATTATTTTAAAAAAGTATTTCAGTAGAAAAAATCTAGTTGTAATTATTTACTATTATATTATTACGTATTATGTTCTACTTTCTCGTTGTTACGAACTAAGTGGAAAACATTTATATTCAACTGCACAAGTACTAACTAAGAAAAAATGTTTGACCTTAAACATAGCTTTTTTCCGTTATTTCTAACACAGAGCTGCATAATTAAGGTCGACATTTTGAGCCTAGATTTTCTGTTTTTAGTGGAATACAGGGTAAATAAGGCGTAAAATAGGATTTCGTTTTTAGGGATCACTTCGCTGTCCGTCTGTCACAGCCGATTTTCTCCCAAACAATTTTACATAGAAAGTTGAAATTTGGCATAAATATAGAAATAGACTATCAGTGTCTATATTTGTGCCAAATATCAACTTTCTATGTAAAATTGTCAGGGCCGGGTAGTTTTGAAAGTTAAATTTTGACTTAAGGGGTTAGTTTTGGGGCTTGAAACCAGAAGCGAACAAAAAAAAAATACTTGGTCATTGAGTGGGATGTCAAATGAAAGTTTGTGAAGATACAAGTTGAAAAATTTATGTGATGTAATACTTGCGTATACTTTTCTTTGTATTATTTTAAAAAATGGCCTAGAATGCCCCCCCTTATCTTAAAAAGCACTGATCAAAAAATTTGGAAAATATTCTAGAATATTCTTTAGGAAACGTAGATTGAGCGAAAAGTATCATGTATTACGTTTGATAATTTACCTGCTATATAAAAAAAACTATAATAACTATGTTCTTTGACAATATGGAGGAAGTTTTGTTAATATACTTTTCACATACGGATGGGTGCCGAGAGAAAATAATTTTATTTTATTTGTTTATAATTAAACAGATATTTAGGTAGTAAATATTCTTTTTATACTTTTATTCTACATTGATTTATTTGCTATTAGGTAGTTAAGATGCTATAACTATTATACATTACTGATTAAGACAAAACGTGAAAATACATATTGGATCTTAAGATATATCAATGTCAGCACTTTTTTGTCTTATTTGATATATGCTTTGTATTTGTATACAAGTCGCCATCCTGTTTAATAAAAACTGTTATTCACTGGATAGGTTAAAATTTAAACACACAGGTGTACAGCAAGGATCTAAGATAATGATAGTGAAAAATTTTAACATAATTTTAATTAACTTAGCTTAGGTAAGGATTTTATTTTGAAAGCAATCACCGTACGGAACAGTAATTGCGTAAGTCCGACTTGCGCTTGGCCGGCGTTTTTTTTATAAATTTCTAAAAGTAAACCTAAATAGCACATAACACAAGACATACTCCGTAAATTATCAATTAACTCTTTGTAAAGTAATAAAACAAGTAATATTTTGATAAATTAATGACCACATTCATTAATGACCACCATCTTTTGAAGACCAATGAAGACTTAGGTAGACTTAAAGCAATTGATGATAAAATGATTTTCTCAAAATTGGCTGTAGGCATTCTGTCCAAACTTTTTTAAGGACATATTATACACTTTATTATGTTATATTATATTATACATATCTATAATATATATAAAATAGAACGTCTGTCTGTCTATCTGTCCGTTAGTGCGCTTATCACTCGAGAACTACTTATCTGATTTACGTGCTTTTTATTTTAAAACATACATTTCTCTGGCCAAGTCATGGGATATATTTTATTACGTCAGGTAACATAAGAAATAAGCAGTGACAATAATAATAAATCAAATCGGAAAAAAGTTTGCCGCCAGCGCATTTTCTTGCAATACGCTACCTAAACCGTTAAATATGAAACAATATCATGTAGCAAAGAATATAATATATATAAAATACAACGTCTCTCTGTCTGTCTGTTCGTTTGTGCGCTTATCACTCGAGAACCACTTATCTGATTTACGCGGTTTTTTTTTTAATTCATATATATGTTCTCTGGCCAGGTGACAGGATAGATTTTATTAGGATAGGTAACATAAATAATAGGCAGTGACGGTAATAGTGAATCAAGTCGGAAAAAAGTTTGCCGCTAGAGAATTCTCTTGCAATACGCTCCCGAACTGTTAAATATGGAACAATATCATGTAGCAAAGATTATAATATATATAAAATGCAACGTCTCTCTATTGTTCTGTCTGCCCGTTAGTGCCCTTATCCCCCGAGAACCACTTATCCGATTTACGTGTTTTTTTTTTAATTCATACATATCTTCTCTGGCCAGGTTATATAGTAATAATAATAGTAATCTATATAATATATATAAAACGCAACGTCTCTCTGTCTGTCTGTCCGTTAGTGCGCTTATCACTCGAGAACCACTTATCCGATTTACGTGTTTTTTTTTAATTCATACACATGTTCTCTGCCAGGTTTTAGTATATATTTTATTACATTAGGTAACATAAGAAATAGGCAGTGATGATAATAGTGAATCAAGTCCACGCGAGCTGAGCCGCGGGCCCGGCTAGTTATGTATAACTAAGAAATTAATTGGCAGTCAGAAATAAAATTCTTGGTACTTTATTTTGGAAAGATACAAAACTTCAAAACGCTAAATTAATTCAAAAAAATCTCTCCATTAACTACATGCTGTACATCCATTATTGCATGAAAAAAAATAAAATTTATTCGAAAACCAAAATTAATCTTTAAAAAATTTTAATACCTTCGGTTCTGAGTTTTTCTCCTTCTTTCTCTATTTTCGCACTATTAGCAACGCCGAACTTCAAAGGCACAAGTTATATAAAATAAAGTCTTAAGAATAATATTAAATCCTCCAATATTTGTACCGACTAGAATAATTCATGTCCATAAATATGGAAACAAATTCTGAAACAAAATTCTTCGTAAATGTTTTGATAAAACTTTTGATAAACTATGTCCGCAAACTTACTGATCACAAAAACATATCAATTCACACGCAAATGTAAGCTGCCAAAGGATTGACTCTTCAGGAATTTTTTATTACGGTAATTTAGCATTTAGCTGCATATTTCAATCTTCTCTCTTCCTTTCTTTCCCTCATTTTGGATTAACGAACGATACTGGATATCAAAATTGTTTGGACCTAAATTTGCAAAACTATGAATAAGAAGATGTATGCAGGTCACTGATATAAAAATAACCGGCCAAGTGTAAGTCGGATTTGCGCAATTAGTGTTCCGTACGTTGATTGCTTTTAAAATAACACTTTATGTTACGGAGTTATAAAATGATCAACAACTTCACAAATTACACCCCAGTGGAGAATATTCCAGAATTTTTTTAAAATTTCAAAATAAAGGGGGGACAGCGAAGAAAATCGTGCCTAAGTATAACATTATATATATTTTTGAACTCGTGTTTTTACACGCTTTCATTTGACGTCCCAGTCGATGACCTGGTAACAATTTTTCTTTCACTTCCGATTTCACCTTCCAAAACTAACCTCTTAAGTCAAAATTTAACTTTCAGAACTACACGGCTCTGATGAGGCCATCAATTCCTATATTAGTGTCAAATTTCAACTTTCTGTGTCAAATAGCTTCGGAGAAAATCGAGTGTGACATACATACAGACAGACACCGAATAGATCTTATAAATGTTCCGTACGGACCACTAAAAAACGCAGATATTATATTACCAGGTTAACATTTATATTCAGGTTTAAAATAAAGTTGATCCTAAGTAATCTGCTGTTTATACTATATCAATGCAATTTAGAATTATAGATGATATTAATAATAATTCAAAATAATCAGAAAAAAGAAAAATACGCTCTTGAGTGTCAAACGTTTTGTTCTCGCTAGTACATTTATGGTTAAATTTCTCTTGTTTTTCACATTCACATCTTGTAGTAGGTTGAAAATAACATGTAATTCGTCTCGTTTCTTTGTCTACCGTCAGGTTTCTTTAATTATCTTTGTGTACCTATATATACTTAACCAAAAAGTCAGTTCATATTTAAGTAGAATTGTCTAGCAGCACTTGAATCCAGATAATTGTTTGAAATAATTTTTGACACCTTTTTATATGAATGGAAAATTCTAAATTGCAATAATAAAAAATCGGCACAGAAATTCACCCACCTACTTTCCTTACAAACACGTAGCTCGAACAGCCTGAAGATTATAAAAACATAAAAGTACAAAAATCCAGGAGAAGGAAGGCATACAATATCAACCCACAATGGCTGATTAAACGTAAGTTAACCCCAAAAATTGAATACATAAAATTCACTGCAAATTGTAATATTTTTCATTTAAAACTTTAAAAGTGTTTTTCTCAAACCTCTGTTTTTCTCTACGGTCTGCAAGATAACTCGAAAAGGGTTCAATATTTTTGATACTTTTTTTTTTAATCTTCCTAAATATAGTACATTCTCTATAGGCTGCCGAGCCATTTTTTTTATATTTTATTTAATACATTTTTTTATAAACCATAAAAACCTAAATTTTGAATAAAAAAATCCTTAATCTTCAAAATGTCATAAAATTTGGTTCAACAGACTATAACGAAAACATAATATTTTAGAATTTTTCAGATACATCGACTTACACCAAAGACGGTTGAAAAAAGACCGTTAAGCGGCGTTTTTCAACATTAGCCTAAAAAAATCTCAATTAACACCTATAATTTATAATAAAAAATTTTATCTGCAATTTTTTTCTTACTCTTATAAAACCCAAAAAGAATGTGTCCTTAAAATTTTGCCTTATTTTTAACAATATACTCCCTAAAAATATATACTAAAAAAACATTAATTTTCTTCAGAGCTGCAGGTATGTAAAGCGGGATTGACACGGGCTTTATTTTATACTGTGTCCGAATTTATAAAATTTCAGTTTTCAAAAATTAGTGAGCAGATCTCACATCACATTACTTGATATTCTTTTAAGGCAATATAATAGTACAGATTTTTGTTTCTCGAATTCTTTGGATATTATCTGTAATTTCTGAAATATAACCAAAAGTATGATTTGGTGTAAAATTTCGTGTATAACAATTATTGGTTAGGCACTGTGTTCACAAGGTTTATGCGAGTTAAATGCGATAACGAAAAGATGCACGTCTTCATGCCGTGGGATTTGTTTTTATGTACATGAAACCCCTGCGTCACGGAAGTTTCAAACCATGTAAGCTGCATGTCGCAGCTTACATGCAGTACAGCAGGATGTGTAAAGAGGTCCTTCCTCTCTATCACATAGTCCATATGTCATGGGACAATCGCGGATACACATAAATGTTCTCTCAGGTGACACTGGCCGGTCATGAGCCTCATCGCTAGTTTGTTTTGGGCCTTTGTTAAACAAACGACGTCACGCTAGTTTTGAAGGATTGTCAATAACAGCCCTCGTGTGCACGTCACCATAAGTATTAGAGTGTCAGTCACCGGACGTAGTTCGCGGAGATATTTTTATTAATTTGAGTAAAATAATTTATTGATAATGAGAGATGAAAGGCAAAGTTTGTTGAATTGGTTGCTGAATATGTATTTCACAATAGCTAGCAATGCATTAAACAATTATGTTTTATGTAAAATAGTTCAACTGTTTTGATAATTTGAGTTATATGCCTTAACTCCATTGTCAGTATAAATTAATAGGTGACCTTAAGAAATCAAATAGTGATGTCACGTATTTCTAATGTATTTAGTACCAAGCGTTTTTAGACAAATTCGTTCATATGTTGGTAATTATAATAAACAGTTAGAATATTGAGAGCAGTCTATGGTTTTAGATGATACACAGTTTACGACGAGCTAGTGATTCTTCTAAACGCTTCCTCATAACAGTGGCTCATTTGCATCTTTCCATCTCTTGTAACTACTACTACTACATAATAAAAAGAAGTAACATAATGCGCTAGAAGCTGTAAAGAAACAGCAGCCGGGAAGAAAATTTGGGCAGAAATTAGTGTTTAAATAGATATAGTTTAATGTAACTCACTCAGAGTTTAATGTAAAAAGATATAAATTCCCGGTTTTTTAGTATTCATTCTCAAAAAGTGACGACCAGGCCGCTAGCCAATGGGGGGCAAATCTTAGAGTGCTTCGAATGACAGCTGAGGCGGTGTGCTTCACCACAAGCGACAACGCCTGCCCTGTCCGGAACAGGTCCAAGCATGTCAACAAAGTAGACGTGGCACCAAACGAGACCTGTAGGCTTATAACTAGACGCATGATAGCCACCTCCCTAAAACTCCTGTACAAAGCAGCCGGTTTTGAAGCTCCTTCGATACGCCGAACAGCGGCTGAACACACCGAGAAATTTAGGTAGGCTTTTGGTCACCGTCACCCACTCTATGGCGTACTTGAACCCCTAGACGCTTTTTTTTATGGGCCTAGCCCAGGTGCTGCAGGGAAATCTTTAAAGTACTACAGGAGCCGCACGTGTGCGGAAAAAGCGATTCACGTTGGTCTTGAATCGCTGAAAATGGTATTCGGTCGGAAACACAGTCCTGGGCATATTAGGCCAAAGAGCTGAGGTTCTTCATATAAAAGACTGCTTGAAAAGGGTAGTACGAGGAGTAACAAGCTGAACCTCATCCGGATGTGATGTATTAGCGCGACGTGTATTTCTAGTATGAACCACTCTGGGAGGAATTAGGCGGGCAACATCCATTGAACATTTTCCATGAAAATACTTGTAGAAGAGATTCAAGTCGCCAACTGTTCTTGGTGTTCCAACGAATCATGGTTGCTGGCCAGTTCCGGATTTCCAATCAGGCGAACAGCTCTCTTCTGAATAGAATCCAACAAATGCTGCGTATTTTTGGAAGCGGAGCCCCAAACATGGGAGCAATATTCCATCGTTGGTCGAGTTTGAGCTTTGTACAGAATTAACAGTTGTTGTGAAGTTACGATGCTAGAGGAATGGAGTGCTTCAACATAACTATGTCGGGTTCAGCAACGTTAACTGCCTACCTGAAATCCCGAAGAGGTTTTCTGAACACCGTACCCATAGAACCGCCTGACTTCTATCCACTTAGGCAGAAACCGACACTTGGACATGATATAGAATGGAAGTTTTGGAGAACCCTCACGGTGAACCTGTCAAAATGGGGGATAACAGAGGAAACAGATACAAGATGTGGGTGTGGGGAAACACAAACAAGGCAGCACTTCTTGTCCTGCGAGAACTGCACAAATTCCTGCATCCTTCAAGATTTATGGCGAGCCAGACCCAATGCTATGGACGTGGCCCGTTATTTGGCTGACAACATTTAAGTAGGATTCTTCTTCTTATTCTTCCTTCTTCATTGTAGGCACAGTTGCCTGTTCTTTCTTCGTTAGCTTGCCTAATCGTAATTGATGGTAAGGTTATCGCTTCACCTTTTCCGTGGCCTTCCCGCACTTCTTCTTCCCACTGGTGATTTATCGCGTGCAATTCTCACGATTCTATCTTGATCCATTCGATCTATATGTGCGTTCCACCCGCGTTTTCTTTCGAGGATCTACCTGTTAACCTCTTCCACCTGACATGCTCGTCTAATGTTGTCATTTCGCTCCCTGTCCAACATAGTCTTTCCGGCTATTTTTCGTAAGACTTTCATTTCGCATGTTTCAAGTATCCTTTTAGTTTTTGTTGTGTCTGGCCGGATTTCTGCTGTGTATGTCATTATTGGTCTTATGACAGTTTTATAAATTCTTGACTTGGTCCCGATTCGCAGCTGTTTGTAGTTCCATATAGTGTCATTCAGGCACCCGGCTACCTTCAATGCTTTGTTTGTTTGTTGTCTTACTTCTGATTCGACATTCCCGTGTCCAGAAAGCTCTATGCCTAAATATTTGAATGTCATTTCTTGCTGGATAATTTGGTCGTCAACAACGAGTTTACATCTGATGGGTGTTTTAGATGTCGTCAAGCTTCTTGTTTTAGAGACAGATATTATCATATTAAGAGATTTGGCTGCAGAGTTGAAGTGGTATAGAAGCCGTTGTAGGTCGTCCTAGTTTTCCGCCACCAGTACTGCATCATCAGCGTAAAAAAGGATTGTGATATTTTGATTGCCCATCTTGTACCCTTTTAGTTGGTGGATTTGTCTTATGATCTCATCCATCACCACGTTGAATAGTAGTGGGCTCAGAGAGTCACCCTGTCGGATTTCTTTTTCTACGGGTATTGTTCTGGTTAGTTCTCCAACGATTCTGGCCTGTACCTTGTTAGCGCTACATATGTTTTCTATGACCTTGATTAGGTTGTAGGGTACTTGTCTGTTCTATAGTAAGTGTACAACATCTTGTAGTTGGACTCGGTCAAATGCCTTCTGGAGATCTATAAAACACATGTATGCAGGTTTATTATATTCGATGGATTTTTTCTGCAATTTGTCTTATAACGAAAACTGCATCGGTGCACGATCTTCATGTTCTAAAACCTCGTTGCTCATCTGACAAGGAGATGATACTATTCATTTTATTGGTAATTATTTTAGTTATTAGTTTCAGTGTGGTACTGAGTAAGTTTATGGCTCTATAGTTCTCTGGCAGTTTTTTATCTCCCTTTTTAAACATGAGTATGGTGATGCTCGTCCGCCATTCGTCTGGTATTCTATGGTGCGCGAAGATGTCCTTGGCCAATTGGGTTATTTGCTAAACGAGATGCTGCTTCCCATACTTAAGTAGTTCATTTGGGTTGCTTTCTAGACCGGGGCTCTTTCTATTCTTTAATTGTCGAAGTGCCAGTTATATGTCTGTGCTCTCTATTTGGATGTTTTCATTGGTGACTATTTCTGGTACATCGTTGTGATCGATAGTGTCTTCATCCTTTTTTATAAAGTGTTGTCAGATAATCGATCCACACATATCGAAGGAATCCTGGGTCGAAGTAGGATTCGGACAGGAAAAACTAAATAAAGTAAGTATCCATTCTTAATACGCTTGCTCTTTATTATTGTTTCGACTATATGTAAGACAATTTCAGTTTTGTAATATTTAACCAAACTTCTGTTATCTACTAAGTTGGGAATGTGGAATCTTGGCACAATGATACTACTCAGTATATATCACCACTACACCAAACACTTTATTTTTGCACTTAAATATAAAGTGTTTGGTGTAGTGGTGATATATACTGAGTAGTTCTGTTATCTGTCTTATTTGAACATATAGTTACATATATCATAGGCAGAAGATGTTTCGTTATATTTAAACTTTCGTTTCTATTTTATAGTTGTATATCTCTTGAAATCTGCCATCTATTAGCATTTCAAAATTGTATAAAATTCCCACATATAATTCTATTGAATCTATGGTTCAATATTTTCGACATAGGCGTTAATAAAATACTTCTGCGTTAGACACTTTTCTTAATTCAACAATCAAAGGACCGGCGTTTTCAATTTGTTACTACTGTAGATTTTTAGGCTTCTCGCTAAGAGTCGACAACGTCGCTGCAAGATAAACTACACATTGCGTCAACTTAAACTAATATTTGTTCCTTATTTCTCGATACTCTACTTATATGTTTATCAAATTTCATTAAATGTGATGCAAATGAGCGCTGCTTATCTCCTTCTAAGATGAAACTATTGTTGTGGAAATATACAGAGGTGATTGATGATCAGTGGTTACATACCAATTACACAGTACAACAAATTTTTACTTCGTGCCTGACTCCGACTAGGCAGAGGGGGATTCTAATAGCATTTTTTTTACAGAAACCAATCGGATCGAATTTTGGGGATTGAAACTACCAAAAGCACAGATTAGAAGCACTGGATGCAGTTATATTCTAATGTTAAAATAAGGTAAGAGAGTCGGTATTTTTGCAAATCAAAGATAACACATCTAAAAATAAGGATCATTATTTGAATTGAATACTGCGGATGTCTACAAATACTTATTTTCAAATTTAGCAGTTGCACATACATTCGACGGTACGCGTCTACTCTACGCGTCGGGAGTGTATCAGTAATTTTAGAAGTATGCAGTACAGAAATCATCAATTTGTCCTTAATATTTAACGTTTTACCTTGAATATACATACAATGTTGAGTATCTCACTTTATTTTAAATCTTAAGTCTCATCGACCACCAAGCGATACTAACTTTAGAATACTTTTTGCTTCTCTTGCAGACACCATCGATCATTTACAAATTAACTATCCAAATGCTGAAATTGCCATCCTGAGCGACTTTAATGTCCACAACATCAACTGGCTTAAATATTCAAATACTACCGACGAACAAGGTCGTGAAGCCGAATCATTTTCAATCATTTGTGGCTTAACTCAGCTTATTGACGAACCAACACGGATCCCTGATCGAGACGGGGAGTTAGCTAGTCTTCTTGATCTGTTTTTAATCACCAATCCGGAGATTTACACGGTCAGCGTAAATCCGCCGTTAGGTTCTTCCGACCATAAACTACTTTCGACATCGAGTATCCTACCAATCAGTGACAGAGAGGCGCCTAAACCGCGCAAGATTTGGCACTACAGATCTGCTAAATGGGAAGATCTCATGAAATATTCTCGAACTTTTCCCTGGTTAGACGTTTGTTTTTCGATCCGACGACCCATTTGACTGCGCCAGGGAGGTTTCCGATGTTATTTTGGCCGGTATGGAGGCTTACATCCCTTTTTCGAAGAAATGCCCTTCCAACGGCAAGCCTTGGTTTGACCGAAAATGCAAAGAAGCTGTTGTTTCTAAACATCTTACATACCGACAATGGCGTGAAAATCGTAACACCATAAATCACAACACCTTTGTTCGTGCCACGAACAGATGCAAAAAAATTAATGACGAAACCAAGGAGGCACACAATCAACGGATTAGAAACACACTTCTCGCTTGTCCCAACAATTCCAGGGCCTTTTGGTCAGTCGCTAAGGCAGTTAGTCAAAATTTCACCAAATCCACCATACCACCATTCACACGGCCAGATAATTCTATTGCTACGACACCTGTTGAGAAAGCGAACTTGTTGGCTGAACTCTTTGCTTCACATTCCACTGTCGATTTCCAAGGAAAAACACCATCTTCTATTCCCATAGTGCAATCAAGGATGCCCGATATTGTCATCAGACAGCGTATCATAAAACGTATTTTGATGAAGCTAGACACTAAAAAGGCTTCTGGCGCTGACGGAATACCTGTCATAGTTCTCAAAAACTGTGCGAGGGAACTAACACCAGTTTTCTGTAGACTTTTTAACCTATCCTACAGAAAGGGAATATTTCCTTCCTGCTGGAAATGTGCCACAGTTCAGCCGATACCTAAAAAAGGCAAGAAGACCTTGCCAAATAACTACCGACCAATAGCACTGCTTTCAATAATATCGAAAGTCATGGAAAAGGCTATCAATCAGCATCTTTTAAAATATCTTGAAGGATTCAACATTATTAGCGATCACCAATATGGCTTTCGTAAAAATAAATCAACAGGAGATCTTCTGACTTATGTAACACATGTTTGGAAGAACGCAATTGAACACTTTGGAGAATCTCGAGCGGTTGCTAAGCTTCTTATGGTATGTCTGAAAAGTTCTGTTTATCTGAGCGTCCTTTACGAGTCACAGTCGACGGATTTCTTTCTAACACCTTTACTGTTAACGCCGGAGTGCCCCAAGGCTCCATACTGTCTCCTACTCTCTTTCTCATTTATATTAACGATCTGCTGGAAAAGACCGAGAATCTAATCTACAGCTTTGCAGATGACAGTACACTTATCTTTTCATCCACTTTGAATGCTCGGACATCGGCTACTCAAATGAATGTCCGCAGACAGCAGGAAGTCATTCAACTTAACAAAGACCTGGAAGAAATTCTATCTTGGGGTGACAGTAACCAAGTGGAATTTAACGCTACAAAAACCCAGGCGGCAGTTTTTTCTAAAAAAGTTAACGTTGCTGAACCCGACATAGTCGGGGCACTCCATTCCTCTAACATCGTCACTCAATTTGTTGGGCGTTAATTTGGGAGCAAATATGTCCTGGCATGAACATGTTGCAGGCATAGCAAGCAGAGCTTCTTAAAAGTTGGGAATATTATTTCGAACCAGAAAGCTTTACACTCCACAACAACTGTTAATTCTTTACAAACCTCAAATTTGACCAACTATGTTTGGAGCTCCGCTCCGAAACATACACTGCATTTGTTGGATTCTATTCAGAGAAGAGCTGTTCGCCTGATCGGAGACCCGGAACTGACCGGCGGCCTTGATTCGCTGGAACATCGAAGAACGGTTGGCGACTTGAGTCTATTCTACAAGTATTTTCATGGAAAGTGTTCGAAGGATGTGGCCCGCTTAATTCCTCCCAGAGCGGTGCATGTTAGAAGTACACGTCGCGCTAATACTTAATATCCGTATGAGGTTCAGCTTGTTACTCCTCGTACAACGCTTTTCAAGCAGTCTTTTATGTGGAGAACATCATCCCTTTGGAATAATTTACCCAGGACTGTGTTTTCCACCGAGTACAATTTACAGCGATTCAAGAACAACGTGAATCGCTTTCTTCGCACACGTGTCGCTTCTGTAGCGCTTTAGGGACTTCCCTGTAGCACGTGTGCTAGACCCATAAAAAAAAATTATTGTTAATTTAAAATTTATTTTCTCAGGTATGCAAAAATCTGCATTAATATAATAACAATGAAATTAAGTTATGTTTAGTAAATGTAATGATAATAAAGTATGGAGCAGTATCATTTTAAACGTTAAACCCGTAATGCGATTTAGATTGCTCGTATAACTAGCATGTTTTGAAGGAACTTTATGTATCTTCTGTAACAAACATGTCTTTGTTTTCTCTCTTTGTAAACATCTTAAACTTGGAACTTTGTTGTTTTTTTGTCATTTTGTAAGATGTGAGTATTGATTTGGTAAATAAAATACTTATCAGAATCTCTTTTAACGGGTGTCCCAAATTGGTAATGGATATATAAAAAACTGTTACATAGGGTGTGTTTTATAGACCAACCACTTTAAAAAGATTTTAAAAGTTGTTACTTCCTTTGTCAAAGGAAAGTATTGTATTTGTGGAAACACACTCTGAGATTTTTGCACTTCTTCACGTTTCAGGGCCTTAAATTCTAAAAAAATGGTCTTCCATTTCCGCTCGTCTCTCCGTCTGTCTGCTGGTACAATAACTTTTGAACAAAATAAAATATCAATTAAAAAATTTGGTACCTACACATGTAACATTTAAGATAGGAATGAAACTTGCAATTTTCAAACGGGTGGGATTCAATAAATTTTGTGAATTTCCAATTATATGGTGTGTAGTTTTCTAGGTTTGCATAATAATAGTAGTTTTTTAGTGGTCCGTATGGAACACTTGCGGCAGGGCTATCCAGACCACGGCCCGCGGGCCACATACGGCCCCCGACTTACATTTGTGCGGCCCGCGAGGCGGTTAGATTAGTCGATAATAAAAATGAGAAACTTAAATTCACGAAATATTTGTTTATTTTTCTGGAAATACAAATAATGAATAGAATATTTATTCGTAGGTATGGCAACAACATGGGTCTTTCTCTTATTGTTAGGAGAATTACCGAATTAACAAAACTATATTTTGTCTACAAATACGCCTGTGTGTATAGGCGATTTTTTTTTTATGAGTTTAGTACACGTGCTACAGGGAAGTCCCTAAAGTGCTACAGGAGCGACACGTGTGCGGAAAAAGCGATTCACGTTGTTCTAGAATCGCTGTAAATTGTACTCGGTGGAAATGGGTACTGGGTAAGCCCATTCCAAAGGGATGATGTTCTCCATATAAAAGACCGCTTAAAAAGCGTTGTACGAGGAATAACAAGCTGAACCTCATACAGATGTGAAGTATCAGCGTGACGTGTACTTCCAACATGCACCGCTCTGGGAGGAATTAAGCGGGCTACATCTTTCGAACACTCTCCATGAAAATACTTGTAGAAAAGACTCAAGTTGCCAATCCTTCTTCGATGTTCCAGCGAATCAAGGCCGCCGGTCAGTTCTGGGTCTCCAGTCAGACGAACAGCCCTTCTCTGAACAGAATCCAACAATTGCAATGTATGTTTGGGAGCGGAACCCCAAACATAGGAGCAGTATTCCATAGTTGGTCGAATTTGAACTTTCTAAAGAATTAACAGTTGTTGTGGAGTATAAAGCTTTCTGGTTCGAAATAATATTCCCAACTTTTGAGAAGCTCTCCTTGCAATGCCTGCAACATGTTCATGCCAGGACATATTTGCGCCCAACAAATTAAGTGACGATGCTAAGGGAATGGAGTGCCCCGACATAACTATGTCGGGTTCAGCAACGTTAACTTTTTTAGAAAAAACTGCAGCCTGGGTTTTTGTAGCGTTAAATTCCACTTGGTTACTGTCACCCCAAGTTAGAATTTCTTCCAGGTCTTTGTTAAGTTCAATGACTACCTGTTGTCTGCGGATATTCGCTTGAGCAGCCGATGTCCGAGCGTTCAAAGTGAATGAAGAGATAAGCGTACTGTCATCTGCAAAGCTGTAGATTGGATTCCCGGTCTTTTCCAGCAGATCGTTAATGTAAATGAGAAAAAGAGTAGGAGACAGTATGGAGCCTTGGGGCACTCCGGCGTTAACAGTAAAGGTGTTAGAAAGAAATCCGTCGACTGCGACTCGTAAAGGACACTCAGACAAACAGAACTTTTCAGACATACCATAAGAGCGTAGCTTAGCCAACAGTCCATCGTGCCAAACACGATCGAATGCCTTGGATAAGTCAAGAGCAACCGCTCGAGATTCCCCGAAGTGTTCAATTGCGTTGTTCCAAACATGTGTCACATAAGTCAGAAGATCTCCTGTTGATCTATGTTTATGAAAGCCATATTGGTGATCGCTAATAATGTTGAATCCTTCAACATATTTTAGAAGATGCTGATTGACAGCCTTTTCCATGACTTTCGATATTATTGAAAGCAGCGATTCAAGAACAACATGAATCGCTTTTTCCGCACACGTGCCGCCCCTGGAGCGTTTTAGGGACTTCCCTGCAGCACGTGTGCTAGACCCATAAAAAAAAAGTGTGACTGGTCGGTAGTTGTTTGGCAAGGTCTTCTTGCCTTTTTTAGGTATCGGCTGAACTGTGGCATATTTCCGGCAGGAAGGAAATTTTCCCTTTCTGTAGGATAGGTTAAAAAGTCTACAGAAAACTGGGGTTAGTTCCCTTGCACAGTTTTTGAGAACTATGGCAGGTATTCCGTCAGCGCCAGAAGCTTTTTTGGTGTCTAGCTTCATTAAAATACGTTTTATGATACGCTGTCTGAAGACAACATCGGGCATCCTTGACTGCACTATGGGAATAGTAGGTGATGTTTTTCCTTGGAAATCGGCAGTAGAATGTGAAGCAAACAGTTCGGCCAACAAGTTTGCTTTCTCAACAGGTGTCGTTGCAATAGAACTATCTGGCAGTGTGAGTGGTGGTATGGTGGATTTGGTGAAATTTTAACTAACTGCCTTAGCAACTGACCAAAAGGACCTGGAATTGTTGGGACAAGCGAGAAGTTTGTTTCTAATTCGCTGATTGTGTGCCTCCTTGGTTTCGTCGATAATTTCTTTGCATCTGTTCCGGGCACGAACAAAGGTGTTACGATTTATGGTGTTAGGATTTTCACGCCATTGTCGGTAGGCAAGATGTTTAGAATAAGAATAGATGTACGTTTTTGTCGTAATTTGTTTGTTTTTACCTCTAATGCTACTTTGTGTCTCATATTGACTTCGATAATAGTTAATATCCATAATCCTAGTGATACATAATAGACCGGATGATGTCTACGAAAAACCGAAATGTATGTATTGAACGTGCATTTAATGAGAGATGGGAACTAGATTATTTTATCTGCAACAACAATAATAAAATTCAGTGTATGATCTGTATGCGAGTATTGTCGGTGTATAAAGAATACGATGTTAAACGACATTATAATATTTTACACGAAGAAAAGTATAAAAACATATCGGGGAAGTAAGAAAAATTATAGTAGCCGAGTATAAGACACATAAGACATATGCCGCTCCTGGAGAGCTTTACGGACTTCCCTGCAGCACTTGTGTTAGACCTATAACAAAAAAAAAATAATAAGAAAAAACTGATGCAACAAACAAGTAATTTTTCAGAAATAAGTACAGATAGTGAACGGAGTTTAGCTGCTAGTTATGAAATTTGTGAAAAGGTAATAATATACAGGGTAAGCCATTTAAAAAATTTGAGGTTTTTCAATTTAAAATAGTCGGAATGCATAAATTTATTTTGAACATCCTGTAGCAACTAACTTAAATTTCTTTACATATATCTTTTTCTCATCTCTGTAGAACGTTCGTACCAATTATGAGTATTCCATCTTCAGAAACAATGGCGCCACTGGCAATTTTTATAAAACTGCAAACTAGTATTTTTTTTAAAAAATTAAAATATTAGAAAAACTTCTAGGTTTAGGTATATAACATAATTAATAAAAAAGTTATAAAATTTTATGCAGAATTTAAACCTAAATTAGAAAATAGGATGTTCCATTTAAAAAAACATATGTTATATCGGCCACAATTCTTTGAAGTACCCTGTACACTCAAAAATAATTTTAAACTGTGCACCTTAACATTTCCTAAAACTGTTGTATTTAACATTTTTTCGTCATTCCCGAAACAAATGAGATAATGAACTTTACTCTATCGTTGACTCAGCCTGTACTATGGAACGACAAAGGTTGGGTATATCCTGGAAAGATAGTAAAAGCAACACTTATATTGGGTTAAGCACTAAGGTCAGAGATGTAGCAGAGGCGGTGTCTGAACTTAAATGTAGCTATGTTGGCCCTGTTGCTAGATATACAGATGATAGATGGTCCCAGTCTATATCGACATGGAGACCATGCATGTGTAAGCAATTGAGAGGACGCCTTTTCAAAAGTTGGATTGATGGCATCAAAAGAACGGCCGTGTTTGTGTGGATGCGACAGGCACGGGACCGTCAAAAGTGGAAGGATATGAAGGAGGTCTATAACCAGCAATGGATCGATAAAGGCTGAAGAAGAAGTCAACCATGTTGTTTAAAACTATAAAATAAATGAATTAATAGAAAAACTCACAATTGACTTTATTTTCTATATGCATATGCTACTATATTTGATTGAAATTTGAACGGGCATAGGTAGCTCTAGGATGGTGTAACAAAAAAATACGTATAACAATGTGTTAAAACCCGACCAAACCTATTTGATACTATTAAAATAATATTTAGAGAAGGGAATAAGTCAAATCAGAGGCAGTATTAGTACTTATTTGCAGGGGAAATAATAATTAAATAACTTGTATTTTTCCTTATGTAAAATATTATGCCAAAAAATATTAAAGTTGTTTTACTTTATTTTTTCAAGGAAATTAATATCTTTAGTTTCATTTAAAATGTACGAAATCTTTTCATGTCTTTGTAAAACCAATTGACCTGAAAAGCAGGCAAAGCGGCAAGTAAACGTGATATTAGCTATGAAATTTTTACAAGGCCGAGGCTCTAAAATCTGTCAAGGATTCGTGCTTAGGTAAATTAAAGAACGTGCTTATAATTAATATGGGCTCAATTTCTTTTGAGTTTCAGGCGTAAAGGCATTTTGTTGCAGGTTAATTATTTTTTAAGCATTACAAGTTCCTGGAAGTAAATGATTCTTTAGGAATTTTGAAAATTTAGCTTTTGAGGATTATCAAGACCTTTTTTTTTAAACTAGAGTTATTTTCTTATCTCTTAAGTCATGTGGGTCAAAAAAATTCGATTTTTAGATTTTTACATTTTCTTTTAGTATGATATCTTAAGAATATTTTCTGTAAGTTTCATAAGAATGGGTTAAAAATTGACGAAGTTATAGCAGTTTTAAAGGAGTGCCGTTGCGTAGACTTTTCGGAGCAGGTAGCGAGTCGCTGCTCTCGGGTCTGCCTTCGCCGACCTTAACTCCATTTTAATGTATTTTAAACTTTTTCTTTTATAATATAATTCAAAGAGAGCCTTCAATTGTCCTTCTTAGAAGGGACAACTCATTCATATCTGCTATTCTAAGGTTCTGTATTCGAAACTGGGAGTTTGTTCAGTACCGTTGTACAGTTCACTCGTAGCAGTTCATTCGTCGCAGTTGACTTGTAGCAATTCAGTCGTAGCAGTTATTAAAGTTAAATATAATGACAGCTAAGGAAGTTCATTATGACCGAAATGCACATGACTACGCTGCTAAAGTGGACGGAGAACGAGTTGACCTGGCCGAGCGACAATTGCTACAAAATACAAAAGAGAATAAATTAATTTTCTATAAGCACAAATAGCTGATGAAGATTCAGCATATGGTCCTGGAGTCGATGATTCATTTACAGGTAAACATTCATCTTTGTATTATTGTTTTTTAACCTGACTTTTCAGACCTAAATCTTTAAACGGCTTGGCGGTGGGGCAAGATATCTCAAGAACCACTAAACCGATTTTGATGAAATTTGCTACATATATTCTCTATACATATTGCTTGTCTTGAATAAAGCAATTTTTATTTTTATCAACATACAATAAAATGAACTTTATTTTAATTAGCAAGAAATAAAACGCGGTAACTTCATTTTTCTGCTTTTTCGTTTAAACCTGTGCCATTTGATGATTTTTTTTTAAATCCTTCGTTCCAAGACAACATTGATCCTCTTATAAACTAATTTCTTTGAAAATTTTGATTTTAGATGATACAGCTTCCAGTAATCCTGCACATGGCAATGCTTTTTAAAAAAAGGGGTGGCACGGAATGGGCGTAGCGCCACCATTTTTTTTTTATATTAAAATTTTACAAACGGTATTTTAAGCTATGTATTATTATATAAAATAAAAACTTGATTTATATAATGAATAGTTTCGCTAAAAAAATCCTAAAAAACGCCTTTTTTCGGCTCCATGACTAGATATTACGTAATAAGTAGGCTGAAAAGTTTTTGGTCTGACACATAGATGTCGCCCTTTTCCAAAAATCTATATGATTTTTATGAAATACCAATCTTCAAACGATACGTGTCAAAATTTCATGACATTTCGACGATTAGTTTAGAAGTTACAGTGGTTTTAGTGACACTACTTTTGATATTTTCAAAACATTGAAAAAAATCTAATTTCGTGAGTTGGTTAAACAGTTTTTTTTGATGAAAAAAATACCGTAAAAGCAAGCCCCTAAAAAATCACTTATTTACTGGTATTCTGAATTTAAAGGCGGTCGTACAGATACAAATGATGCTAAACGCTCTGAACGCCCAAATGAGGTGGTTACACCGGAAAACATAAAAAAATCCCCAAAATTGTTTTGGATGACCGTAAAGCGAAATTGCAAGAGATAGCTGACACCCTAAAGAACGTGTTGGTTATATTTTGCATAAACATTTGGGCATGAGAAAGCTCTGTTCGAAATGGGTACTGCGTTTGCTCACAGTGGACCAAAAATAATATCGTGTTGATGATTCTGAGCGCTGTTTGGACCAGTTTAAGTGCAATAAAAAGGATTTTTTCATGCAATATATGACACCGAATGAAACAAGGATCCACCACTACACACCGGAATCAAATCGGTAGTCAGCTGAGTGGACAGCAGTCGGTGAAAGCCGCCCGAAGCGACCAAAGGCACAACAGTCGGAAAGTTTTGGCCTTTGTATTTTGGGATGGAATAATTTTCATCTACTATACCATCAATAGCGAATATTACATAAAGTTATTGGTGTGTTTGAAGACAGATATCGGAAAGAAAAGGCCGAAAATGAACAAGGAAAAACTGCTCTTTTATCAAGATAATGCATCGTCTCATAAGTCAATGGTTACCATGGCAAAATTGCATGAATTGAAGTTCGAATTGCTTCCTCATCCACCGTATTCTCCAGATTCGACCCCCGGCAGTCGCAGACCTTAAAAAATGTTCATTAGAAAGAGTTGGTTCTAATGAAGAAGTTATTGCCGAAATTGAGGCCTATTTTGAAGGCAAAGACAAATCCTTTTACAAAATAGGTATAAAATGATTGGAAGCCAATGGTCTGATTGTATCGCTCTTGAAGGAGACTATGTTGATGAATAAAGTCGAATTTTGCAAAAAAAAATGTGTTTTAAGTGGCTAGACCAAAAACTTTTCAGCCACGTGTTACATATTTTTCCCCAGTTTTTAAATCTTAGTGACTTTGCTGTAATAATAATTTTATTGTATAACTCTGTCTATAATTATTAAGAATAGCACCAGTATACAGTTAATATGATAACTAAGGAAACCTAAATATGCAAGTGAAAAACTTTAAAATATGCGCATAAATATGTAAATAATTTTCTCAAAATATACACATACATGTTGTAAATATGCAGTAAAAGAAATCGAAATAGACTTGAAAAATGTAAATTTATTGTTTCACATTACATGATACGAGTACTATACAAATGTAGCAATAAAAAACCCATTCAGTTTTCAAAAATTATACTTACAATTTTAACACATGCCAGTACAGTACATAACAGTAGATTTTTCCCATATCTATTCTTAGTTCTTTGTATGGTTTAATCCACACTGACACCCTACTGGCTTTGGGCATTTCACTGTAGTAAAATACGACTCACAAGATAAAAAGCACAAATCGATGTAACCACTTTAAAAGCACAACCAAAAATGAAATCTAATAAATTAATAATACAAGTATGCTCTGATGGCCGTCTGGGGTTTTACTGACTGGTTTTTACTGACCATAAAATAATAAAATTTATTTGGGGAAAACCACCGGCGCGGCGGCGGCGGCCTAAACATTGACCCTTATTCCGAAAAATGAATGAAAACGCCTGCCAAAGACCTACATTATTATAAATTCCTTCAAATATGCACATATATGCTATTTTTAAAGCATTTATACAAATATTTAGAAAAATGCATATAATATGCAAAATATGCAATATATGCGCTTTGCATATTTGGGTGTCCTTAATGATAACTATTAGAGTATATTCCATAAAAGTAAAAGAAATTGCCCTATACAGATACATAAAAAAAAAAATCTACAAATAATTGCTTTGGCACTCTGTATATTAAAGAAACAAACTACTTCGTGCACACAAGGCACAGGCTCTATTATATGGTTGTTTAAGTATGCATTTAATTATCTAGTGCGTCCCTAGTTGCTAACTTATCAGTAATGTAAGGCCATCTAGGTATACGGCAATTTAGTTAAAATTCATGGAGTTATCTCTAATTGTAACAGATAGAAAAAGTTATACCTTTGCGCTGCAAATATATTATTTACTTTATCTTTTAATAATTTCGAGTTTTTGTCACTCGTAAAATTTAGGTGTTGTTTTCGCATGTTAACTTTACCTCAAAAGACCTGTGTAAATATAATTAACTTCCAAATACTGATACCTTTCTTTGCCAGAACAAAAGTCAACGTTCCTAGAAATTTATCTTATAATAATTGACATTAACATAACTCCGTCTACCCCTTATAGGTCTAGAAAGCAAATACTTTCTAACACTTATTAAACAATTAACTTGACCTTATTATAGCAACTAATGTTGCTTTTCTTCCATTAAAACAACATGCGTTGGATACATAACCTCTTTTCAGGGGGCTGCCAATTGTAATTTTAACATTCACCTTCGCAGAAGGTATATGAGATAGAGAAAACATATGTAAACTATATAGAACAAAATAGCTTACATGTTCCCCTAGTAGTTTCGTATAACCTTTCTAAATATACCAACTAACTGTTTACCAAAAGTAAGCAATAAATAAAATAAATAAATAAATATTGTCTTTATTAAGACGTAAATACATGTGATGTGAGTACATATTACCCACACACATCGTGTGGTAGAAGAGGCAAGATTTAACCATTGGTTACTCTTACATCGGACCTCCTCAACAGACAACGCGCTTATAAACAAAAATCAAACAACAATTATAGACTAACATATTAAAACTTAAATAATAATCGAGAAGAGACATTAAAATGCAAATAAACTACATCTGAGAATTCTGCTTATTCAACAGCTCTTTCCTATATAATAGACGAAGTTGGTCAATAGTACACGTTTTCAGATCTGGATTCATGGTATTGTATATATTTACTGCATTATATGTAAAACTGCGCTGAAACAAGGCAGTGGGATGTTGAGGCATAGTCAAGCGATGAGGCCCTCTAATACACCTAGCATGTACAAAATTTCGGAACACTAGCTTCTCCCTCCCGGGACTGAAGTTCCCAAGAGCCTCATTAAAAATATTACGAAGTGCAGTTGCACAGTATTAGCAAAATTTAACCATTTTAACTCATTTATTTTTAAAGATACACGATCATATTTCCTCAAATGGTATATAAACCTACAGCAAACATTCTGTACATACTGCAATCGTTTTTTTGAAAGCGCATCCAGCCAAGGATAGTACACAATACTACAATAATGAAATGAAGACAAGACCAAAGACTCACACAATTTTTTTCTCATCTTAAAATTAAGGATAACATAACTTTTTTGTAACCCTAACATGTTCCCTGAATCTGAGATGTGTATCTATGGAAAGACCCAAATTTTGGCACAGTCAGAAAACACCAAATTTTGATCAGCCAGCCTCAGTTTCAAAGCCATGCTCAAGGTTAGTCGCCGATTTTCCTTGCAAAACAATAAAACTTGCGTCTTGTCTGGATTTAGCCTCAAGTTATATTTAAAAATACAATTATCGAAGTAATCATCAATGAAGATACCAACACAATCAAAATTCCAGTGAAAAGGAATGTGAGACAGGGAGATTCTATATCTCCTTAACTATTCACTCTCCCACTTGAAGACTTTTTCAAAGACCTAAATTGAGATGAGAAAGGCATAAAGATAGACGGTAGATATCTGAATCATCTTTGTTTTGTCGATAACATCGTGCTGATTAGCCAAGACATAAGTAGACACAAGTTATGTATCATGAAATTCAAAAGAAATCAGCAAAAATCATGTTCATGAATTATGGAAAAACTAAAACAATGACCAGGTGGTCCAGGAGAGGACTGTGAAGGGCTGATAAAAGAAGAAGAAGAACATGATTAAAACTGAAAATAACCGGTCAAGTGCAAGTTGAACTTGCGCAATTAGTGTTCCGTACGTTGATTGCTTTTAAAACAAAAAATTTTATTACGGAGGCTTGAAATAATCAATGACTCCATAAAACACATCCCAAATAAGTTTTCAACAAAGTTTTTTTCCGATCTTTACTGAAAACTGATGACCTGGAATTTTTTGTTTATATACCAGATAAATTGTTAAAGGTAATGCACTCGTGATAATTTTCGTTTAATCTACACCCTGTGTGTTCAAAATTTTCTGATCAATACTTTTCGAGATAAGGGGCTCCCCCGATTTTTTTTTTTAATAAACAAAGAAAAGTGTGCGCAACTATTATATTATATATTTTAAACTTTTTTTTAACAAGCTTTCATTTGACACTCCACTCGATGATCTAATAAAAAAATTTTCACTTCCAATTTCACCCCTCAAAATTTTGACTTAAGGAGTTCAAGTTAAAATTTAACTTTCAAAATTACACGGCTCTGATGAGGCCATCAATTCCCATATTAGTGCCAAATTACAACTTCTTATGTTAAATAGTTTTAGTGAAAATCGGGCGTGACAGAAAGACTGACACACAGACAGATAGACGGACACCGAACTGGTCTTATAAGTGTTCCGTACGAAACATTAAAAAAGAACCATGATAAAACTGTAGATCACAAAGCAAATCATAAATACTTACCCCAACAAAAAATTATCTGGGCTATACTCTTATTATCCTTAGCTATTTTTTTTAGCTTACACATTAATTAAATTTTTGTAAGTACAGTTTTGGAATGCCCAAATTTTTGGAATAAAAATTTTTGAAAAACAAATTTTCGATTACAATGCAAAATTGAGTTATTGAAAAAGTTTCGAAAGGCAAATTTTGGAAAAACGGTCATACAGTAAGTTTACTTAATTCGACTGCTTTAACTAACCTGATATGACCTCTATTCGCTACAAGTCCAAATTTGCCTATTCAAATAGTCACTAACAGAGTGATTAATTCACTTTAGTTCAAAGAGGTTTAAATTACATTACAATTGAATTCATAAATCAGTTAATATAATTTACGCTTATTTGAATAAACCTAATATGAACTAAACTGGATTAATTAAACTAGGTTTTTTTTTTCAAAAAATTTGTTGGAGGTTAGCTAAATTTAGTTTAAGTAAGTCAAAACTACACTAATTATATAAATATTTAAATATTCAATTAAGTAGTACATGCAGTTGAACTTACTTTTAATCGAACGAATTTCGATTTTCAACTAATTTTTTGGTATAGTTAGAATTTGCCTAACTTTACTTTGTCACGTACAAAAATTAGCTCAGATGAGGTCAGTTTATATTATATTGATTAAATTACATTTACGAAATCTTTGGCCCTATGAGACTACACAACAGATAAAAAGTGAAAAGTGCAAGAAATAAAGTACTCCAAGTACTTTATTTTTTTCTCTCGAGGTGAGTTTTGTTAATAAATAAAGTTGTAATATTTCTACTAAAATTGTTGACCCATTACAAATGGTAGTTTCGTTTTCAGTGTTCAGTGCAGAGGACTGTATTACATAAGTCCTCTTTCCTTATTTAGACTGTTTTTATACTTCATAAATTCAAAACTTTCCTTTGCTTCTAATAATCTCCATTAAATACATTTTTAACTGATTAAATTATCTATTATTACTATTAACTATTACTAAATGTTGTTTTAAATCTTATTTGAATCAACTTTCTGCTTGCCAAACATAGAGTCTGTCAGGTAAGACCGTGACTGCGATAATTCATTTTTGGTAGATGTGATTCTAGCGATTCATCGAAATCATGTGAGTCAGTTGCTTGCGCGTCGGCTCGAGGCAGTCTTTCGTTGACTCCATCTACAGGGTCGCTAAATATATTAAAAAGTCTGTGTTGTTTATGAAGAAGTGGGTAAATCATTTTAACGAGACTAAAAATGTCGACGTCTTGTCAAAACGTGGCTCGGTAGGCAAAGTCACTCCGAAAGTCGAAAAACGAATCGTGTCTTTGTTTTCATGGGACCCGAAATTAACGCTGCGTCAAGGAGCGGCAAAATTAAGAAAATTAGGTGTGAATGTGTCCCATGAGACCATTCGGTAATATCTGCTCATGATGTCAAATTCCGAACTACGTTGAAGAAACTTTTGCTGGACGAAAATTAGGTCGCGAAGTGGCTCACTTGAGCCCACGATAAGTTACTAGAGGGATCCTCACAATCGTCGGATGCCAACTCCAATTGAAAACTTTTGGTTCCTTGTAATTAGAAAGCTCAGAGGAAAGACTCTGAGGACTTTGACTCACTTGTCTTGCGAGAATCGAAAAATTTGCAGAGTATGCAGAAAATGTCGTTGACAGCATGCCTCGAATATGCCAGGTTATTATTGATGCAGGTGATTGGACAACTTACTAAGGTAATTAGGCCTTAGTTAGCAGACCAAAGAATACATTGATGGCAAAAAATGTTTTCGAAACACATTTTTTCAAGAATATGAGCGATCACATTCTTACTTGGTAGACTGTACTTCTTATCACATTCATTACAATTTATCTTATACTAGCCGGGCACGCGGCTCCGCTCGAGTGGACTTGATTCACTACTATCGTCTCTGCTTATTCCTTATGTTACCCAACGTAATAAAATATCTCCCATTATTTCTCCTTATCTCCCAATATTTCTCCTTATTTCCCATTATCTCTACATAATTTCCATTATCTAGGCTTATCTCTGCTCATCTCCCATTATTTCTCCTTATCTCCCATTATTTCTCCTTATCTCCCATTATTTCTCCTTATCTCCCATTATCTCACCTTATTTCCCATTATCTAGACTTATCTCGACTTATCTCCCATTATTTCTCCTTATCTCCCATTATCTCACCATAACTCCCATTATCTAGACTTATCTCTGCTTATCTCCCATTATCTCTCCTTATCTCCCATTATCTCACCTTATCTCCCATTATCGAGGCTTATCTCGACTTATCTCCCATTATTTCTCCTTATCTCCCATTATCTCACCTTATCTCCCATTATCTAGGCTTATATCGAATTATATAGAACATATGTATAAATTTATAAGAACACGTAAATCGGATAAGTGGTTCTCGAGTGATAAGCGCACTAACGGACAGACAGAGAGACGTTGCATTTTATATATATTGTATTCTTTGCTACATTATATTGTTCCATATTTAATGCTTTAGGGAGTGTATTGCAAGAGAACGCGCTAGCAGCAAACTTTTCTCCGACTTAATTCACTATTATCGTCACTGTTTATTCCTTATGTCACCTAATAAAATATATCCTATAACCTGGCCAGAGAACATACGTATGGTTAAAAAAAAAGCACGTAAATCGGATAAGTAGTTCTCCAGTGATAAGCACACTAATGGACGGACAGACAGACAGACAGACGAAACAGAGAGACATTGCATTTTATATATATTATAGATATTTTCTGCTACATAATATTGTTCCATATTTAATGGTTTGGACTGTGTATTGCGCTAGCGGCAAACTGTGTCCGACTTCATTTACTATTATTGTCACTGCTCATTTCTTATGCTACCTATCGTAATAAAATATAGCCTATAACCTGGCCGGAGAACATATGTATGTTTTAAAAAAAAAAGTACGAAAATCGGATAAGTGGTTCTTCAGTGATAAGCACACTAACGGACAGACAGACAGACAGAATACGTTGCATTTTATATATATTATAGATGTAATAAAATATATACCTATAACCTGGTCAGAGAACATATGTATGAATTTAAAAAAATCACGTAAATCGGATAAGTGGTTCTCGAGGGATAAGCGCATTAACGGACAGACAGACAGACAGACAAACATTGCATTTTATATATATTATAGATATAGATTATTATTATTATTATTATATAACCTGGCCAAAGAATATATGCATAAATTTAAAAAAAGACAGGTAAATCGGATAAGTGGTTCCCGCGTGATAAACGCACTAATGGACAGACAGACAGACAGAGAGACATTGCATTTTATATATATTATAGATTATACATTACAGATATTCTTTGCTACATAATATTCCTCCATATTTAATGGTTTAGGCTGTGTATTGCAAAGGCACGCGCTAGCGGCAAACTTATTTCCGACATCATTCACTATTTTCCCCCGGATACCGGGCGCCCTCCGGGAGTAAGTAGCCTTGCTGTGGCATCCAGGCTCTGCCGCAGTTGACCATTCTTTCCTAGGATACTCGTGGGAACACTATGTCACATAATAATAATTATACTAGTGATAATGGCAGGGTGCTGAGGAGGCGGACCCCTGTCGTACAAACAGCTACAGCACCACCACAACAACAACAACGACAAACGATCCAACCAACCGCCTCAGCTGAAACTATTCCCGATAGTTTTACCAGATCCGACATTGTAGGTGATGGAAATTGCCTTTTCCGTGCAGTTAGCTTACACTTATATGGCCACCAAAACCATCATGAAAGACTCCGAGAGGCTGCTCTAAGATATATACAACAAAAACTGGTCGGAACTTAACTCATTTTCATTAATTGGGGACGACGATATGAAAGACTTCAATAACTACTATAACTATATGAGGAAAAATGGCACCTATGGAACGAGCCTAGAGATACTTGCCCTCTCGGAAACCCAGAATAGCAACTTTCATATCTTCTCAAAACAACGAAGAACAAGAGATACAAAAATAACTTTTAGGGACAAGCCAACAATAATAAGCACAAGAAAACACACCGAAACTATTTACCTTCTACTAACAGGCAACCCAATGTCGGGACACTTTGAGCTTCTGACACCACAAAACACTAAAAACATCCCAAACAACAGTAGACCAATAAAAGAAGCATCGGGCGAGCGACGGAACGGTCGAGGACGTTGCGGGAAATGGCAGCTCGACCAAAACGATGAAGACCGGGCAACTGACAATGGACCTGCCAAAAGTGTTGTGCCGACGAGTAAGCCGACACCCACCAAGGCGGGAAAATCAAGGCAACGCATGAGTTACACTACAGGAACAAACGAACACACCATGCGTTGCTTTGATAAAAGCACAAGTCCTGACAAAGAAACCACTGAGAAGGGAATCACTCGCCGCCTAGACCCACCACCATCAATCCCAAACGCAACCGACGAAGTATTTAATCAAAAACTCCCGCAACGACAAAGAAATCCCAACAGCACAAAACCAAAATTCAAACGGCAAATAAGAATAGAAAACCAAATCAACAACATCAGGAGATATCTAGGACACCTTACCCAGTTTATCAACGGGAACGTGTCCAAACGAGTCACGCAGAGTATAAACAAGATCAAGTCCGGGTCTCCCAACAGAACACTGCCAGAAATCCTGGATACTCTGAAACAAAAATTATCCGTATATGCTGCAAGACTTCGTAGATACAAAGAACCAAACGAGAGGAAAGATACCAACAACCTCTTCCGAAGAAGCCAAACACAGTTCTACCGGAAAACTATGCACAGCAAACAGACAGCAGTGACCGAACCACCAAACCAACAAGAACTCACAGATCATTGGAAAAGTATCTGGTCAGAACCCAAACTACCCAACAATAACACCCCCGGGATCAAAGCCAAAGAAGGCAAAGATAAACATGTGACAGAACAGGAAAATTCCACATTAACTACTGTGGGGGCAAAGAGCATGATGAGGCGCCTGGATGCAAGAAGTTCCGGAGGTAGAATGGATCCCCGTTCGGATCTCCGGGTGGGGGCTGGTTCGGAGGCGTCGACTTGCAGACATCATAATTTTCGGATAGATTTTTGCAACATACGAGGTATAAACTCGAACATAAATTCAGTGCATCAACACCTGCAATCAGATAAACCTCATGTACTCGCTCTATGTGAAACCAAGGTCAGTCCATCGACCAGCACGGTCAACTATCTTTATCCTGGGTACGACTTCTATTCCCGATTTAGGCGTAACTTTGGAATCTGTCTTTTTGTCAGAAGCGACCTCCCTTGTCAACGAGAAGAAGCTTTGGAGCCCCCAAACTTTGATGTTATGTGGTTAAAAATAACGACTCAACAAACCACAAGGTTCATCTGTATCCTGTATCGACCACCAAGTGATACCAATTTTCGAACACTTTTCGCTTCTCTTGCAGACACCATCGATCATTTACAAAGTAACTATCCAAGTGCCGAAATTGCCATCCTGGGCGACTTTAATGTCCACAATATCAACTGGCTCAAATATTCAAATACTACCGACGAACAAGGTCGTGAAGCTGAATCATTCTCAATCAGTTATGGCTTAACTCAGCTTATTGACGAACCAACACGGATCCCTGATCGAGACGGGGAGTTCGCCAGTCTTCTTGATCTGTTTTTAACCACCAATCCGGAGATTTACAAGGTCACCGTAAATCCGCCGTTAGGTTCTTCCGACCATAAACTGCTTTCGACATCGAGTATCCTGCCAGTCAGTGACAGAGAGGCGCCTAGGCCGCGCAAGATTTGGCACTACAAATCTGCTAAATGGGAAGATCTCATGGAATACTTTCGAACTTTCCCTTGGATGGACGTTTGTTTTCGATCCGACAACCCATCTGACTGCGCCAGGGAGGTCTCCGATGTTATTTTGGCTGGTATGGAAGCTTACATCCCTTTTTCGAAGAAATGCTCCTCCAACGGCAAGCCTTGGTTCGACCGAAAATGCAAAGAAGCTGTTGCTTCTAAACATATTGCCTACCGACAATGGCGTGAAAATCCTAACACCTTAAATCGAAACATCTTTGTTCATGCCCGGAACAGATGCAAGGGAATTATCGACGAAACCAAGGAGGCACACAATCAACGAATTAGAAACAAACTTCTCGCTTGTCCCAACAATTCCAGGTCCTTTTAGGCAGTCGCTAAGGCAGTTAGTCAAAATTTTACCAAATCCACCATACCACCACTCACACGGCCAGATAATTCCATTGCAACCACACCTGTTGAGAGAGCGAACTTGTTGGCTGAACTCTTTGCTTCACATTCTACTGTCGATTTCCAAGGAAAAAACACCATCTACTATTCCCATATTGCAGTCAAGGATGCCCGATGTTGTCTTCAGACAGCGCATCATAAAGCGTATTTTAATGAAGCTAGACACCAAGAAGGCTTCTGGAGCTGACGGAATACCTGCCATAGTTCTCAAAAACTGTGCAAGGGAACTAACACCAGTTTTCTGTAGACTTTTCAACCTATCCTACAGAAAGGGAATATTTCCTTCCTGCTGGAAATGTGCTACAGTTCAGCCGATACCTAAAAAAGGTAAGAAGACCTTGCCAAATAACTACCGACCAGTTGCACTGCTTTCAATAATATCGAAAGTCATGGAAAAGGTTATCAATGAGCATCTTCTAAAATATCTTGAACGATTCAATATTATTAGCGATCATCAATATGGTTTTCGTAAACATAGATCAACAGGAGATCTTCTGACTTATGTAACACATGTTTGGAACAACGCAATTGAACACTTTGGAGAATCTCGAGCGGTTGCTCTTGACATATCCAGGGCATTTGACCGTGTTTGGCACGATGGACTGTTGGCTAAGTTGCGCTCTTATGGTATGTCTGAAAGGTTCTGTTTGTGGCTCTCATGTTTCCTCAGAGAGCGTTCTTTACGAGTGGCGGTCGACGGATTTCTTTCTAACACCCTCACTATCAACGCCGGTGTGCCCCAGGGCTCCATACTGTCTCCTACTCTCTTTCTCATTTACATTAACGATCTGTTGGAAAAGACCGGGAATCCAATCTATAGCTTTGCAGATGACAGTACGCTTGTCTCTTCATTCACCTTGAACGCTCGGACATCGGCTGCTCAGGCGAATATCCGCAGACAGCAGGAGGTCGTTCAACTTAACAAAGACCTGGAAGAAAGTCTATCTTGAGGTGACAGTAACCAAGTGGAATTTAACGCTACAAAAACCCAAGCAGCAGTTTTTTCTAAAAAAGTTAACGTTGCTGAACCCGACATAGTTAGGTCGGGGCACTCCATTCCCCTAGCATCGTCGCTCAATTTGTTGGGCGTTAGTTTGGGAGCAAATATGTCTTGGCATGAACATGTTGCAGGCATAGCAAGGAGAGCTTCTCAAAAGTTGGGAATATTATTTAGAACCAGAAAGCTTTACACCCCACAGCAACTGTTAATTCTTTACAAAGCCCAAATTCGACCAACTATGGAATACTGCTCCCACGTTTGGGGCTCCGCTCCCAAACATACACTGCATTTGTTGGATTCTGTTCAGAGAAGAGCGGTCCGTCTGATTGGGGACCCGGAATTGACCGGCGGCCTTGATTCGCTGGAACATCGAAGAACGGTTGGCGACTTGAGTCTGTTCTACAAGTATTTTCATGGAAAGTGTTCGAAGGATGTAGCCCGCTTAATTCCTCCCAAAGCGGTGCATGTTAGAAATACACGTCGCGCTGGTGCTTCGCATCCGTATGAGGTTCAGCTTGTTACTCCGCGTACGACGCTTTTCAAGCAATCTTTTATATGGAGAACGTCATCCCTTTGGAATAATTTGCCCAGCGCTGTGTTTCCTACCGAGTACAATTTACAGCGATTCAAGAACAACGTGAATCGCTTTTTCCGCACTCGTGCCGCTCCTGGAGCGCTTTAGGGACTTCCCTGCAGCACGTGTGCTAGACCAATAAAAAAAAAAAAAAATTACGTCACTGCTCATTCCTTATGCTACCTATCGTAATAAAATATAGCCTATAACCTGGCCAGAGAACATATGTATGTTCTAAAAAAAAAAGTACGTAAATCGGATAAGTGGTTTTTCAGTGACAGGCGCACTAACGGACAGACAGACAGACAGACAGACAGACAGAGAGACGTCGCATTTTATATATATTATAGATATTCCACTGCTTTCACGTTCGTGGATTTTCTTGTTCTATAAATCGATATTTTTCAAGTTACTGATGACTTGTAGATTAACGTGAGGTCTACCTTCTTAAATACCTTAATCTGTCTACTATATTTTGGATTGTATAGTATTGAAACATACTTCTTCTCATTTTGCTCACATGTAAGAACTTCTAGACATAATCATTGATCCTAGCTATATTCTTAATACAATTTGACCTCATTCAAAGAGAAAGTGACTAAATAATGAACCAAGAAGGATGAATGTGTCTAGTCTATGTTATTTATATTGAAATGAATCCGAAGGCTTATATTCGTCCGTTGCGATATCTTTCCTGTAGATGTCAAATTCGAACTTATTATTATTTTTAATAATTAAAATATCCAGGATTGGTAATTGTTCTTTGTTCTCAATTTCACAAGTAAATCTTATGGGGTCATATCGGCTCTTTAATTTGGAAACAAATTCATTTAATTAAGGGCTGTAAGGATTAGAACGACTTCGTTGAATTCGCCAATAGATCATATATACACAGTGATGTACTGTACTCAAATGTGATGAATAGTAGGTTATTGAGTACTACCACAGTAAACATAAAACACAGTAGCGACAGTTCGACTCGGTACCTTTGATATCAAGGGGTTTGAGTTTGTAATAATCATATGACCTGTCACCATATTGCTGGTATGATGCCCGCGAATTTTTGAAATATTCAAATTCCTTCTTCGAAGAAAACTACCTTCTTTCGAGAGACCCCATAAACTTCCTCTTGACAACTTTTTTATAATTATTTTTAATTATAACGTCAAGCGAGTCTTTTACTTATTGGAAAATGATTAATAATGAATTTCGAAGCCCGTTTTGAAAAGATTCTCCTTGAAATCCAGATATAAACACAACCCGCGACCGTGCTGGTAGCCATGTTGTTGGTACGATACGGTAGGATGCGTGATACAAAACAGGACCTACACATTTTCTTGAGCGTCGCTACTGTGTTTTATGTTTACTGTGGTACTACTTTGAGACAAAACGTTAAAGTCTGTACTGTCCTTCTCGGTTGAAGGAAGAGAGAATGAGCAAATTAACAAACAAATCGTTTATCGTTTTTCGGTTTTTTTTTTTGCAAAAAAACATGCCTACTATTTTCAAAAGGCAAGGATTTTCGTACTTTTAAATAGTGTTCATAATAGCGAACTCGACGAGCTAAATAGTATTCCAGCAGCACCTACGTCACTGGTTGGCTGTCCAAAATTAGATTTGTAAAAAAGTTTGGTTTATTATACTCTATCCGTTTGCAAGGCGAAGTAATAAATCATGTAAAATTATGCAACTTAGTAATAAAGGTGACCCAGTGGGTAATAAACCAAAGGCTGGTTGTTTTACCTGACGGGGTTAATTTGGATTATAAACCGTATCGAGGGTATACTCTCAGCTTATTTTCTCACGTAACACGTAGTGCATCAGTTCAGAACAATAAAGATGTCTTTCCCAAAACGCCAAAAAAATGCTTAAATGAAAATATCCTAATTAGGAATGTGTTGAATTACATCAAGAGTGATGAAAACCTTAATTTAAGGGTCGACGAGAGTGTTCCCTAATGACCAGAGTTGGAAAAAAACAACTATTTATCGAATTTTGAAAGAAGAAAGGACAGGAAGAGTTACTGCGCCAAAGCTAAAACTAGGTAAAATAAAACTGGAGCTGACAGAAGATGTAAAAAAATCCCTCCGAAGAATCATTCATAGGTTTTTTTTATTTTAAAAAAAAAAATCCCAACTTTGGACTTAATTCTACCAACGATAGGCAGGACCAAGTCGTAGGACGTTTTGAAATCAATCAATTTTCGTTGGGAAAAATTTCAAAGAAAATCCTTGTTAATTAAAAGGAGATACGCTGGAGAAGAGATTATCTGAGAAAAATTAGACATGAGCGTTCTCAAGGAAAACATATTTATTATTTAGACGAAACTTGGATAAATGAAGGGTATACCGTAAATAAGTTTTGGCAGCACAAAGGGTTCAAGACAAGCTTTTATAGAAGGTTGGTAAACCGGTCTCCTTCCATTATCTGGAAAAGGACGCCGATTAATTATAACACATATAGGGAGTATCCACGGTTTCGTTAATGGCAGTCTGCTTACATTCGAATCGAAAAAAACAGGAGATTACCACGAGGTTTTAAATTTAAGTATGTATAAGAGACTAATATCAAGATTGTTAATTGAGAATGTCCCTTATAGCACTCAGGATTTTTTTCAGATTGAGGACTTTACATTATAAATGTTTGTATGTAAGCTAGAGTACGTGTAATTGTAACTTTTTGGATCTTTATATCATGAATGTTTGTATGTTAGCTGCAGTACGTGCAACTGTAAAGCTTTTTAGATCCTTATTTTCACAGGATGTATACATTTTGTGACTTGACTTGACTTTTTCCATACCTTGTATCAGGTCTCATGAAATAAAAGTTTATTTATTTATTTATTTATTTATGAATTCTGATGTGTTTGAAGAATGGTTTACGCAGATGATAGATTTGATTCCCCGAAGCTCAATAATTGTCATGGATAATGCAAGTTACTATTCCAAAAAAGTTGAACGTGTTCCCACAATGGGATGGCTTAAACGTGATATACAGACTTGGTTATTTTTTTTTTTTAAGGTCTAGCACACGTGCTATAGGGAAGTCCCTAAAGCGCTCCAGGAGAGGCATGTGTGCGGAGCGAGTGCTCAGCGAAATGTATTATTCTATGATGACAATGTTAAACGCGAGTTAATACAATTAGTCAAATATGAAGTTTTAATAAACAAAGATCAGTACAATAAGTACGTTATCGACGAAATTGCCAACACTCGGGATATAACTCTTCTTCGCTTGCCAACATAATACTGTGAGCTTTATTCTATAGAGCTTATTTGGGTTCAAGAAAAAGCGAAGTGGTTAGAAACAATGTGACCTACAAATTAACAGACCTTAAAAATCTCTTTGCAAAAGCAATATATAATGTCACTCCAGAAAACTGTCAAAAATGTGTTGAACACGTAATTAAAGAAGAAGATAAAATGTGGACACTAGATTCATCAATGGACCAAATTGTAGAACCACTAGTTATACCATTAGGTACAGATGATGCTATATCAGATTTTAGTTCGGTATGTCTGACATGTCGAATATAAAAGGTGTTTAAGATTAACATAGCACTAGGGCTAGATATGGATGTGGAATGGTCTCATGGGCAAACTAACAAACGTTTGTAATAGACACTTGAAATCCGAACACGGAAAAAGAGATGGATGACCACAGACATTTTAAGCTGAATGGAGAAGAGGAGACTGGTTAAAGCAAATAGGGAAGAATATAAAAGACTTAGTAAAGTGATTCGAAAGGAAGTAAAAATGGCAAAAGAACGATGGATGAGAGAGATGTGTGAAGAGATGGAAAAAATGGAAAAGAAACATGATATTTTCCAAATGCACCGAAAGGTGAGAGATATAACTGGTATGTATCGAAAACAACCAGCCCATGTATTATTCGATTCATCCAATCAACCTATTATACGGTATGAAGAAATCAAAGAAGCTTGGGAAACATATATCAACGAACTTTTTGATGACAACAGAGCTTCCAAAGGAAACAATGACAACTGTTTAAATGGGCCTGAAATCTTAAAGGAAGAAATCCTTCACGCAATCTCTATTACACAGAATAAGAAAGCCACAGGACCTGACGAAATTCCCATTGAAGTAATCAAACTTATAGCAGAGGAAAATATAGGACAAATTGCAAAACTGTTTAATCTAATATACAGCACAGGCACTATACCAGAAGAATGGTTAAAATCAAGATTCATCACAATCCCCAAAAAATCACATCCCAAAAAGTGTAGTGATTACCGCTTAATCAGCTTAATGAGTCACCTCTTAAAGGTTTTTCTACGGATCATCCATTCCAGAATTCGTACAAAGTGTAAGTTCGATCTAGATAATAGTCAGATGGGGTTCAGAAATGCATTCGGGACGCGCGAAGCCTTGTTCGGTGTCAATGTGCTCTTGCAGAAATGTCGGGATCCGCGTAAGGATGTGTTCGTCTGCTTTGTCGACTATGAGAAGGCTTTCGATAAGGTTAGACACGACAAACTAATATCAATACTACAACAACTACCGCTGGATGACAGGGACATTCGAATAATTGAAAACCTATACTGGGGACAAACAGCCGAAGTCCGCATAGGAGAGTTGAAAACAAATAACATAAAAATTAAGCGCGGGGTCCGACAGGGCTGTGTCCTGTCTCCACTCTTGTTCAACCTATACTCGGACAGGATTTTCAGGGAAGCATTAGAGGATGTGGAGCTGGGTGTTAAGGTTAATGGGGTTGTGCTGAGCACAATAAGATATGCTGATGACACCCTCATTATGTGCGATAGACTGGACGGTCTGCAAACTATGGTAAACAGAATTGATGAGGCTGGACGGGGTCTGGGCCTGAATGTCAACGTTGGCAAAACCAAGTTTATGGTGTTTTTAGTCGAAGACAATATGATGATGCGATGCTGACACTCAACAACTCACCGATAGAGCGGGTTCATAAATTTAAATATCTTGGAAGTGTAATAACAGATGACTTGGATCCCGACATAGAGATAAGATGCAGAATTGAAACAGCTCGTACAACTTTCAGAAAAATGAGCACTCTTCTATGCAATGACAATTTGAACCTCAAACTGAGGCAACGGATGGCCAAATGCTATATCTGGTCAGGGTTATTGTATGGAGTGGAGTGCTGGACCATAAAAATAAGCACGTTGAACCGACTGGAAGCTTTTGAAATGTGGATCCACCGTAGAATGCTTCGAATACCGTGGACTGACTTCCTGACAAATGAGGAAGTCTTGCGTAGAGCAAACTCTGAAAGACTGTTGATCAATACTATAAAGTGTCGCAAAATTGCTTATCTCGGACATATACTGCGTGGGGAAAAGTACGGTCTTCTCCAGCTCATTATGAAAGGAAAAATTGAGGGAAGGCGCGGAGTTGGTAGAAAACAAATGTCCTGGCTAAAGAACATCAGAGAGTGGACAGGAATCCAAAACGCTGGAGATCTTTTTAGATTGGCCGAAGACAGACAAGCGCTCTCCATAGTGATCGCCAACGTCCGGGCGACCGGATATGGCACATGAAGAAGAAGAAGGGCTAGATATAATAATTTTATTTTGTCATTAAATTTAAGTTATAGTTTAAGGTGTTATTTTATAAATGATAAACTTTTAATTGTTACTCTCAGTGTTAAATGAGCATGTCCCATGGATAAATAAATAAATAAATATTAATAAAAATAAAAAACCAGTCAACATACAGTTATTGGGTCTGCCCTGTGTGACATTTGTATTTGTTTTCTTTTAGATTTTAGGTTTTAAATAGTGTTTTGTAAAGGTACATACAGTAGCACGCACCTACGTGCGTTTATATTTTAAAACTTGTTGATATGTAATTAATTTCCTATTTATTTGTAAATTTATATGTTTTGATAAATATTTGATTTGATCTGAACTACCATATTGTTTTGTATGCATATATTATGCAGGTAGGTAATCATCTGGCATTGATGGGTGCTGTCATCTTATTATAATTCCTTAATTTTGTTTAATACTAGTTTTACTCTTGTAGTATTTTGTAATATATTTTTTAATATAATCAACCTTTATTATAGCTATAATTAATACAAAAGAAATCAGTCGAGACGCCACTGCTTGGTCATTCTTGAGATTTTCAAGGCAAAAATGCCATAATTCTATTGTAATTTTCCATAAATGTTAGTCCAAGCTAATACTACCGGTACAAATAATCTTGTTGTAACTTTTTTGCGTAAAATGTACTGTGCGGTACTATCGCGTGAAGTTAATTTGCATAATTTTACATGATTTATTACTTCGCCTCGCAAACGGATAGAGTATAAGTTTCTGTTTCACCTTGTATTATTGATCAGACTGTCAGGCTGGGAAATAGAAATGAAAGTTCATTAGATATGACTAGTTGTAAATAAAACTTTTATTGAAGATCAATAACAGCGAAATACAGACCTATAATAAACACCCTATAAAACTCTAAAATAAGACTACAAACTCGTAAAACTCTATAAAGCTAACAGACGCAAACTATTTTTAACTAAAATGCAGAAAAATATGAGAAATGGGACAGCTAAAACTTAAAAATGAACAAAATAACACTAACTATTAATATTATGATTACTATTATTATTACATATATTATTTTTAAAGTTAGTTTTATAACTTCAAAGATAATAAAACAATTTAAAACAATAACAAGAAGGACTATGGAGCATTCCCCTCTTTTTGCTCCTAGAGTCTCTTATGTTGTTATTTTTTAGGACTAAACTAGCAACTGTTGATAAAAAACATATATTACATAAGTTTTTTGTGTTGTTTCCACTAAATATTCGATTATATTCAAACTAACTATGAAGAAGAGATAGTCTGGCTTTAGTTTTTAATAAAGGAACTAGTATGAAATCATTAAAAAAATATCTAATAAAATGTATAACTAGGTCGTGATAGTAACATTAGCAAGTTGATGACGACTGTCTAGTTCACTGATTACGCACTTTCTTAAGCAGTCTAAATATTCTTGGTACCATAAAACCAGACTATCTTTCCCTTAGATATAAGTTTAAAGATACTAACAATTAAATATATTTACAAGTAACAATTAACATAAAATGTCTTATTTCTTGGGCATATTTCTATATTGATCTATTTGGTCGTCGTCCATTATATTAGTAATGAGTGAAGGTAAATTTTTATTTTTATTTTCTGCTGGAAGTTTAAACAAGAGTATTGTATTTTGTACAAAATATGCCCACGAAAACTCTTAAAACTCTTACTTTCTGTTTTCTTTCTATTAAATGTTCTGTAATAAAACAAGGCCAAATGTAAAAGTTTGGAACTGACTTGATGTAAAGTTGTATTTATTGTAATTTATTTAAGTATGTATATATATATATATATATATATATATATATATATATATATATATATATATTATATCGGCTATATATTTAAATTGATTAATAGCAGTTTATGACAACAATGATAGTAAGAAAAATAAATTTAACTCAGTTAATGATAATTGATGAATTTATTTACCTAAATAATTGAGTAGTACTTCCAACAGAGGTAATAAAAAAAGGAGAGTCCTTTTTTTGCTAAATATTTTGTTTTTTCATATTTTAATATCACGTATTTAAAATACTCTAAAACCAGATATTGACAACAGCTAGAATTTACTCACACTAGTTAATTAGTTGTGCAAGAGCTGATGTCGATTAAAATATTAAAAATTTTAATAACTAATATTATATTTCGAATCGAATTAACATCGTATTTTGATTTATTGTAATTCGTGAAGTGTTGTTTTTGTTCTAATTTACATTTGCTGTAATTATTTTGCAGGCGTACATAAAATATTATTGAATTATTATGTATTTATTGTTATTAATTTTATTGTTTTTTTTTCACCCACTTGTCGTAAATCTCGTAATTCGATTAACGATATTTTCGAAATAATATACATTTTTAATTTAATTTTTGTATTTGTGTAAAAATGTTAAGTTTTTTTTTTATATTTTAGATAATATTTATGCACTACTGGATGTTTATCAGACATAAAAATAAGATTTTTTTGATAAAAAAGTTTTGAAAAAACCCGTTGTCATTTTTAGTAACTTTAGGTCATAGAAAATATATTTGCTTATAGTGTTGCTGATATAAGTGAATACTTTTTTTCAATGAAGAAATTGATAACTATAATATATGCTTTATTAAATATATGAAGGCGTTATAGATGGTTGAGTATTGGCAAAATATAATATCAAACATTATCATAAATATTGACAGTGGCATAATTTTAATAGTCAACAAATAGAAAAAAAAATAGTTTGTTCGAAATCATTAATTTTATATTTTAAATTACGTTTTTTCGAAAATAAAATTTTTATGTTAATTATATATCTCGAGTATTTTTTTTTTTAACTAATTTATGTCTTTGGAGATGATTTGAAAGGACGAAATTTGTTAAGACCCTTTCTTAAACAAAAAATAAATTATTTTAGCATTCAGTAAATGGGTATATCAGATAATGTTCTTGGCTACTCTTAGTCGACGCAATTTTTGGCGAAATTTAGACGTTTAGAACTTGTTTTTTATATTCTTTTATAGGAATTTAATTTTTTTGAATCGAGTAAATCAAGTAAATCCTTGAGGTTACTCCAATAATTTTACAAGTCAGTTGAAATAATTATGGGAAAAACCAGGATTTTTTGGTGGCGTGAGGTCTAATAAAATAAAAACAAAAACTCTGAGAGTGTAATTTTTAATACAAATGTAGAGACAATTAATACGGAACCCTCTAAAAGGTACAATTCTCTCTAAATCATATATACGTACTAGGCCTATTCCTTTGAAGGTGTTTAACCACTTAATCAGTAGGACTGTAATCAATTCAACCAGATAATGATAATCTTGTTCCCTATAAAACCCCGACATTAGGACTTAATGGCAAGTTGTTAAATATCCTTAAATTTATCGATTTAATTCTACTGTATACTGACGTTGAAAAATATTATCAGTTCCAAGTATAAGGTATAAAATTAATAGTATGCACTGCCCTAATATACAAAATGACATAAGCGATATTTTTGGAGAATTTTAGTTTTAAGTATAGCAAAATACAATTTTATGCAGTCTTTAATACGGCAACATTCAAGAAAAATGTATACGACAATTATTTTTTGTGAAATGTCTAAAGGTAGCAATGCGAAATATTTTTGGATCATTTGCTGAAATTGAACAGTTATTAAATTATCGCTTATTTCCTTTTGCTTTTGTAAAGAAAATTAAATTTTACAGGAGAAATACAAAGCAGTTTTAATTCACTTTATGTTTCTTTATTAAAAAAGGCTTTTTACTATATTGTGTTTTAGATCGAAGTTTAAACGAAGTGTAAATATTTAAGATACTATCACTGATTAGATTTCTTTATTATGATAAAATACCCAAATTGTGATTTGAGTCATTTTTTAAATAACTGCGTCAATGCTTCATGTAGTATTTAACAAAATATCAATTAATACTACACCGCTTTTATTGTAGAATTTATTTCCTTTCTTATCACTTATTTTACACACTTTAGGGCATTCAGCTATTACATCTCTCCTATAATTACGCTACAACGTGCAAACTTATTAACCGGAAAGCGTGACCTTGCCGCATATCTTATTAAGTTGTTTAATATTAATTTTGACAATTATAACTAATAAACAAATATATCTTTATGACCGGATGAGTTGTTGGTTTAAGAATAAAAAAAGTCATATACGGATCTTGGGAAATAGTTAGAAGCAAAGGCTTTAACTTTTTCTTGTCTCGAAATCGGTGTGTATCTATCCATTGGGAAGGTGCGAACTACACCATCGTTGAGAGCTTTCAGAACAGGAGAAAGATCGGCTTCCTGTAACAAAATAAAAATATTTAGTTAATAATAAAACTAAAGACACTTTTGGACTGTGGCTTCAGGCTGCTTTTGTACAAAACAAATTTTCATTTTATGCTATACCAGTGAAATAATTATACCTCGAACCCACATTTCATTTACTCCCATTGTGCAAGTTTAAAGGATGGTTTAGAGCCTAGGATAATAGATGGCGTCATTTTCTTAAATAATCAAAGTGCATGATTTCATAAATTTAACCATTTACGAAGAGCAACTTGTGAAATTAATTTTTAAGTTTTATTGTAATTAAAAATGCGTTGGAAACTACTACTACTAAATATTTTCACCTAAAAGTGGTTTTTAGTCAGTTGAAGAATCAGCGTATAGTATAAAAAATATTCACATATGCTAAATGTTTATTGTTTATGATAACAGAGCGAATAACTCATTTATTTATATAATACACAATAAAATTTTTTCATCATGAATTTTGGTCTTCTTTAAACCTTTTATTCAGTAAATACTACATTATCCAGTCATTACAGCAAGCAAGTGGAGATTTTCCTTCGGGATTTTCTTTGCTTCGGTATATTCTATCAAAAGTCCATTGCAAGATCGTGTCGGCAAAGAAAGTTATCAAAGGTCAAAGGTCGTGAAAATCAGTTTTTTCAAATATCTCGTGAATTATTGATTTTAAGTGAATTTTCAGATATACATCGACCTATGAGATAACAATGGAATTATAGACATCTGCAACTCAAGGTCGTTTCTATCATTATTATGAAGAAGGGTGCACTTCAAGGATACCTCAGAGATGGGTGTGTGTGTGTGTGTGTGTAAACGTATAGTGGAGTATACGCCTCTCAGCCTCATATCTCGAGAACTATTAGCCCCACGTAAATTTTGCATAGGATGACGAACAAATCTCATAATAACCAAAATTCACGTAAAACCGATAGTTTACGAGATATTACAGAAAAAATTGATTTTCGCGACCTTTGACCTTCGATTACTTTTTTTGCGGACATTATTTCGCAATGGAATTTAACAAAGTATTTTTGATACCGAAACAAGGAAAATCCTGAAGGAAAATCTTGGGTTTTTTCAGAAGATATGTCATTTTTTGTATAAAGGGACTGGATTATACAGTTTAAGTCGATTTAATTAGCAACATATCTTTCATTACAAAGAATAGAGAAATTGCAGCAATAAAATAAATGAAAGAAAGTTATATATTGCCCAATAAATTATTCTGCTAATGCCAATGCAACAAAGATCCAAAAATGATCTCACTATGACGTTCTTTAGCGCTGGTAAGTAGGCAGTAATGTGAAAATCCATATTTTGTCGGCTTTTTCCTTACGAAATTTCGAGAAAATATGAGATGATTTCTTAGGCCCGGTATTTAAATTTCGACAGTGATCGAGTTACTATTGTCCTTTTAGAGGATAGTTCTTAACATTATGTAAAAGGTAAGGTTTATTATGCATTTAATAGAATTGTTTATTGCTTTTTCTCTATTGTATTTTATTAAATTACTTATTGCCCAATAATGGCATCTATGTTTATTTTTGTGAAAATATGTCAATAATTTAGGCAATCGAATAGAATGCACAGTAAGAATTTTATTTCTAGAAAAGGATTCTCTATGTGAAGTAGCCGGTGACAGTCCAAATATAATTTTAGTAATTCGCTTTTGGGCTACAAAAACTCTTTCAATATTAGCCACCCAATTCTCAAATAACATTATATGTCAGTGCAGGCGCAGAAGAGTAAAGATTATTACTATTGCTTTTTATTAATTTTATTTATTAAGTGCTGAACAAGCTCTGCGCAGGCGCCCTTTGTAGAACCCCGATGAAAGTCACCTCACATTTATAAGAAAGTATACATTCTATTATGTACAACTTTCTCAAAGGTTATGCAAAAACAAAAAGGAAATCGCCCTATATTTTTCTATAAATTCCGGGCAGCTAAATTTAAAAGTATGCACAATTGCAGTTTTTTCCCGCCGCGGATGATGTCAAAACTTACAAAAAAATTTATAAGGGCAGCAAGTATATTTTCTCACACGTCATACCATGTAGAATTTTTGTTGGGAAATTGACTTACCTCCCTCTCTCTCTAATCTCATGGTCCGTTACAAATTCCAAAAATATGGTGTTACATACCGTTTTATAGTTCAGGTTAGTTAAGGTTATGATTATTGTCATAAATTTCAATTTATTTTTTGTATATTCCCTAACTTAAAGTTTGTGGACAATATTCTATGTCTTTGTCTTTATCTGTGGAATTTACAAATAAGTTATCGTAGTAGGACTGACTGCTTTTCTTGCTGGATTTTTTTTTGTGAACTTTCGTAACAACCAGCTATTTTTTCTTGGTTGCAAGATTATTTGTATGGTTTTTTATACAATTTAACCTTTCAAAGGCAATGTTTAATTCAATTTTTTCATTACGATTATTATGGAAAGTTCATATTGAAGTTCCAACTGTTGAAAATTACAATTTTAACGCATCTATATGTAAAAAATATACCATATGGTTAAGTTTAAAAAGAATTTCTAAGCTTATATAATATAACTTTTGGGGTGTTAAACTTTCAGAGAATATACGTAGTTATGATATTTTAAGAATATTCTCGGTAAGTTTCATAAGAATCGGTTAAAAATTGACGACGTTATAGCAGTTTACAAGAAGTGTCGTTGCGTAGAATTCTCGGAGCAGCTAGCGAGCAGCTGCTCTCGGGTCAGACTTCGCCGACCTTAACTCGATTTTAATGTATGTTATACTTTTTCTTTTATAATATAATACAAAGAGATTCTTCAATTGTCCCTCTTAGAAGGGACAAAGCAGTCACATCTGCTATTCTAAGGTTCTATATTCGAAATTGGGAGTTTGTTCAGTACCGTTTACAGTCCACTTGGAGCAGTTCTGAAATGCACATTACTACGCAGCTAAAGTGGACGGAGAACAAGTTGACCTGGCCGAACGATAATTGCTATAAAATACAAAAGAAGAATACATATATAAATATATATATATATATATATATATATATATATATATATATATATAAAATATATAAATATATAAATATATATATATATATATATATATATATATATATATATATATATATATATATATATATATATATATAATATACAAGAACAAATTAGTATTCTAGAAGCTTAAATAGCTGATGAAGATTCAGTATATGATAATTCATTTACAGGTAAGAATTTATTTTTATATTTCTGTTTTTTAACACCATTTTTCAAACTTAAAACGATAAACACGTTTTTTTCAAACTACTTTTTTTTGGCGGTGTGCAAGATATTTCAAGAATCACTGAATTGGTTTTGATGAAATTTTTTTTAAGATTGTCTTTGACCGAAGGAATTGTGATTTTATCAACAACTTTATATTTAATTAGCAATAATGTAAAACGCGGTGTCGTCATTTTTTCGCTTTTTTTTAAACCAATGAAATTTGATGAATTTTTTAATCCTTCGTTCAGAGACAAGATTGATCCTCTAGTAAACTCATTTTTTTAGAAATTTTAATTTCAGATGATCAGTTCCCAGTAATCGTGCACATCGCAATGCTCCTTAAAAAAAGGGGTCGCAGGGGAACGGGTGTCGCGCTGCCATTTTTTTAAAATTAAAATTGCACAAATTGTATTTTAAGCTATGCATTATTATATAAAATAAAAACCTCAGTTATATAATGATTTTCCAAATAGAATTTGTTACAAATAAATATTTATAACTTCTATTTTAGTTTTAATAACGTTTTTATCATTGCCAATCTGCTTTGGCAGCATACTCTAAAGGTTAAAATTAAAACATAAAATACAATCCGAATGTAAACATGTTTCGTGTCCCAGTACAAAATATTCATGTTAGGGCAGCTAGGTCCAACAAATTAATATTTTATATATTTTACATTGTAAGCTGCAAATGACATAACGTAACAATTGACGATTAAACCCTGACCGTATAACATCGCATTGTCACAGTCTAATAACTACTCTACTCAATATATATCACCACTATATCAAACACTTTATTTTTGCGCTTGACGCGAGTTTCGCTAACCAGGAGCGATGACTGACTGTCAATCATCAGTTCTGATGAAGCTTACATGGTTCGTGAAACGCGCGTCGAGGGCAAAAATAAAGTGTTTGGTATAGTGGTGATATATACTGAGTAGTGTTATTGTGTCAAAGGTTTCAAATTCCCAACAAAGCTAATAAGTGTTGCCTCTTATTTTTTACAAAGCTAATTAGTAAATTGATCCCTGAAATCGACAAATTTCATATGCTGATATTCTCCGAATAAATATTATGAATAAATTAGGGAAATGAATTCCTTCAGAAACCATGTTTTGTGTTTAGAATATACCGGTCAAGTGCAAATTGGTCTTGAGTAATTAGTGTTCCGTACGTTGATTGCTTTTAATATAAAAATTTTTGTTACGGAGATATAAAATGATCAATGACTTCACAAAACACACCCCAAATGAGTTTTCAACAAGGTTTTTTTTTTCAATCTTTACTGAAAACTGATGACCTTGATTTTTTTTTATATACCAGATAAGTTATTAAAGGTAATGCACTCGTGATAATTTTCGTTCAATTTACACCCTGTGGAGAATAGTCCAAAATTTTTTAAAAATTTTTTGATCAGTACTTTTCGAGATAAGGGGGGGGACAGCGATTTTTTGCGATTTTGTAAAAATAATACAAGGAAGAGTGTGCGCAAGTATTACATTATATATACTTTTGAACTCGTGTTTTTACAGGCTTTCATTTGACACCCCACTCGACTTGGTAAGGAAATTTTTTTCACTTTCGATTTCACCCCCCAAAACTAATCCCTTAAGTCAAAATTTAACTTTCAAAACTACGCGGCTCTGATAAGGCCATCAATTCCTATATTAGTGCCAAATTTGTTCGGAGAAAATCGGGTGTGACAGACAGACAGACACCGAAGTGATCTTATAAGTGTTCCGTATGGAACACTAAAAAACAGCGGTAAACCAAGCTCCATGACGGGGTAAATCTTATTTTATATCATTAGCAATATACTGGTTATATATGTTACATTAAATTACGATTAAGATGCCTCAGGTAACATTAAATTAATCTAAATCAATCCTGCCCAGTTATATGACGCCATATGTAATGTTTTGAAAAAGAAACAAATCGTGAGAGACTTTTAAGCTCGCCCGTAATAAACAAAGCTTTATACTGGGATTAAAACTGTAATCATATATTGGCTTCACATATATGAAGAAAATGTAGTGTTCTAAAAACCTGTCCAATAAATTTTTTTGAATGATTAAGCTCATACGTCCAGTATTAGATAGTATCTAAATTTTGAGAAAAACATAAATTTGAAATTCTGATCAGTTCACGTCTCAGGTATGTCATTTTTTTCCATTCTTCTGAACAGTTCAGGTTTAGCAAATCGAAAAACTGAGCTCCGTAGCAACTACACTGGTAAAAATCCAAGATATATTCTATGCCATATTTTACCCCTCTCGTCCATTGCGCTTGTTTTATAAGCTGAACTGTTGTTTAGATTATTATTAGATCGAGATAAGGCATACTAAACATACATTGGTTTCTAATATATATATATATATATATATATATATATATATATATATATATATATATATATATATATATATATACATATATATATATATATATATATATATATATATATATATATATATATATATATTATTAAGGTGTCTGCTTTCTACGCCAACGACACTAGTTCGTATCTCGACTTGAGATATAATAATAATAAAAAAAGATAAATAAATAATAAAATAAAATTTACAACATGACGCTTGCCTTTCTCGGGAAGGCAATGGTAAACCACCCATAGTATCGTGCCTAGTAAAACTCTCTTGCTTTGGCTGTTCGGATCCATCATTAAACTGTAGATCCCCTTTACTTAAAAAGCCACAGACAAAGGCCAGAGGGTCGCCTATGTCCGTATTGAATATGGTACTTCAAGAAGAACAAGATATATATAAGATATTATTATATATATATATATATATATATATATATATATATATATATATATATATATATATATATATACAGTCCCTGGCCAAATTCTTAGACGCACTGCAAGATTTCATGTAAAATATTAATTACCGAGTGATATTGTACCGTTTTATTATTTTAAATTGATTTGTTTTTTATTTTTATATTATCCAATCAATTACCTATTTATTTGACATAAATAAAACAGCATTAATTTAGAAAAGCATAAGTTTATTAAGTTTTAAAGAAAAGTGAAATTAATGTTAGTAAAAGTCAATATTTAGTTGAGCCACCTTTAGCCGCTATCAAAGCTTTAATTCTGCGCGGCATGCTATCAATGCAAGATTGTACTGTCTCCTGCATTTGAGGATGATGATTCCACACATGAATAATCTTTTCTAGGAGCTGGGTTTTGTTGGTAATCACATCTTTAGCCACTTCTCTTTTCATCAGCTCCCACACATTTTCAATGGGGTTCATATCAGGGCCAATCCAACAGAGGGATATTTTTTTCTGCCAAAAAAGCTTTAACAGACCGAGCAGTGTGGCAGCGAGCTCCATCTTGCATGAAAGTGAATGGTTCCCCATTTGGAAACCATTCTCTGAGCTGCGGAATCAACCGATTTTGTAATACTTCTTTGTACTGATCTTGCCTCATTATTCCTTTGACGACGTACAGACGTCCAGTGCCCTTGCCGCTGATGACTGACCAAATCATCACTTTGGTGGGATGTTTAACCGTCGGGACGACACAATCAGGATGAAACTTTTCTCCATGACGACGACGCACATACTGAGCTTTATTCTGCAAAATTTCGAATGTGCTTTCGTCACTGAAGCAGACCTGTCAAAAATAGGAAAAATATATAAACTTCCATGTTTATTTGCTTTATTTAACAGAAAATGATAATAATGTATCAATTATTGATTAAATTGCTGTATCTTACCGATCTCCAGAAGTCCACATCTTGTCTTGCCATTGTTTGGCCCACTTCAGGCGTTTTGCTTTCATTGCAGCTGTTAACTTGGGCTTCCTGGCGGGGCGACAGGCCTTAAAATCTAATTCTTTCAATTTTCTTCGAACAGTGCGCTCAGAAGCATTTACGCTAGCATCCTGGAGTTGTGATTTTATTACCTTTGTGGTAGCAAATCTGTTTTCTACACAAATTTTCTTCAAACATCTCTCTGACCGTGGAGTGAAAATTGGTTTTCTACCCCATCTTTTCTTTCTTTTCGGGCTTAATTCCTTTCCTGACTCAATTTTCTTTTTTATGCGTCGTACACTAGCTTCAGAAACCTCCAATCTTCGTGATATTTCTCGGTTTGTAAATGTTTTCGCAATCACAAGGGCCTTCACTTCAGCTTTTTTACGTGGTAAAAGATCGCCTTTTCTACCCATAATGAAAATAGTCCAATTACTTTTTTGAAACACTGTATACAAAATAAACTAATAACTGAGTAGTATAAAACTGTTAAACAAACAATCACAGTCCATAAAGCCACAGAAACACGTCCGTACCTGACTCGATTCCGATCGCGACTGATACAGGTTTGTAGTTGTTTACGTTCATGTATCACTTTGTCAACACAGTATTGCCATATGTTAAAAATAAATACAAATATGTAGTCTACAACAATTCTTTTAAATAAAAATCAATAATATTGTAGTTTAAATATACCATTATTGCATAAAAACTCTTAAGAAACATAAAATTACTAAAAAAAATACAGTGCGTCTAATAATTTGGCCAGGGACTGTATATATATATATATATATATATATATATATATATATATATATATATATATATATATATATATATATATATATAATAGGTGTTTCGGTTAATAATGTCGATTTTTTTCGTAACATTTAAGCGTTTATTTCCATCACAAAATAAATTACGTTAATAATATTGGCCATCGTTAGCTATGACCATTCATTAAGCCAAATTTTCACTTCTTCGTAGGAATATACGTGTTCCTTCTGAAAGTTCGTGCTGCATCGATCGAAATAAGTGGTAGTCTGAAGGGGCTAAGTACGCTGAATACGGCGGGTGGGGTAGAAAGTCCCATTTGATGTTTTCCAAATAGTTTTTAACACATTTTGCAACATGGGGCCGAGCTCTGTCATGTTGAGAAATGACTTTATCTTATCTTGCGGTGTATTCTGGTCATTTTTCCTTCAATGATCGGTTCAACTTTATCAATTGTTGTCGGTATCGATCGCCAGAAATCGTTTCACCAGGTTTCAGCAGTTCGTAATACACAGTTCCTCTACTATCCCACCAAATGCACAGCTAAGCTTTCTTTCTCTGTATATTGCGCACTGGTTGTGATGTTCAGGGCTAGCCTGGGTCTACCCAAGTTTTTTGGGTTGGAGGATGTTCACCAAAAGCTTCAAACAATCGATAACTTTCAGCAGCCGTTTTCTTCAAATGAAAGAAGGTTATTATACTTCCCCGCATAACGTCCTTTTCTGGTACGAAGCACGACATAGTTAAAGCTATGAAGAACTATGTATTTCGCACAATGACAATTAATAACGACCTGGCTTTTGATGGCGTATGTTTATCTTCCAAAACGCTATAGATGTCGCTAGTCTATACCAACAAGTGTATTACTAACGCTATCTCTTAGCAAAATCGACATTATTAATCAAAACACCATATATATATATATATATATATATATATATATATATATATATATATATATATATATATATGTATACATATATATATATATATATATATATATATATATATATATATATATATATATATATATATATATATATATATATATATATATATATATAGATTCCTTAGATTCATCAATTGCTTTCCTAGTATTGAGGAACAATTTTGCCAAAATAAAATTGACGGGTATATATTTTACATGACAAATTTCTTAATTTTCCAATAAAAACTCATTACGCTTTACCCCATTATAAACGTTCCAAAAATATAATGCTCGAGAAAAAATCGCTGAAGGGATTTGTGTGTGTGTGTAAGTTTTATTGCTCTGGCATAACCAACTGGCCAGCATCTCTCTTTTTATTTTATTTATTAATTTATTTATTTTAAACCCTTCTGAACCTTACCGAGATTAACCCGCCTTAACACTAAACTACTTCACCTGAAGGGATTTACCCGGTACTTTCCTTGCAAACATGTAGTTCTCAAATAAGTACTAAATTTGGATTTCTTAAATAAAAAGAAAGTAAATTTCCATACTATAAATAGAATCATACAACATATCGATATCCACCCCTATCGTCCCTTTTCCTTAAAACGATATCGCTTAAAAACCATAGACTTTATTCTTGTTTCAAATATTATGATATCATCTCCTTCGAGTATTATGATGCCAACAGACCAACAGTCTGACAGTCGGATAGACAGATCGATAGACATGGAAATATGTATTTTTTGCGGTCTAGCAACACTAAAATGTTAAGAAAAAAAAAATTGCATGGGGTGATTTCTACCCCTTAGCCTTAAGGGACGTGAAATCAATAATTTACGTACTATGGTAGAGGTAAATAAGTTTTGGCGAATTTAACTGCTTGTATTTTTAAAATTTTTCCTATAATCAACTCACCATTTTCAGGTTACTCTACTATTCTGGACACTGTAATTGAATTATAATATGCGCTATGCGCTACCGCCCTTCTAGCTCTTCACCCCATTCCTTTCACTTTATACATCTTTTACGATAAATGTTTAGCCAAAATTTTTAAAAATGTTAGGAACAACTAGGCCCAATTGAAATTACGCAATGTTTAATTATTCCCACCCATTTCTCCCTCTGTCCCTGAAAATATTGCAAATAGCAAAAAAATAATGAAATGTTTATTCGCTTGACTTAAAGAACCCTTCTAACTCCCGTACTCACCTCTTATACGCTGAATAATTATATATATGTAGTTAATAAATAATGATGCTTAAAATGTATTTATTATTGTAGCCAAAAACCTGGAAAAATTGTTTATCTCTTTGACCCCTTCCCTCATTAAAATTGAAAGTAATGAAAAAATAACCTAGTTTTCAGATCCCTCGACTCCACAAACCCTGAGAAAGATCTATTCACAATATGATATAAAGGAAGTAACCCCATTAACTCGCTACTCCATCCATTAACACCTTAAATATTTTACTATAAATATTATGCTTAAAATTTGCCCCCTTCACCTTCTTTCTGGATTAAACTTAAAATCTAATTTTCAGATTAGTAAACTTCAAAAACCCAGAAAAGGATATAATAGGACACCAATATAGGAAGCTCTAATATCTTGCTTCACCTCTTTCGTCCCTTATATGTTTACTATAAATATTTAAGCATAAAATTTGTTTATTATTCAACAATAAACCAGGAAAAACGTATTAAACTCTTATAAAATTTATCGACTCCCACTCATTTTACTCCCTTGGCCTAAAGCGATATAGTTCAAAAACTATAGGGTTCATCTTTTTGTTCGAGAGTTATCGTGCCAACAAATCGACTGACCGCCAAAACGACAGACAGGCCGACCGAAATGAGTGACTATATTTGTCTGTATGTCTGTATGCGATTTAGGACGCCTAAAAGGTGAAGAGAGAGTGATTTTTTCACACATACAATACTTTTCATTAGCAGGGAAACCAAAAAGTATAATTTCAGTACGCTTTACAATCTTAAATTAAAATTATGCTTAGGCAAGCATTTATTAATATTAATATTATTATGTTTAATAAGGGATATTTATACAAACTTCTGTTACGAATGACAATTTTTTCTTTGTGGACTTTAGTTAAATTACTTACATAAAGCTTTTAACTAAAATAGAAAAACGTGAAAAAAAAATACACTGGCGGACAAGAAATCGACTAAAACGATTTTGCTTCATTTAACTCCGATCCTGGAATTTAATTTTCAGACAGTGGTATTATTTTTGGTATCATTAGAATGCTGATTTTCTACTCTTTCCAATAATATTAAAAACATTTGGAATTCCAAAAAGTTTTACTGATTAAAACGGTTTTACTTAATAGAACCTTTTTTGCTCGCCCAGCAACGTACTCCTTGCGCGCTATTCATCCCTATAAAAACACATGCAACTGCATGTTCCTATCATTCCTTTATCGGAACTTGAACCGTCGACATCTCTGCTATATCTGTTCACAGTCATTGGACAGTCAGAAGAAGATTTAAAAAAGCTATCCTAAAGGTACCAAATTGACAGCAGTCCATCGACAAGCGCAACTCAGATTTGCCCGAGAACATGTCGACTGGACCTTAGAGCCACGGCGCTCCGTTTTATTCTTCGACGAGTCCCGAATGTGCCTACATGGAAATGCTGGAAGAAGACCAAACTATAGGAGGCCTGAGGAGAGCTATACGCAGTGCTGCATTACTGAAACGGTTGGCTTCGGAGGAGGTTCTATCATGGTGTGGGGAGGCATGTCACTGGATGCGAGAACCGATTTGGTTTTCATGACTGATGAGACTTGTAGCGGGGGATTAACTGCTTACCGGTACATCGAGTAGATCCTGCAGGAACACGTCGTTCCTTACGCTGGGTTTATTGGCGATAGCTTCGTGCTAGTGTACGATAATACGACTCCACATGCTGTTGCATCGGTGCGGCAATACCTGGCGGAAGTGCCCACACACAAGAACCCACATTAGACTGGCCTGCGCGGAGTCCTGACCTCAATCCAATCGAGCACATGTGGTATGAGCTCAAAAGAAGGGTTTGAGCTAGAAATCCAGCCCCTGTATCGCTAAGGGACTTAAGGGTTGCGCTGGCGGAATAGTGGGGAAGAATCACACACATTGGTGACAAAGCTCACCCGCTCCATGAAAAACCGGTTGGAAACAGTAATAAGGGCTAGAGGGTTAATACAAAATATTAATTTTGGTTTTTATTAATGAATCTAATTGTTAAACTAAAAATTTGTTTAATTTTTCTTTTCTCTTACCATTTATTTTCAATCCTTGCTTTGTTTGTTTCCCCTATCAATCATTTTAATGACTAAAAAGCATGAGGTATGCTATGGAATTTGGTATCATTAGAAAGAGAATAGAATGGGCATTTAAATGATGCTAAAATCCGTAAAAATATATGAACACTAAATTCTAGGAACCGTGTCAAATGAAACCAAATAGTTTGAGTCGATTTTTTTGCTCAGCAGTGTATATTCACCCACTGTTGCCTTACATTGAGTATATTCTCAAAACAGCGATAGTTGTTACAAAGAACTTTGTGTGTTTCTCTCGTTAAAAATTGATTTTAACCCTTACAAAGGATTCGAGATCTAGGTCAAGAACAGCAAATGTTGTTAATTTTTCAGCCATACAACTTTCCGAATACCATAAAATGGAAAGAAAGATTCGGTTGAAATATTTTATTTATTGTAGACGAAATAAAAGCTACATGATGAAGACATAAATTTAGACTTTTGTACGTCTTACAAAATAATTAATGTGAGTTAAAATGTAATTTTTAAGACCTTAATTTTGAGTTAGAACGGATATATTTTAAAGCTGAAAATACACAACGAAAACGTGTATGGGGCAGAAAATGCCTTTCCAAAAGTAATTAAACCCGATTTCCAAGGGAATCTTCTTCTTCTTTCTTATATGGTGTGTCATATAAGTAGGCATTCTTTCCACCTTTTTGGAGGTCCGCCCCTAGTTCTTCTACCGCAAGGTTTATTGAGTTTTGCCCTTTTTGCCAGTCTATTGTCGTCTATCCGATCTACGTGTTTATTGCATTGTTTTCTTCTGGTTCTGATCCATTTGGATATTTTTTGGGTCTTACTTACTTCTTGTAGATTTTTGCTGCGGATTTTGTCTTGGATAGTTTTTCCATGTATGTCTCTAATCACCTTCATTTCTGTTGTCTTCATCATTTGTGCTGTTTTACATGTGTCAGCTCTTATTTCTATAGCATATGTGAGCAGTGGCGTACCTAGGGTGGGGCAAGTAGGCCCATTCAAAGGGGGGCACAAAATTCGCCAATTATTAAATTTAAAAATCACAATAAACCAACAATATAATTCATATTCAAATGTTTCCGCAATTCCCGCGCGTGGTGAGCTTTCGCGAACGAGCGAGAGGCAATGGGTGGTGCGACGACGGCCACCGTGCCGGGTGGTGTAGGTAGATTGCTTAATGCTTTCACTCGCTCGGCTATCGATTGCAGTATCCATCGCAAATTGCGAGCGCTCTTTCAGTGAGCTAAAACTAATCTTTTCGTATCTGAGGGCAATAATGGGTCAAAAAAGGTTATACGACCTAGCTTTGCTCAGTGTAGAGCGAAAAGAAACCGAAGAAACTGATATCGGAAATGTTATAAATCTATTTGCGTCGCAGAAGGCAAGGAAGGTGCAATTTTAAGTTTGAGACTATTAAAAGTGCACTTTTACGGACTAATTTTCGTTCTAAAACAGAAAATAAAAATGTTTTGTAAGACTTATGACTGTTTTATTTAGTGCATCAGTTTATTTTATATTTAGACTAGTCGTGCCCGCGGCTCCGCTCGCGTGGTCTTGATTCACTACTATCGTTACTGTTTATTCCTTATGTTACCTAACGTAATAAAATATCTGCCATTATTTCCTTTTATCTCCCATTAATTCTCCTTATCTCCGATTATCTCTACATAATTTCCATTATCTAGGCTCATCTCTGCTCATCTCCCATTATTACTCCTTATCTCCCATTATTTCTCCTTATCTTCCATTATCTCACCTTATCTCTCATTATCCAGGCTTACCTCGACTTATCTCGCAATATCTCTCCTTATCTCCCGTTATTTCTCCTTATCTTCCATTATCTCACCATAACTCCCATTACCTAGACTTATCTCTGCTTATCTCCCATTATTTATACTTATCTCACATTATCTCACCTTATCTCCCATTATCTAGGCTTATATCGAATTATATAGAACATATGTATAAATTTATAAAAACATGTAAATCGGATAAGTGGTTCTCAAGTGATAAGCACACTAACGGACAGACAGACAGACAGGCAGAGAGACAGGCAGACAGACAGACAGAGAAACGTTATAGGCAATGTTTTTTAACGTTAGGTTACATGAGGAATAAGCAGTGACGATAATAGTGAATCAAATCGGAAAAAAGTTTGCCGCTAGCGCATTCTCTTGCAATACACTGCCTAAACCACTAAATATGGAACAATATCAAGTAGCAAAGAATATAATATATATAAAATGCAACGTCTCTCTGTCTGTCTGTCTGTCTGTTAGTAAGCTTATCACTCGAGAACCACTTATCCGATTTACGTGTTTTTTTTTTTAATTTATACATTTGCTCTCTGGCCAGGTTATCTATAATCTTCTATCTAGAATATATATAAAATGTATATATATATATATATATATATATATATATATATATATATATATATATATATATATATATATATATATATATATAGCAAAGAATATAATATATATAAAATGCAACGTCTCTCTGTCTGTCTGTCTGTCTGTTAGTACGCTTATCACTCGAGAACCACTTATCCGATTTACGTGTTTTTTTTTTTTAATTCATACATTTGCTCTCTGGCCAGGTTATCTATAATCTTCTATCTAGAATATATATATATATATATATATATATATATATATATATATATATATATATATACATCGAATAAGTGGTTCTCGAGTGATAAGTGTACTAACAGACAGACAGACAGAGAGACGTTGCATTTTATATATATTATATTCTTTGCTACATGATATTGTTCCATATTTAGTGGTTTAGGCAGTGTATTGCAAGAGAACGCGCTAGCGACAAACTTTTTTCCGATTTGATTCACTATTATCGTCACTGCTTATTCCTCATGTAACCTAACGTAATAAAATATTGTCTATAACCTGGCCAGAGAACATATGTATGTTTAAAAAAAAAGCACGCAGACGGACAGACAGACAGATAGAGAGACGTTGCATTTTATACATATTATAGATATAGATTATTATTATATAACCTGGCCAAAGAATATATGTATGAATTTAAAAAAAGACACGTAAATGGGATAAGTGGTTCTCGCATGATAAACGCACTAACGGACAGACAGACAGACAGAGAGAGACATTGCATATATATTATAGATTATAGATATTCTCTGCCATATAACATTGTTCCATATTGAATGATTTAAGTTGTGTATTGCAAGAGAATGCGCCAGCGCCAAACTTTTTTTCGACTTCATTCACTATTATCGTCAGTGCTCATTCCTTATGCTACCTATCGTAATAAAATATAGCCTGTAACCTGGCCGGAGAACATGTATGTTTTTAAAACAAAAAGTACGTAAATCGGATAAGTGGTTCTCCAGTGATAAGCGCACTAACGGACAGACAGACAGACAGAGATACGTTGCATTTTATATATATTATAGATGTAATAAAATATATATCTGTATCTTGGTCAGAGAACATATGTATGAATTTAAAAAATCGCGTAAATCGGATAAGTGATTCTCGAGGGATAAGCGCACTAACGGACAGAGACACAGACAGAGAGATGATGCATATTATATATATATATATATATATATATATATATATATATATATATATATATATATATATATATATATATATATATATATATATATATATATATATATATATATATATATATATATATATATATATATATATATATATATATAGATTATTATTATTATTATATAACCTGACCAAAGAATATATGTATGAATTTAAAACAAGACACGTAAATCGGATAAGTGGTTCTCGCGTGATAAACGCACTAAGAGACAGACACAGACAGACAGACAGATAGAGAGACATTGCATTTTATATAGATTATAGATATTCTCTGCTACATAATATTGTTCCATATTTAATGGTTTAGGCTGTGTATTGCAAAGGAATGCGCTAGCGGCAAACTTTTTTCCGATTTCATTCACTATTTTAGGTCACTGCTCATTCCTTATGCTACCTATAGTAATAAGATATAGCTTATAACCTGGCCAGAGAACATATGTATAGTTTTAAAAAAAAAAAGTACGCAAATCGGATAAGTGGTTCTCCAGTGATAAGCGCATTAACGGACAGACAGGCAGGCAGACAGAGAGACGTTGCATTTGATATATATATTATATATATATATATATATATATATATATATATATATATATATATATATATATATATATATATATATATATATATATATATATATATATATATATTATATATAGTTTGTAAGACTAAATCCCACTTTTAATTATCAACAAGCAAAATATAGGCGAGATAAAATTATGGTGTTAATAAATAATCAACACCGAAATTGTTTACTGACCTTGCGGACCTATTTGACCTTGTTGTAAGATTCTCGTGGAAGGAAAAATATCGGTGAGAGGAAATTAATCCGAGGCATCCTGAGTTTCATCCTGTATTAAATTTTCTAGTGAAAGTTTATTGTCGATATGTTGTTTGCTTCATCACACATTATTATTTTTTATGAAACTAAATTTTGGTTACGTAAATTCTTATTACAAACGATATTGTTTTATTTTTATAGTTGATACTACTCACTTATTATAACACTCTTAATTAAATTATAACAGAATGTAATTGGAAATGTAACAAGTATATACCTCGAACTCTCGAAGATAGACTAAATTCTCAAAACAGCACAGTCACAGTAAACAGTAGCATCAGTCCGACTCAGCATCTTGGATTTCAAGGTGTTTGAGTTTGTAATGACCACATGACTTGTCGCCATATTACTGGTATGATTCGCGCAAGTTTTTGAAATTCCTTCTTTCAAAAAAAATCCTATATTGTAGAATAAAAATAAATTTTAAACTTTGAACTATTGTGGCTTTTACTTGATGGAAACTCATATTAAATACAACAAAAAACTGGTTATTTAAACACAAAATTTCCACAATATTTTTATTTTTCAGTACAACGCGTTTGACAAAGCTACATTTTTAGCGAAAAATTTACTGAAAAATAAATATATTGTGGAAATTTTGTGTTTAAATAACCAGTTTTTTATTGTATTTAAAAATAAATTTTGCTGATTGAAAGAAAGAAAAAAACGAGAAAAGTTTTTTCAGGAACATTTTTTTTTCAAGTTCTTATTAAAACAGATATATAAAAAACAGGGAAAGAGACAAAAAATACAAGGAGACATTTGGCTTCAACGCTTTTTGCACGTTATTTATTTAAATATCTCATTGTTGAATTTATATTTCTCAACTATTAGAGATATTGTCCGGGGGAAAAAATGTTCATTTTGTGAAAATATCTCTGCACACCTTCAGCTTCGCGTGTATAATGTCAACAACCCCTTATATTTCAACAAATCCTAGTAATCTAGAGACTGAATAAGTATAATTATCATTTTAAGATGAGATCGTCTTTCTTCTGAACATAAAAATGAAGTAAACACACTTTTTGCTCTATTTTATCATTAGCTAAATCTAATATAATAATTTTCATACAACTAATGACTTTTCGTGCCTTCATACTACTTATATAAAAAGATTAAATCCATTTATATATATATATATATATATATATATATATATATATATATATATATATATATATATATATATATATATATATATATATATATATATATATATATATATAAATATTCAAACTCATTCGTGCTGGAGAATGGAGAACTTTTGCATGCCCAGATTAAGTTTTGAAAGATTGGTTAGGGAATTTTAGCAGATAATATAACTTAACTCTAGCAAACAATTTTAATATGAAAGATAATCTTTTAATATATTGCATAATAGAAGTAAAGAATTATGAATAAATTGCCTTTTAGGATCTTTGGGAAATTTAAAAAACTAACTCCTTTGAAGATATCACATATATTTTTATAAGCACTAATTACACAACAACAACTTTCTCTTGACATCTTTTTAGTGTTCCGTACAGTACCCTTATAAAATCACTTCGGTGTCTGTCTGTCCGTCTGTCACACCCGATTTTCTTCGAAACTATTTGAGATAGAAAGTTGAAATTTGGCACAAATATAGAAATTGATGGCCTCATCAGGGCCGTGTAGTTTCGAAAGCTAAATTTTAACTTAAGGGGTTAGTTTTGGGGGTGAAATCGGAAGTGAAAAAACAATTTACCGGGTCATTCAGTGGGGTGTCAAATGAAAGCTTGTAAAAACACGAGTTCAAAAATATGTATAATGTAATACTTGCGCAAACTTTTCTTTGTATTATTTTTAAAAAATTTGAGAAAAATTGCTGTCTCCCCTTATTTCAAAAAGTACACTACACCAGTCTCCACAGGGTGTGAATTAAACGAAAATTATCACGAGTGTATTACCTTTAATAATTTATCTGGTATATATATATATATATATATATATATATATATATATATATATATATATATATATATATATATATATATACATACATAATATATATATCATGGTCATCAGTGTTCAGTAAAGATCGAAAAAATCTTTGTTGAATACTCATTTGGTGTGTGTTTCGCGAAGTTATTGAATCATTTTATACTTTTGATATTTTATACTTTCATAATAAAATTTTTATTTTAAAAGCAATCAACGTACGGAACACTAATTGCGCAAGTCCGACTTGCACTTGGACGGTTACTATCATTTAAAACTCTAAAACAAAAATATAGGTAAAAATGTTGTCCATTTGGAAGAATAGGGTGCCAAAAGTATTTCTTAGGGGGATGATTCGTTCATAAACAGATGACATAAAATGCATTACATAAATATATCTAAAAGTCTTAACGGAAGGAAATAATTTTATTTATAATTAGTTTCGATTATAACCTTAAGCGGGTAATTTACTTATTGGAAAATTATTAATAATGTATTTCGTAGCACGTTATAAAAAGATTTTTCTTGAAATCGAGACGTAAACAAAACCCGCGACCGCGCTGGCAGCCATGTTGTTGAAATGATAGGGGACGCATGCGTGATAAAAAACAGAACCTAGCAATTTTCTTGAGTATCTGTGTTTTATGTTTACTGTGGCACAGTTGTTATTAAGAATTTTGTTGTATCCCTTTCATAAAAAATTGATTTTACCTTTATAAAGAATTTAAGATTTGGGTCAAGAATTGCAAATGTGGCAAATTTTTCAACAGTACAGCTTCAACTAAAAAAAAAAAAAAAGAAAAGTTCGGGTGAAAGGTTTTATTTATTGTTTAAGAAATACAAGCTACGTGATCAAGATATAAATTTAGGAGTTTTAGTAAGATTACAAAATAATTGATTGTCCTAAAAATTCTAATGGATTTTTAAGCCCTTAATTTTAAGTTACGATAGGATATACTTTTAAGCTTAAATTATAAAAAAAAAATTACGTCGATTTAGGCAGAAACATTTTTAATGCCTTGTTAGAAACAATACTAAATTGCTTTGCATAGGAACAATGATGTTAATTAATAGTGCCCATGGAAGTTGTTTGTTATTTAGAGCCCATTAACTAAATAAATAATTAAGTTTTTCAAACTCAGATTTATTTGCAGTTAGGTCATGAAGAGGTAGCAAGTGATTTGAAAAAAATGTACCAATACGCATTTGTCACCGATGTGTCTCAAATATGTAAAAATAACCGGTTAAGTGCAAGTTGAACTTGCACAATTAGTGTTCCATACGTTGATTGCTTTTAAAATAAAAAATGTTGTTACGGTTGATTGCTTTTAAAATAAAAAATGTTGATCGGTATAAAACGATCAGTGACTTCACAAAACACACCCCAAATGAGTTTTCAACAAAATTTGTTTCCAATCTTTACTGAAAATTGATGACCTTCAAATTTTTGTTTTTTTTTTTATATATCAGATAAATTATTAAAGGTAATGCACTCGTTATGATTTTCGTTCAATCTACATCCCCTGGAGAATATTCCAGAATTTTTTAAAAAATTTTTGATCAGTACTTTTCGAGATAAGGTGGGGAGACAGCGATTTTTCGTAATTTTTTAAAAATAATACAAAGAAAAGTGTGCGCAAGTATTACATTATATATACATTTTTTACTTGTGTTTTCACAAGCTTTCATTTGACATCACACTCGATGACCTACTAAAAAATTTTTTTTTTCACTTCCGATTTCACCCCCCAAAACTAACCCCTTAAGTCAAAATTTGACTTTCAAAACTACACGGCTTTGATGAGGCCATCAATTCTTATATTATTACTAAATTTAAACTTTCTATGACAAATAGTTTCGGAGAAAATCGGGTGTGACAGACAGACAGACACCGAAGTAATCTTATAAGTGTTCCGTACGGAACACTAAAAACATATTTAAACAATTTTTTTTTCAATATCTTGATGAAATGTGTCCTATTAAAATGATAAAATGTTCCCACATTTGTTTCACGCTTTTATGAACATTTTTGCACAGTGAGATCATTTTTAGAAGCCCGGCCCCGATTTATGGAAAATTGTTAGATATTTATTTATTTTTTTTAAATGTGGAATGATACAGTGTATGTTAGTGTATGTCAAGGAGTATACTGACGTATTTAACATTTAGTAGTGAAAACGACGCCGGGCGCTGCGACGCCACACATTTTTTCTTGATTTTTTCGGCATTGATATGCCCAATTTTTTTCAAAATTTTTTTCCTAAACGGTTTATTTATTTTGCGTAAAGCCCAGCAATTTTTTTTTTGGTCAAAATTTTTTATATGGCCTAAACTTTATTTAGGTTGTTTAAATTCAATGACAGTTAAAGATTTAATTCAATAAGTAAATAGTGTGTTAAAAGCTTCTGGTTGAAGTGGTTTCCATGCTGAAAAAGTAGTATAATTCTTATTTATGGAGAAGCAAGAAGCGATTCTCGGGAAGCCGTTAGATTGCACCGAGAACGTTACCCTGACAGATATATCCTAGATCACACTATCTTTTGTCGATCTAAAAAAAAACTGTTTTAACGGATGAAAAAGTAGCCGATATTATGCAATATTTTTAAAACCATCCATATAATTCAATCAGACGACCAAGCAGGCAATTGAATGTACATATCTTATGGGGCTATTTAGAAATCTCTTAAGCTAACAATTACCATGACTATGAAATGCATACTCTTCAGTTATTAACACAATTTGATTCAGTACGACGACTAAGTTTTGTAGCAGAAATGATGATTAAATATGACAATAGAAGTTATTTTCTAAATCACTTATTATGGACCGATGAAAGTCATTTTGTCAGCAACGGCAAATTTAACAGAAAAATTATCATTACTGGGCTGACAAGAATCTATACAACGTTAATTAAAGTCAATATCAAGGCCATTATGGCGTTAATGTATGGTGTGGGATAATTGGGGACATTTGGTTAGACCATATTTTTTTGGAGGAACACTAACTGGAAATAGATACCTTAATTTCTTGGTTAATACTCTCAGTTTTATTAGAAAATGTTCCCCTTACTTTAAGAAGGAATATGTGGTCTCAACACGACGAAGCACCACCTCATACAACTGGTGCTGTTAGAGAGTATTTGAATAAACAGTTTCAACGAAGAGGGATAGGGGGTCGTAGCCCAGTTATTCAATGGGCACCTAAGTCACCAGGCCGTTAGATTTTTTCTTATTAGGGAGTCTTAAAGATAATGTCTACAAAACTGTAACAAATGATATTGAGCACTTAAAGGCAAACATAACAGATGCGTGCAATAGTATATCTGGATAAATTATTTACAAAGCCAATGGAAAAATGCATGATAGAAGATGGAAGACATATAGAGAATTTCTTTTGATTTTTTTCTGTTTTTTAAGTTTCAAACATTTAATTTTATAAATATGTAATAAGTTATGAAATATTAAAAGTTATATAATTTTTTTTTTGTAGTTTATTAAAAACAATGTATTCTTGTTTTTTATTGTTTAAAGATATTTTATTAAAGGAAGAACTTCAACAGCATAGTAATTAATATTATTCTAATTACCATCAGATTAAAGTAGGATAGCCACCTACTAGATTAATTGTTTAACAATCACCAAACGTGGCATACAATCGATGATAACCGCGAGGACCAAAAAATAATATTTTAGAGGGTTTTTGCTGCATAACCTTTTTGCAAAACAATGCCGTTTTACAAAAGGTATGTCGGTGGGAAAAAAGTTGTTTGGCGTCGCGATGCCCAGCGTCGTTTCCACTACCAAATGAGAAATATGACTCCTTGACATGCACGGGCGTCTAAAAATGATCACCCTGTACATTGGTAAAAAATTTGAAATCACGCTATATAATTTTAAAATCGATTATTAGACAAGTGCCAACTTTTGGTTAACGGGAATTACAAGATAAGCGAACAAAATTTTGTTGTTAATAAATAATCACAGCTGAAATTGTTTTTCGACCTTTCAGACAATATTTGATATTTTTGTGAAGGCCAGAGGAAATAAGTTCTAAACATCATGTGAATTTCATCGTATATCAAATCTTCTAAAGGTAACTTATACTCCACATGTTTCTTATATCATATAACTGATATACAAAACCAAGCTTGACGATACAAATCCTTATTGCCAATGACAACGCTTCATTTTTAAACAGTAATGAGACTTCTATCTTCATATAAAAGTTTTAATTAAATTAAAGCAGAGGCGAAATAGAATAACAAGAAACAAAAATATATCCACCCACTGTTGACTTACATAGACTATATTTTCAAAACAACTACAGTGGTTATTAAGAAGTTTGGAATTCCGTTGTCTTTTTAATTAGAAATATATTGTTTCTTAATAAAGAATTTGACATATAGGCTAAGAACAACAATTTTGTTGATGTTGTATTGCAAATGCAGTTGGCCCGTGAGGAGGCAACAAGAGATTTAAAATTTACTTAACCAAAACTTATGTTTATCTGCACGTATGAAATATACGTATAAATGGCAAAAAAACACGATACTAATCAAACGCCAATACTCCCAAATAATAAATAATAAATGGCCTGGAAACACCCCTCTTGGGGTAGGGCCACCTTTTGGGTTCTCTAGATCTAGTTTATGGGTTGATCAGTCCCGTCGTCCTTGTTGTTATATTTCTCTGCTTAGATGTTTCCAAAGTTTTCTGTTAGACGTCTTCTCCTTCCAGTTTGTAATCCCTGCTGCCTCTATGTCTTCCTTGACTTGCTGCAGCCATCCTATTTTGGTCTACTTCTCCTTCAACGTCCCGGTTCCCATTGAAGTATTTCATATATTGGTGCACTTGGGTCTGCTCTCCATGTGTGCCGTAGCAAATTAAATCTCTTCTATTTTATTTTTTTGACTATGTCTTCCTCTACCCCTTCCAAGATTTCTTGATTAGTCCTCCTTCTGTAGACTCCTTCACATATTCTTATTGGTCCTAAGATCGCTCTCAATATTTTTCGTTCAATTCTTCTCATGTTCTTCCTCTTTTTTCTTTGTCATGCTTATCACTTCGGTAGCATACATTAGTTTTGGGAGTATTATTGTCTTGTATATCCTCGTCTTACTGTGTCTTCCTATTATCTTACTACTTAACAATTTCTTATTGCTATATAGCAACTTGTTTGCTATTATTAATCTTTCTTTTATTTCCATTTCCTTGTTCCCGTCCCAATACAGCGTCACTTCCAATTGACATAATGTTGCGTCAAGAAAAGGTTAAACCACAGAAAATATAGATGTTGCTACAGAAAGACAAGGAAGTAGAACACAACGTTGCTACAAAATGAAGTCGACTGTCTACTGTTGGATCGTTAAAATTTACCTGACTGAGTTTTTCAGAGATGCCGCGCAAGTGTAAACAGTATTTCATGTATTCAGTAGAAGCGATGATTGACAATCAATCATGGTTAGCGAAACGCGCGTCGAGCGCAAAAATAAAGTGTTTGGTGTTGTGGTGCTATATACTGAGTAGTGTCATTGTGCCAAAGATTCCACATTCCCAACATAGTATTATATGTAACAATAATAGGGAAAAATATTCAGAACCAGCAGGTTTTATGGCAACGGTTTGCTCAACCTATTCGTCTTCTGGTAGCGATAGTTATATTTTCCCTGGTTTAAGGAAGTTGCGGTGATATAGGGGAAACCAAAAGTAAATTGCATTAGCTTATATTAGTTTTTTTTGTTGTAAGCCTACATTTATATTTTTAATGAAGTATTATATAGTAATATTATATATTACTGACACGTTTGAAATTATTTTTCGATTATGTTTGTACTGTTTATTAGAGTGTTTATATGAATACACTTTTTAGTCCAAACTTAAGGAAAAGAAAACACCAAAGATCTAAGTATATATTGTAAAGTATTTATATTACAAAATTTATACGGTAGATATGTTAAAGACATATTAAAAAAACTGTTATCTATGTTAATGAGCTCTATGTTTGCCAAAAAATCAAAATAAATATTGTTAAGTTATTCATTAAAAAGCGGCAACATCGCATATTTTATAATAGTTGGATATTCTGACATTGCAGCATATTCAGGGTAAAACAATATTATCTTGCACTTCATTAGAGTTAAAAGTTAAGAAATGGATAACGACAAAGAATGCGGAAGTCATGACAAAAAAGGAAAAAAATATATATTTGGAACACAAAACATGTTACCGAAGCAGTTTATAGACGAAGATTGAGCCAAAGGGAATGTGGCGAAAAAAGAAGAATTGTAAACAGTGATAATGACAGTTCTAACCTCTGATGAAAATAATAAAATTTGTGTAACGAAATCACACCGTGTTCTAAATCCACTGTTTGAATATTTAAAAACTATTGTTTCAAAATAATTATAATAAATAATACTACCTAATATTAAAAAAAAATATTACGATGCGTTGAATATTTATAACTACTAGAAATTGTTACTAGCGTGAATAATTAAAGGCATTCTAAATAAACATTAGTTTTTTTACTTTCTTTATATAAAAATTTACATATTGATACTTTGCGTTTAGCAATTCATATAGATGTAAGTTACGCCGAACATAGACGCATTTGAATTTCCCTCTTTTTTTTTTTATCAATGCGGTGTTTCAACTTTATTCACCTGATATTGCTCAAAATTATTGATAAATATTATAATTTTTCATTCCTAATTAGTTTTTTTTTTTTTAAAATTCGTTATATTTTAATGTATAATATATCTAAATGTCATATTTTTAACAATATTTTTTTGTGATGAAGAGCTTCCTAAATGTCTTGAAATTTTTACCAAAAGTTCTGGATTTTTTTTGAATAAAATCAAATTAAAGTATTTTTTATTATTTTCGTGTAACGTCCCAACTTTCTTAATCATTCTTGTGGCAACAGTATTCTAAACATGATGAATATTAGTTTTGGAACAATGCCTTTTATCGCTCTATTTCCTGTCGTTAAACTTTAAATTTTTGTTTTCATATTTGTAGCTTGTTTTTACTAGCCTGCATGTACGTTGGTAGAAGATCGTAAATTATATTGTTTTAGTTTGTCAGACTACAGATCCTTTATTAACGGGAAGTAAAAGATAGGCGAAATGCTATTATGTTGTTAATAAATAATCAAAGTTGAAATTGTTTTTCGACCTTGTAGACATTATTTGACCTTGTTGCAAAATTCTTGAGGGAAAAAATAGATCGGTGTGGGGAAATTAATCCAATGTATCCTGAGATTTTCCAGTATATTAAATCTTCTAGTGGAAGTTTAATGTTAGCATATTACTTGTGTTGCCATATAAATATTTAGTTAGTAGGTTATAAGAAAAGTGACTCATAAAAATTTAATTTTAAACATTATATTGTAAAAAAATTATTGCTTATCGGGTTGTTACACTGCTAGTAGAACTTTGTTTTAAAAATAACGTCATCTACGTGCGATTAGTACGTTCTTTATACGTTCTCAGCGACCAATGAAATCATTATTTATTAACGTGTGGAACGTGGATTCCATGATGGTTGTTACCATTGCGTGGTGGATTATTTGTATTAACATTCGAGCCTGTCTTCACACCTTAATATACGCTTTACAAATTAATATATTATAGACTTTCCCAAGGAGCAATCATGCTCAACTTACAGAGAGATCCGTCCTATGTTAACTACCAAGCGTACAATAAAAAATAGTTGAGGCGCAGTGCGCTCTATCGCCCTGTCCCATATGCGCAGCAATGCAAAAATAATCCCACTGCGTCGTTGTCGGATCTGTCAACGTTACATTCTTCCTCTGATCGAGACACGAGTTGTTTATGTTGGGTTTTAATATTTTAGAGTATTTTTCGAGGTTACGTTTGTATCACAGATTTTTAATAGTGCATAAAAAATGACTTCGCGATTAAAGAATGGAAGATTTGTCAAAAAAAAACTGCTGAAAAAAATAAATATAGAATTAGCAAGTATTACTAACGCAAAAAAAAATCAAGAAATTCAAACAACAATCAATGAAATACTTCAATCTAAAATTCCTGATGAGAATAGTATAGTTTTATTGAGAGAGTTAGCTAGAAATCTGATATGCACCGGCTTCAGCCAGGAAGGCCTTCTCAAAGTTCAAAATAAAATGTAGTAATTTTCTAAGGGTATTTTATGAATTATATCTCTGATATTAATTAATATGCTTCTTATTTATGTTGAATACTAATAAATATTTGATTTGTTATAAATATTGACTTTTTATTTACGATAACCCATATTTTCTCAATATTTGTGAGCTACACGCACTTATTAAAATCAGCTGTGCGTTGTATTTCAAACTTCCCGAGCAGTGCGATGTTTCCAAGTCGCGACTTTTATTTAACAAGTTATTCGCGGAAAACTGAAAACAATCAAAAGTAGCTCTCAACATTTTTCATAACAAAACAAATACCACTATAATTTTCTTTACAGAAAAATATTTGTCATAATTTTAATTACTGATTCTAAGTTTTTCAAAACAATCGCAAGAAAATTACTATTGTTATATAATAAAACATCCGTTCCAACATAGGTCGGGGTAGGGTTCGTATGTTAAAAATTCAAAATTTAACAGCCGCACAGTGTCTCGACTAGTACAAGCTAGCGGGACAATATTATTTCTTCACTTATTTCAATTGTTTATGTATATTCCAGGTATCTTAAGCTATTTTCAGAAAAAAAAAGTTGAAAAATGTGTACTGTATGTGTATTAATCGAAATATGTAGCTGCAAGACGGAAGTGGTTTACTAATGTGTCTCATTTGTTCACTATTGTCGCTAATTGTTCTTTAATTAGCTACATACGTCTACCTACTCATTATGTGTGAAAAGCACAATCATGTTTGTTTACAAAGAAATTTCGAGGAAAAAAATAAAAATCATAATGATAGTACCCACATTTATTAATTTACAAAATATTATTTCTTTTAAAATAAATTAGTACAATAACAGTATCTATATATCAATTATTTACAATAACAAGGTGTATAAGTAAAAGAAATATAATATTAAATAACTTATATACTAAGGCATGAATTATAAGCAACTACAACACACAATAAAATAAGACTAATAATTACAATAAAAAAAATACTTAAACCTACTAATCACCATCAGATGAGTCGTCATCACCGCTCTCCCCATTCGGTAGAATATTCAGAGAGTAAATAATCCTCCTCATTTAATTCGTGATGATGACTTACTGATGGTGGTTCGGATGGCAATGAAGGTGGGATAATCAACTGCAGAACCTCCGATGGCAAAGAAGTAAATTTTCTTCGCGGTAATTCTCTATACGAGTTGATAACAGGATCAGACGTAATTCTCAAAAGATCTGTATTTGTGGCAATACGTGACCGCTTCCTGGTGTGCCGTTCACGGAATCTACGACAGTCTACGTGCTGTGTTTCCATCGTTTGTGTTACAATACCCAGGTTTTGGTTTATCTACAATGAGACCCATACACTCTTTAAACACTTTTTGTATCTCTTGTGAGCGTTGCTTCACAATAGCTTTGTCGTTATCTCCCCTGACTTGCCGCTTTTTTATTTCTAAAGGATAGCTGATGTGAAGCAAACATTCAAACGTGCGGATCCATGCATGTAAAGTAGATAAACCAAATGCAAGGCGTTCTTCGTTGTTGGGATATTTCTATGACTCCTCGTTCATAGTAGACGGGGTGGCACCGCAAATATAACACTTTTGTGTTGAACTTGTGTCTGTTAATGCATTGCACACTTTGCCATCAGTCATTGTCAACAACAAATCGTGTTTAACAGAGATTTGAGATCCAGCAACGTTACATAATGTTGGAAGAAGCTGACTTACTTCATCTAAAATTTTAGAAGTTTCTTCTTTCGTAAACTCTTTTGTCTCCTTGGCAAAAATAAACTTAATAGGACGGCAATATAAAGTAGAGGAAGGTCTTGGATTTTGCCAGATCACAGCGCATCAAGCAGTAAAGGGACAAATGAGTATACGAACAAAAATTCGTCTGTAACGTTAGTGTTCTCAAATTTCTGCTTATACGTGCTATGCCCCGAACTCCCATCACAGCCCCATTTGCTTACCAACGTATAATATGAACGAGGTAACACACTTCTAATGACTTCCGTCTGAGCTTTAACTAATCGTTCAGCCGTTTTATCCAAAATCGCGTGAAGTTTAATTTCAGCTCGAGATTCAGTCACAGAAATATATTCGTCAGAAGGACAACAAGAAGCTTTGGACTTACCTAAACTATAAAACGATGGATACACTTGATGTCCCGCTTTCATTGACCATTTTCTTGTTTGTTTATATGAGTGAGAAGTCGATTTCGAGTCCACATAATAAGCTAAAGCTTCGTCTGGTGTTAACTGCCGACTTTGTTCAGAATACTTATTCTTTTCTCTAGTTTCACTGACCGCGACGTTATGGATCTGTTTAGCAACACTTCGATGCCCTTCTTTTCGAGTAGCTAACTCAGCTGCTGTAATAAGCTCACTTGCACTTCGCGATTCCAAAAGATCTTCTACTCTCCGTCTCTTCGTTTTCGTTGATGAGTCTTCAAATGATTTTCTGGGTCGCCCTACGGAAAGAGCCGCTGATGATGTTGAAGTGCACGGCTGGTTAACACACATCTTTATTTCGATTCCGGATCCCTCTAACCAATCTTTATGTTTGATTAGAAACATTTCTTTGTTACACTTTAAAGAAGTCCACTTTTGATTGAATTTTGCTGAAAGGCTTGATATTTTCATTTTGAGTCGTTTTAGAGAATCGTCAGAAACATCAGACATATTGAATTTTTCACTTATATAATAAAAAATGACACTGTTTCGTTCAGTTTTGTCATGTTTTAGCCATTCTTCAAAAAACTCCATTTTCGTCATAGTCACGACTCGTTCTGAAAAAAATAAAATAATTTTACTTTCGAGCCTTTTCGGGGTCTATAATATATATAATCTGTGCCTGAATGTTGTAGGTATTAAATATAGAAAAATCTAGGTGGATATATGTGGATAAAAAAAGTTGCTACTTTTAAAGTTTACAATTAATGTAAAATTTGCTGGATTTATCTATACATTTACAAATTGATATTACACCAAAAGTATACATATTTTTTATAAAAAATATAAGTCATAATAGAGTACATACCTTCAACAGAATATTCCATCACAAAAAACTCGTTTCACTTTGCTACCAATTTTAAAATATGTTATCACAAGTGTGCATAAAATGCAACTGATTTGCAAATGAAAATGACCTCTCTTATAAGGGTTACTTTGACCCCCTGATAAGATACCTTTATGAGGTGATAAACAAATTAATTCTTGGAATTCGTTAAATGGGGGGGGGGGTTGTTTACAAGTCGTTATCAGTGGTTCCTGGAAATTACTTCATGAATATTGTCCCGCTAGCATGTTCTTGCCGAATCACTGTGAGCCGTAAGGATTATTGACATTTTTTCTACGCATAAAGGACACTAATAAATATGTATATTCAAATTTTATAGAAAATCGTAAGAAAATTTATTTTCTTGGGAACGTAATTAAGCCTTAAGCCAAAGTTACGATTTCTATTTATAATCTGAAAAATGTTTATCTGTTAAGGAATTATTGGTTAGTACTCGTAGTAGTAACCTAGCGGTATTTTGGTATTCTCAGTACATTGATCGATAGAGCGGTACTTAACCTCTGGCATAGTCAGGATGGCTAGGGCGGCACGTGCTCTCTTATGGATGTAGAAAATAGCGTCTCCTTCGAAACATACCTTTTTTTTATTGGGGTATTATAAGAAAGGTCCTTAGGTATAAGTTTTTAAACATCCTCTGTAAGAAAGGGTTACTTTTTGTGAAAAATCCATAAGTCTAAGCTTTTAGAGTCCCAATGTAAAAGTGTCATTTTAAGCCCCTCATTGTCGTCTGATGTTTCCTCGTTTGTCGATTGGCACCCCCCCTCTATAAGTTTCTTCGTCTTTAGTGTATTCATGTGTTTTTCCCCTGAACCCGGCTCTGCCACTGCCCTTAATATATTGGTATGTCGATAACTATTAGTATATCGAGAGCAAGCGACATATCGATACTATTGCTATCGATTATCGATCGGTAAAAACCATTTTCGTCCATCTCTAGCTGTTAAGATCAAAAGGCTTATATTAATTGTATTGATGAATCGATCAATCAAATTTAAATGACAGTTGCAAATTTTTTAAAAACAATTTATATTTGTTTAGGTCGAAATTAAAATGTTAGACACATGTACTGAGACTGTTCTCATTCTGCAGGCGAAGCCATTAAAAAACTAGCACAAGGGTGTAAAATTTTTTAGATGCACCAATACAGTAAATCAAACCAGACGAATTACTCTACAAAATTCCGAAAATAAAATCATAAAAGTTGCACTTTACGATTGAGTTGAGAAATAGTTTACAGACCAGACAACGAAGAAGCTAGGTCAGGGATTTCTAAACGAATGTACAACAACATCGGAGAATCTGGCCTTGTAAAAAACATTTTTTAAATGTAGCTGAAGAAAGATCTTGCCACGCAGTCGTAATCCATATTAGTGCATTTGTTAAATTTATGCTTTTTTCAGATTTTTCAAAATTGCAATAAATGTCAACAAACCTAAGTAGCCTTTTGATTAAAAATTTTCTATATATCATCTTAAAATTTTGAATTATTCCTTGGTCTAAAGACTGACAATATGAGGTGGTATTTGGTGGCAAAAAAACTAGTTTAACATTTTTTAGTGTCACTTTAGAATGGGAGGTAGCATTGTCTAAGAAAAGCAGCACTTTTCTATTTTGTTTCTTCATTTTATTATAAAATTTATGGAACCTTCTGGTTATAATTTCTAACGTCATCCAGGCTTTTTTGTTAGATTCCCATTCTAAGGGTAACTTGTCAACATGACTACCTTTAAAACAACGAGGATTTTTACTTTTCCCAAATATTAACGGATTTTCTTTTTCTCCTTCCATATTTGCATACAGTAAACTAGTTAATCGCTGTTTTGCTACCTTCTTTCCTGCACATTTACCGTTTTTTAAAGCAAATGTCTTATTTTTTCGGTAAAAATCTGTTTCATCAGGACTCACCGTGAAACTAATTTTTAAAAGTAATATTGTAGTTTTCCGTTTACAGAAATTTACATCTGCGGACTCACCAGAAACTAACTTAAAAGTAATATTGTGCCAGAAACTTTCCAACCCCCATTTTATGCGGCAAAATTTTCCACTTTCAAGCTGCTAGACGCTTCTAGTGCTTTTTGTTTGAGTAGAGGTCCAGATATTGGAACTGCTTTATTCCTGGCCTTTCAAAAAACCAATTCTAGAGAACTTGATCCACTGCTAATCCTGCTGACTTGAGAAATTTTCATTTTTGCTCCAAACATCTTTTTTAGTTCACTCTTATTTTTTAATATATCGAGAATTTGCGTTTTTCCAACCTTGAACTTTTCAGCCAGTTTTCGCGAACTTTTCACTTTAAGCGATGAAAATAATTTTGTCTTTTAGTGACAAACGTTTTCGTTTCAGCGACATTATTAAGAACGTGTTCAGTACGAAGACAACTTTAAAATAATGGAATAAACAGAAAACTTCAAATTTAAACCAGATAATTTTATCAACAATAATGGATATTTAATTGAATACATTGCCCAGTTACAGTAGTAGTAAAAGTAAAAGGTTGACGGCCCATAAAAATAATTAGTATGTCATAAAACCCTTTGGCCAGCCCGGTCGGTATTACCAGGTAAATTTCCAAGGAAATCTGCCATAAAAATTTTTTAACTGGCTGTGGCCATTTAATACAAGTGGCTGTAATTAACAGATTTTTGTATACGGGAATTTATATGCAATAGGTTTCGGGAAGCTTAATACTGTCCGTTACCACAGGAGGCCGCTTACGAAAGGTGACCGTTAACACAGGTTTCACTGTATAATTAGGAAAGGCACCCGGACATGATAAAATCACAGCAGATGATGAAAGTGTATATATATATATATATATATATATATATATATATATATATATATATATATATATATATATATATATACATACATACATACATACATACATACATACATACATATATACATATATATATATATATATATATATATATATATATATATATATATATATATATATATATATATATATATATATATATATATATATATATATATATATATATATATAGAACTCAATGTAAATTTGAGACAACCAAAATAGGGGGCAGTCTGGGCAGCAAAAGCCTCCCTGGGTAAATAGCGAAAACATGTAATATATAGTATGTAGAATTTGCCAGAAGATAATAAAATAACCCCTCTAAAGTTCGTATATCTTTTAGGGATAGGGAGTAGAGGCAAATTGAGTGGTTAATCCATATCAGTTTATTAGTTTATGACAATATATTCCGACGCATTTACGATAAAAAATATATTTTTGTTAGCTTTGACTTTAGTTGATCAAATAGCCACACAAAAACAATGAGTTCGCTTCAAATGTTTATTTTAGCCTCTATTTCCTCTAAAATGTCCGTGTCTATTTTATTTTGCGAGAAGCACTTTAAGCTGTTAAGCGCATAAAATTTTATTAGGTCAGATACGTTTAAAAAGAAGACTACCTGCTTTTTTCCATTTTCTCTGTATAAAAGAACATTTCCAAAAGCAATTTTTAAACCTACTGTAACTAAAGTTACTAATCGGGTAGTAGTAAATTAAATTTTAAATTCATTTTCTTCGTTTTATCTAAAAAAGTCTAATTACACAGCTACATTAAGAAAAAGTTCATTACCACGAACCAAAATACATGGATCTAGTGTATTTTTCGACGCTGAATTCGAATCCATAGTTAAAAAAAGCTTTAGCGTATCATCTCTTTTTTGGCCAAAAACATCCCTTGAAATAGGTTCAAACTATAGTAATAATGTAATGACTTCTTAATGAAGTGTGAATGATGGTAGATATTTTATAGTCACGAAAAGAGAATATACATTCAAACCACAGCAAGCTATTTCTATTAACTAAACCAAAATTCACCCTTATAGGGGCTAAAAAGTACCCCTAAAACTCAAATAACGCAAGTGAGTTTAAATAATATGTACAAAGGACAAATTCTTGGAGCTCTAAGGACAAAATATCTGAATCTGGTGTGCCAACCAGACACTACTCTTAGAAGGTTGAGACTCACCCCTATAGGGTGTAAAAACGTTATGTTTTTGTTTTGATTCATGTTCACTAAAGGCCATGGAAGCATTCTTAGTATATTTGTGTCCATTAATCTGTTTTTGAGTAACTGACAAGTCATTCCAATATATTTCTTCTTGAACGAAACAGTTGGTTAAGTTCTCTACTGACAAATCTTAAAAGGCAAATACCTACATGAATCAATCCAATGTAGTTTATTCAATCCCTAGTGCAGATTGTCCAAGACACGGACAAGAAACGACAAGTCAATTATTAAAAAAAAAAAACAGATTAAATGGATGCAAATATTAAACAATGCATCCATAGTACTAAACCACAGTAAACTCAATACATTAGCGAAAGTGAACTGCAAGTTGGTGACGAGATTTTGACGACGGAATGTATCTTTTGAAATGTGTTGTCGATCGTTTCTTGATTTAACTGCAGTTTATATGAATTTAGAGGGAAGAGAGGGTTTGTATGAAAAGAGAATTAAAAACGTTTGTAAGTGAAGAGAATCGAAAAGGTTGATGAACAATTTATATAATCATGGGGAAAGAGGGTCATTGTTGTGCTGTTGACAATTGTAAAAATAATTTTAAAAGTACGCTGGGAGTGAATTTCTTCTTCTACCCCAAAGAAATTGAAAGGAAAATCAAGTAATTAAAGAATATCAATCACGTAAGAAATCGTACGCGGATAAATTGAATAATTCTGAGAAGCTATTAAAAAATAACATAGATATAGCGGTCTGTTCGGTAGTGCAAAACTTTCTTTTTTGTGTGCCTTTTTTTATGATTAATAAACAATCCTTCAAATTCTGGTGTTTAGCAAGATTTATCTTTGTATAAAACTATTTACATCTGTGTAAATTGTAAATAAAACATATTTTTTTCTAAAATGTGCATTTAAATTGCACCGATAAAGTTCCATTTCAAAACATATTTATTAGAATTTTTTTTCAAACTCGTCGGGCTTAGCTTGAATATAATTTCACCTGTGAGAAAAGAATACTCCGTGTGTCAATGTCTAATAATACAGGTAAAGATCCTTATAAGAGTGGAGTTTTATTGTAGTTACAATGAGGCCCAATCAGGCAACAATTATATTCGGACATAAAATTCCTTGCTGAATTCAAATATGTATTTAATAATTTGAGTTCCAATTTCAGTGTTCACTTTTGGGCCTTATAGAGTTCCAACAAAGCGTTGAGCTCAAAATCTGATGTGCCTATTTAATTTACTGGAGAAATTGCTAAAACTTTTGTCAGCAACATTTTTTCTGAAAATGCTTTCCTGTCAAGTTTTTTTACTTCTATTCATCTCTTTTCTAACAAAGTGCTCCATTCTTTTGGTTTTTTTTATATTACTCATGCTGCATTAATTTGACATTTGAATAAATTACAAATTTTCAAACATTTGTATAATATCTATGATTTTGAATGATAAAACCTTGCACAGTAACGTTATCTATTTAAAATCTCCCCTGGTCCCCTTTTAACATGGTGGACTGCCACGTGATTTCCTATAAGGTTACCCCTGAGTTTAGCTACTGTATTGAGTTTACTGACTGACTGAACAAAAATAAAACAGAACTAAAATATTACTTTAGTTATAATGAACCTTAAATTATAAATAACGATAGAAATTACTTCAAACTATCTATAAAAGAAATGCTTGAAATTAAAAACGAAAAAAAATCATCAACCACAGAATTGATATAAGAGGAGTTAGTCATATATACATATATATATATAAATATATATATATATATATATATATATATATATATATATATATATATATATATGCAAATTTAATTAGATAATCACCTTCTAAAAAGTTAGAAGTAAAATAAATAAGTGAAGTTATATTTTTAACACCAATATAATAAAAATAAATAAAAAACCCAAGATAAGAAATCTCATCCAGACTTAAGATAAAATAAACATGGGTAATGGTTTAGCATTTGATTTTTGATTAATTCTAAATCTGACCAATGAGTAACAATCTAACCGCTACCTATACAAATGCTCCTAAAAGCCGACTCTGGTTACCGGTACAATAAAAGCAATTATTCATTGTTAGCTATTCCTGACCTCTTAACAAAGCGCATAATAGGGTCATACAATACGTATTAGAGCATATAGAAGTGATGAAAGGAGGTAGAAAGAGAACAGCCAGGTGGAAAATAAAGGTGAATTAGACCATTAGAAACTTTATGTATTTTAGGTTCACTCGGGGATGATTGTGCGCTAAAGGCGAATAATGATAACATTACTGAAATCTAAAGCCAAACAGTGAAAAATAGAAAGAAGATTACAAAATAGGTATGTACAATTTTTGTTAAAAATCGTTTGTTTAATAGGTCATTGATTTAGACATCTAAGAGTGATTCCTAAAGTAGTTTAAGCCAAATATTATTATTAACAATATTTTGTACTTAGTTGTGTTCTTTAAATAAACTAATTTGGAACATTACTACGACTATTCTCTAAAACAGAGCTGTCCAGGCCGGAGACGTTTATGGGCCAATATAAATTACGACATGAACTGGCGGGCCGTAGAAACTAAATATTATCAGTCTTCAATTAAAGGCAAATAAAAAAATATAGGAGATATTGTTTATACCATTTTTTATTGTTTTTTCATTAATTTAGCTTTCAAAATTCTGTCAATATTAACTTCAAGGACAAATAACTTATCCGATATTGACGACCTGTATTTAGATTTTATAAAATTCATTATGGAGTAAGCACTTTCACATAGGTAAGTACTGCTCATCATCGAATTCATTTTTAAGCTAAAATTGGTCAGTTTGGGAAAACGATCAGCGAGGACCTTAAAAATCTAACCCTGTTTAAGTTCCGCCCATGTAAAAGCACATACCTCCAATTGATAGTCGGTCTTTACGCTTTTAATAGCAACGGATGATTCAAAAGCGACAAATCGCTCTCTGTTTCTTTAAAAGTCACAAATCGCTGATCAAACTCAAAAATTACCTCGTCAATGTGGAAGGCTTTCCACTAAGAGCATCTTAACTTTAAAATTGAATAAAACAAAGAGTTTTTAAGCAAAGTTCATTTTTAAACTTTTAATTAACGGGAAATTTTATGCCAGTTAAGATTTAAACAAGATATTATTCAAATTGCCGTCGCGGCTCTTTTTGCAGACACGAATTCGCTTAGACCAATTTTCCTTGACTCGGGCCAGCATTTCCGGTCTTACGCCGGCTATAGCAAGTGCATCAAAAGTTGCTGGTTTGTTGCTGTAAACTTGTGATTTAACGTGACCTCAAAGAAAATAGTCCAAAGGCGTTAAATCGCACGATCTCGGTGGCCAAGCTGTAGGGCCATTTCGTCAAATTAATGACTCGTCGAACTTGGCGCGCAATAAAGCCAAGTTTGGGCAGGAAATATGGGGCGGTGCTCGATCCTGTTGGAAATAAAAGTCGTCTGCGTCCATTTCGTCAAATTCTGGGAAGAAATATTCCTGTAGCATCGAGTTATAGCGCTTGTTATTCACGGTAGCGGTAGCTTCTCCCTTATTTTTAAAGAAATAAGGTCTGATGTTGCCTTCGTGCCATAATCCACACCAAACTGTAGTTTTTTTCGGATGCAAAGGAGTCTCATGAATCACTTGTGGATTGGATTCGCTCCAAAAGCGGCAATTTTCCTTATTAATGAAGCCATTGAGCCAGAAACGAGCTTCATCGGAGAAGATGATTTTCTCATGAAATTGGCTGTCGGCTTCCATCATTTTCAGACCCCAACCGGCGAATTCCCGACGCAAACGATGGTCCGTAGGCTTTAGTTCTTGGATATGGATGCAAACCCAAGTCCAACTGCAAAATTCGCCAAGTTGTCGCCTGAGATAGGCCCAACTTTCGAGAAGGCGCGAAATCGACACATTTTTGTTTTCACGAACACTGGCTCGAGCAGCGGCGACATTCTCTTCACTTCGAGCGTTTCTTACACGTTGAGGCACCTTTTTATTGGAGCAGAATGACGACCAAGTTTTCATCGAATTGCTCTTTGCGTAGCGCGAACTGGACGCGAATTTGCGTGGTAATTTTGGACAATTTCTATGCGTTCTTTTAACGTGAAACGATTCATGATTGAATGACAAACCTTAATAAACACAACTGACATCCGATGTCAAACATCTGTCAACCAACATGGCCGCTATTAGCTGTCAAAAGTCGGACATCACTAATGGAAAATCATGTGGTCGGAAAAGTTGGATCTTTCAAAATTTCCCATCTCAATGTAATGTTCTGTGTAACTTGGAAAAAAGGAAAAATCTTTCTTTTCTAGTGACATTGTGAACAATTTCAGTTTACTTTTAAACCCATTCACATTTTCATATATGTAATGTTGTGTGCCTTGTAACTTCAAAATCAATTGGTTCAAGTGTTGTATTATGTCGGTTAAAAACGCGAGATTAGTGAGGAAATCAGGATCTTGCATTATGTTTTCTAGTTCAGTATTTCCTTTCGTAAAGTAAAAAAAAGCTGCACGCACTGACCAGCACTTAACCATCTGATTTCTGAGTGTAAAAGCAAATCTCCATACGCGTCAATTTCAGTTAAAAAATCGCCAAAATTACGATGAGATGGGCTTTATTTCCGCCTCTTATCAGATTTGTTATTTTAACAGCCACCTTCATGGCATAGACCTGGCGCAAGGATTTTCCGCATGGATTAAAGGGCAACCAATACCATTTTGTTTAAGAAGTTCCGCAAATCTTGTCACTATTCCTGTCATAACTTTAGCTCCATCGGTCACAATGCAGGAACATTGAAACCCTTCGTAATCCATGACAGTTTTATTAAGAGCCTCAAAGATATTTCTGCCTTTCGTTGATCCATGTAATGGCACTAAATTTAATATTTCCTCCATAATAGTAAAATTTTATGGAATACGGCGAATAAAAATAGTTTTTTGACTTACGTCTGTCTGGTAGGTACTTTCATCCAAACATATGGAATAGTACTCACATTCTACAATGATATCACACATGTTTTTTGCAATATACTCTCCCATCTCATCTATTTGTCGCGCCACTGTTTGGTGAGATAGTGTTACAAATTCAAATTTTTCCACTGTTTAACTGGACATTTTTTAATCAACACTCCATCACTAAATGGTTTTTTCGCTTTCACTAATTATAAAGATACTCGTAAGAAGTAGTTAAACTCAGTTGATTATCTATATTTATTTTTGAAAGAATGTGGCATCAGTTTTTCCTTATATTCGGCTAATATAATTTTTCTTTCTTCCCCGATACTTTTTTAATACTTTTCTTCGTCTAAAGTGGTATAATGTTGTTTAACACTGTATTCTTTATACACCGATAATAGTTGCATACACATCATACACTGAATTTTAATATTGTTGTTGAAGATAAAATAGTCTAGTTTCCATCTCGCATTAAATGCACGATTTTCATCACATACTTTTCGCTTTTTCGTAGATATGATATGGTTTCTTATTTCTCACGAGGATTATGGATATTAATTATTAACGAGTCACGACAAAAACGCACATAAACACGTATCTGCACTTATTCACCTATACTCATACGCGTATTTGTAAATAAAATACACTTTTGTTAATTCGAGAATTTCCCTAATAATAAGAGAAAGACCCATGCTGTTGCCATACTTACGAATAGATATTCCATTCATTAATTGGGTTGCCAGAAAAGTAAACAAGACAGAAACTCAAATACATATTTTGTTTGAGTTTCTATTTTTTATTTATTGACAAAATTAAAGATTAAAAATCGCTTCGTGGGCCGCACAAATATGAGTCGCGGGCCGCACAAATATTAGTCTCAGTCTGTACAAATATTAGTACCGGGCCGCATGTGGCCCGCAGGCCGTGGTTTGGACAGTCTTGCTCTAAAATATACAATTAGGATACATTGAGAGCTGCATTAGAATATCTACAGTATAGTAACATATTTATTATATATTTATGATTTAAGTAAATACTATTTTTGCAATAAATTTAATTCTTTAAATAATGAATCAGTTCTGTTTTTTTTTTTTCGATTATCTCTTACGTGACAGTAAATACTATTAATTTGCTCAGGGTAGCCCAGAGTACAGATCTAGCAATGGGGAAACGTTCTTAGGAATACAAATGTTTAATGATTATTCTTCACTTCTTTGAAGCTAGGAAGATTAGAGATATTTCTGCTACTGTTTACAAAAGCATTTTTCTAGAAATACAAGCCTTGCACCAAAGTACCAAATCATGTAAACGTAGGAAATAAAGAATTTGCTAAAATCATACTTGTTGTTAATTTAAAATCATATAGTGATCAATTCACCTCAAAATATTTATAGGTATATGGTTTAGCTTGTGGCTTTATTATCCATTTGGTTAGCTCAGCGACATGAGAAAGTGGCATGGAATATTATTGAGTTAATTAGCATAACAGAAAAAAAAACCGGTTAAGTGCAAGTTGGACTTGTGCAATTAGTGTTCCGTACTGTGATTGTTTTTAATATAAAATAAAATCCTTACCTAGGTTAAGTTAATTAGGTCTCTGGTATGTATATATCTTAAGATCCAATATATATTTTTACGTTTTTTCTTAAATGAAATGAAATAAAATTTGAAAACATTTACCGTTGCAACACTCCTAATATTTGTCGGCAACGCATTATAGGCATTAAATCCCTTATAAAAAGAGGAATCGTTGCGGATGAATGTTTCATTCTTAAAATATAAAAATTATTAACGCTTCTTGTAAAGTAGGAGTGTATTTCCTTTCTTAATCCAATAAATTCATAAAAATATTTTGGAAGCATTCCCCTGCTCAGCCTAAAAATAAATATCATTGCAAGATAGTATAATCTTTGTTCAACCTGAAAACCACCCCAGAGTACTAAGCATTAGGTTTATTGGAGTGTATAGGTTGCACCTCAAAATCGTCTTCATACCTCTGTTAAATAAAATTTGTATTGATTTTATCGATCCACTATTAGGGAGAAACAACAAGGTTACACAATAATCAAAGTGTGGTTGAATAATAGTCTTAAACACCATTATTCTAGAAAATAAAGACAAACTTCCTGCCACTCTAGAAAAAAAGAACAGCTTCCTTCTAATTTTTTTCTGGATATATTCACAATGCCTTTTTATAGACAATGTATTGTCCATCATAAAACCAAGATATTTTATTTGATTGACCCTTTCTATATAGTCATTATTTATAAGTAATTCACCAGCCGATACCTAAAAAAGGCAAGAAGACCTTGCCAAACAACTACCGACCAGTCGCACTGCTTTCAATAATATCGAAAGTCATGGAAAAGGCTGTCAATCAGCATCTTCTAAAATACCTTGAAGGATTCAACATTATTAGCGACCACCAATATGTAACACATGTTTGGAACAACGCAATTGAACACTTCGGAGAATCTCGAGCGGTTGCTCTTGACATATCCAAGGCATTCGACCGTGTTTGGCACGATGGACTGTTGGCTAAGCTACGCTCTTATGGTATGTCTGAAAAGTTCTGTTTGTGGCTCTCATGTTTCCTCAGAGAGCGTTCTTTGCGAGTTGCAGTCGGCGGATTTCTTTCTAACACCTTTACTGTTAACGCCGGTGTGCCCCAAGGCTCCATACTGTCTCTTACTCTCTTTCTCATTTACATTAACGATCTGCTAGAAAAGACCAGGAATCCAATCTACAGCTTTGCAGATGACAGTACGCTTATCTCTTCATTCGCTTTGAACGCTCGGACATCGGCTGCTCAGGCGAATATCCGCAGACAGCAGGAAGTCATTCAACTTAACAAAGACTTGGAAGAAATTCTATCTTAGGGTGACAGTAACCAAGTAGAATTTAACGCTGCAAAACCCAGGCGGCAGTTTTTTCTAAAAAAAGTTAACGTTGCGGAACCCGACATAGTTATGTCGGGGCACTCCATTCCCCTAGCAACGTCACTCAATTTGTCAGTTAATTTGGGAGTAAATATGTCTTGGCATGAACATGTTGCAGGCATAGCAAGGAGAGCTTCTTAAAAGTTGGGAATATTATTTCGAACAAGAAAGCTTTACACTCCACAACAACTGCTAATTTTTTACAAAGTTCAAGCTCGACCAACTATGGAATACTGCTCCCATATTTGGGGCTCCGCTCCCAAACATACACTGCATTTGTTGGATTCTGTTCAGAAAAGGGCTGTTCGTCTGATTGGAGACCCAGAACTGACCGGCGGCCTTGATTCGCTGGAACATCGAAGAACGGTTGGCGACTTGAGTCTGTTCTACAAGTATTTTCATGGAGAGTGTTCGAAGGATGTAGCCCGCTTAATTCCTCCCAAAGTGGTGCAACGCTTTTCAAGCAGTCTTTTATATGGAGAACATCATCCCTTTGGAATGGCTTACCCAGGACTGTGTTTCCCACCGAGTACAATTTACAGCGATTCAAAAAAAACGCGAGTCGCTTTTTTCGCACACGTGTCGCTCTTGTAACGCTTTAGGGACTTTCCTGCAGCACGTATGCTAGACCCATAAAAAAAAGTAATTTATACAATGATCCATCGATATTATTAACTTTGTAATGAGTTCCTTTAGTTTTGCTGGCATTTAATTTAAGCTTATTAATGGAAAAAAAAATGTTCAATTCCTTCAAGCAAACCGATTCATCTCCAAAACCAGATCTCTCAAGTTGTATCCACTACATGAAATTACGTTGTATAATACTTATAGCATCTTAGCTACCTAATAACTAATAAATCAAGCTAGTTTAATCTAGAATCTAGTAATAAAAGTGTAGAACAAATATTAACTACTTAAAGATTTATTTAATTATAAATAAATAAAATAAAATTATTTTATCTCTAGAGGAGCGACGCGCGGTATTGAAAATATATTTATCTCCACTATACTGTCGAGAAACTCCCTCTATATTGGCAAGGTACATAGTTTTTTTTATACCAGATAAATTATCAAACCTAATGTACATTACTTTTTGAGATAGGATGAGGGGGTAGAGATTTTCTAAAGATAATACAAACAGAAGTGTGCGCAGGTATTATGGTACATCATATATATTTTTGAACTCATGTTTTCACAAGTTTTCATTTGACATCCCACTCGATGACCTGGTAACATTGATTTTGACTTTCGATTCACACCCCCTTAAGTCAAAATTTAACTTTCAAAACTATACGGCTCTAATTGGGTCATCAATTCCTATATTTGTGCCAAATTTAAACTTTATATTTCAAGTAGTTTCGGAGAAAATCGAGTGTGATAGACGGATAAGATACCAAAGTGAGCCCATAAGTATTCCGTAGGGACCATTTAAGCTAGTAACAGCCTTGAAAAAGACTAGAGTTATTTAAAAATATCATACAACAAAAGAGATACCCACTTCTTGCTCTGAGCTCTCTGAAGCTTTTTTAACCGTATTATTGTCAGATTTATTTTATGTTCCGTTTTCTAAATATAAAATCAATATTGTGTACTAAAATTATATTTCATTTTTACAAGAGATTTTGGGATTCTTTGATCATATAATTTGCTACTTAGCAGTATTTTCAACAAAGCAAAATTTATTTTTGCGATTTTCCGAGGTAATCGTCTAAAGAAAATTGAATTTTAAAAGAACTGGAAAGACATTTTTTACATATTTTAAGCAATCAACTTTTTTAAAAAAAGCGAATTTAAAAGTAATATGTATTTGACAATACTTACAATGCTAACTTTTATAATATTCTAACTATGTGTTTGACTTTGATGATTTTGTTCCACTAAAATCAATTTAAAGAATTGAGCCAAGTTTTATTGTATTTATTTCCTTAGTCTAGGACTAAATTCTGAAAAATTAAATATCATCTCGACAGGCGTTAACAGGACTAGTATAACACGTAGACTGAAAAGTTTTGGTGTGACACATAGATGTCGCCCTTTTCAAAAAATCCATATGATTTTTGGGAAGTACCAACTTTTAAATGATACTTGTCAAAATTTCATGACATTTCGACGATTAGTTTACAAGTTACAGTGGTTTTAGTGACGTTACTTTCAATATTTTCAAAACAATGGAAAAAATCGAATTTGGTGTGTTGATTTAACACTGTTTTTTGATGGGAAAAAAAATACCATTTAAGGAAAACAATGGCCTGATAAGCATTAGGGGGCTCGACCCCTAGAAAATCACTAATGATTTACTGGTATGCTGAATTTAAACGCGGTCGTACAGATACAAATGATGCTGAACGCTCTGAACGCCCAAATGAGGTGGATACACCGGAAAACATAAAAAAGTCCACAAAATTGTTTTGGGTGACCGTAAAGTGAAATTGCGTAAGATAGCTGACATCCTAAAGATATTAAAAGAACGTATTGGTCATATTTCTCATGAACATTTAGGCATGAGAAAGCTCTGTTCGAAATGGGTATCGCGTTTGCTCACATTGGACCAAAACCAACAACGTGTTGATGATTTTGAGCTCTGTTTGGACCTATTTAAGCGCAATAAAAAGGATTTATTCATGCGATATGTGACAATGGGTGAAACATGGAGCCACCACCACACATATAAACAAGATGGTCGCACATGCTTATCTGCTACTCAACTTTGTAATTAAGAACTTAAAACAAGCCTGACCAGAGGCCAGAATAAAGGCCTATTTAACTTTGGTGAGACCTTTATTGAAGTATTGTTGCTGAGTTTGGTATCCGATGCAAGTAGTATTAACTGAGATCGAGAAGATTTAGAGAAAAGCTGCAATGAATTCCTTAGAGAATTTAGTCCATCTCAGGCAATTACAGCAATTAAATTGGAATACTATTTGTTTTCGTAGGGAAAACTTTATAAAGGTCTGCATGTGTTGTTATTAATACCCAATCTTACTGAGAAATAAGGGACACATTTGAACGATCTACTCATATGACTAGGGGGATCATCCTTATAAAATCAAATTATCCTTGTTTAGAACTAATATAGGTCCACATTCTCCTATTGAAGTTGGTATCAATATCTAGAACAATCTGAACTGTGATGTATTTATTAATGCCATGCCTCCATTAGGCAAATTTAAAAACTGATAGGGCAGTTTTAGATTTTTAATGTATTGTTTTTATAATTTATTAATCATTAGAATGTATTGGGTATGTGAATTTATTTTGAGGGATTTTTCGGTAAAAATACAGCTTTGTTGTAAAAAATGGTTACAAACTGATTATTCAAAGTATTGTCAATCGTTGAAAGAAGAACTAATCTTTTGAGGCTATCCAAAAATCGACCCATATTTTGGTATCCTCATAAGAATGGAAGCGCTGTTCAGACAGGCCGTGCGTCATCGATCGGAACAAGCGGTAATCAGAAAGAGCAATGTCTGGTGAGTATGGCGGGTGAGGTAGGACATCCCATTCAAGAGCTTCTAGCGTTTCCTTGACGGGTTTTGCAACATGTGGCCGAGCGTTGTCATATTGAAAAATCACTTTGTCGTGTCTTTTGGCATATTGCGGTCGTTTCTCCTTCAACGTTCGTCTCAATTGCATTAATTGTTCTCGGTAACATTCCCCAGTAATAGTTTCGTTGGATTGGAGCAGCTCGTAATACACTACACCCAAATAATCTCACCAGATACACAGCATAAGCTTGCAGCGATGAATATTCGGCTTTGGCGAGGATGTTGAAAGTTCACCGGACTTCACCCATGATTTTTTGCGCTTTGGATTATCGTAGCGTATCCAATTTTTATCACCACTTACTATACGATGCAAGAAACTTTTCCGATTATGCCGTTGAAACAGTTGTTCATAGGTGAAAAATGGCTTTTCAACGTCTTTCGGTTTTAATTCGTACGGCATCCAATTTCCTTGCTTTTAAATCATTCTCGGTACATGTAGCGCTTGGAAATGATTGTGCGATCAACTCCTAATGATTCTGCAAGTTCTTTTTTTCCATTTGGCACTGGTTTTCACCGAGTAATGTCTCCAATTTTTCATCTTTAAACTTTTTCGGCTGGCCTGGATGTTCTTTTCTTCCGTGTCGAAATTATCACTTTTAAAGCATCGAAACCACTACTCACATGTTTTTATCGATGAAATATAATCATCATAAGTTTCCGACAGCAATCGATGATTTTCAGCAGCGCTTTTCTTCGAATTAAACAAGAAAAGTAACGCTTCGTGCAACTGGTGTTTTGTTGAAATCTAATTCGACGTATTCAATGCTCAAAAAAAATATGTTGTTTATATTTCGGTAAAATAACATATACTAAAGAAAGTCTAATAATGGTCTAGTAACAGTATGCCATATAATACAAGTAATGCCCTCCCTTAGAAATTCCTCATAATTAATTTACACTCCTCATAATATTTATAGTGTAGGTGTTGCTTTATACCGTACTATTATACTTATAAATATTTTATTGCATGTAATGTAATGTAAAGTAAAAGTTTTATACGCTGCTGATGTGGTTTTTAATAAATTAATATTTGATAAAAACTTTATGAAACTGTAGTTGGGAAGAAAAAACCTGACTAGCTGGCAGTAATAAATATTTTATCATCCCTTTAACAAATAAAAGTAAAGAATCAAGCTTTTACCTGTTTCTACTGTCACAAAAATAATTGATATCTAAAATGATACTTAAGTTTTGTTTTAGTCCACGACTCGAAGAACAAGATTTGGAACGTACGTTTTCACAAGTCATGTGTTAGCTTGTTAATCTTTAGCGTGTCAAGTATTTTTTAACGCTAAATAAAAAATTACAAGAAACTGTATTTAGCAAGTAAGAGCTTGACGGCCTGACAGTGTAGACACTGTATTAAGTATACTCCAGAATTGAACAAAGTTGCGAATGTGGAATCTTTGGCACAATGATACTACTCAATATATATCACCACTACACTAAACATTTTATTTTTGCACTCGACGCGCGTTTCGCTAACCATGTTAGCTTCATCAGGAGCGATGATTGACTAAAGCTAAACTACAAATCTACCCTATTTATACTTAGCCTAACCCTTGAATTACTCAGGCGGAACTAATGGCATAGGCAAAGCCATCAGTTCCGGTAAAGTAACCAGTAGAGGGGACTATAAGGAATAGACCCTCTGTCTTTATTTACACTACTTTCACATTTTATAATTTCCATACTTTCGTGCGCGTTCAACAATCCCCTATCAGATACATTTTTTTATTAATCTTAGATTATCTAATGTTATACTACGATCAGGTTCAAGGGCATGTTCGGCAATGCTAGACTTTTCTCTTCTTCTGTATTTTAAGTGTGCTAAATGTTCTTTAAATCGTGTTTTAATTGTCCTTTTAGTTTGCCCAACATACTTTTTGTCACAATCATTACAACAAATTTCATAAATTCTACTTTTCTCACAATTAGGAATCTTGTCTTTGGTATTTCCTTAGATATTCCTTAGATTGTCTGATGACTTATAGACTAAGGTGAGGCCAACTTTTTAAATACCTAATGGAATCTTGGCTTGCACACAAAACGTAGTATGTTAGAAGTAGAATCATACAGCATACTCAAAAAACTTACTTCAGGATTAAACAATATTGAATATGAAGTATGGAGCTCTTACCGAAGAAGAATAGTCCTCAGAAACTCGTAAATATTGTAGAAAATCATTCATCTCAATCCTTTACACGAAATGAAATTCGCCTCTTAAACAAAGGTCTTAACTTTGCCGTATCACCTCCTAGAGATAATTTATCAGAAATAGTGCTCACATTGAAAGTTCCATAAGTACACTTCCAGAAAATAGTAAATCATTTGTTGGGAAAGCATGTCGCAACCAAATATTGAAAAACATGGTTAACAACACAAATTCTAATTCACAAAAAAAAGATAAAAGTAGTTAAAGGATTGAAAAAGAAAGATGTCTTCTACTTAAAAGCGGTTAAAGGAAATAAGGTTGTTATATTGGATAAGAAAGAATACTTTATTGAATCTGGTCCTTATGCAAAGGTAATAAGAAATCCATTACCGAGAATGATAACAGAGGTTAAAAATTCTTTAAAAAAATGTAAGAACCTTGTCTCCAATTCGCTAAAATTTAAATTAAATGTGAGTAATCGGACCATACCAAAGTTGAATTGCTTACCCAAAATTCACAAACTTGAAAAAGCAATGCGACCCATTGTTTCATCGGTCGGATCATCCACATATTTAATATCCAAATGGTTATCAAAAGAACTTGAGAATTTACCATTAAATACTTTCGCAGTGAAGAATTTGTTGGAATTCATTAATAAAACAAAACATCTAGTTCATAGTGAAGGTAAAGTCTTAATTTCTTTTGATGTCAGTTTTTTGTTCCCAAGTGTGCCAATTCCGCAAACTTTACAATATCTCGAAGAATTACTTAGAATGAATGACTTTGAGGACGAAATTATTCGTGAATACTTAACATTATCTAAACTTTGTATGGAACAAAATTATTTCCAATATAACAGTCAATTCTATGTTCAGAAAGAAGGAACAACTAACGGTCATTGCTTATCACCATTCATAGCCAATTTATTCATGAGTAAGTTTGAAACCGAAGCCAGTCAAGAATTCGAATATTTCCCAAGAGTATGGTATAGGTATGTGGATGATATATTCGCGATTCTTGTTACAAAGAAAGCAAATATTGATGATTTTGTTTCTAAATTAAATAGCCGGTATGATTCCATTAAATTCACTTACGAAGTTGAGAACAAAGGACAGTTGCCTTTTCTAGATATTTTAATTATTAAAAATAATAATAGATTAGAATTTGATATCTATAGGAAGGACACAGTAACGGATAGATATATTCCTAATGATTCATTTCATTGCAAATAACACAAATTAGCCTCAATTTTTTAGTTCATCGTTTGGTCACTTTCCCTCTGAATAGAGTAAACTTTAATAAAGAAAGGAATCGTATTAGAAATATAACTAGAGGTAATGATTATGACGATGACTTAGTAAATAAGCTAATAAATAGACCTAAGTTTAGGTTTAATATTCAGAATTCCACCTTTTTTACACTCGAAGAAAATAACACCAAGTATGTCTCCATACCATATAATCCGAAATATAGTAAGGGACTCAATAAGGTAGGCCTCACCTTAGTCTACAAGTCATCAGGCAATCTGAGAAATATTTTAGGAAATCCCAAAGATAAGATTCCTAATGGTGAGAAAAGTGGAATTTATGAAATTAGTTGTAATGATTGTGACAAAAAGTATGTTGGGCAAACTAAAAGGTCAATTAAAACACGATTTAAAGAACATTTAGCACACTTAAAATACAGTAGAACAGAAAAGTCTAGCATTGCCGAACATGCCCTTGAAGCTGATCATAGTGTAACATTAGATAATATAAGATTAATAAAAAATATATCTGATAGGAATTGTAACGCATACGGAAATATGGAAATTATAAAATGTAAAAATAGTTTAAATAAAGACAGAGGGCCTATTCCTTATAGTCCCCTCTACTGGTTACTTGACCGGAACTGATGGCTTTGCCTATGCCATTAGTTCCGCCTGAGTAATTCAAGGGTTAGGCTAAGTATAAATAGGGTAGAATTGTAGTTTAGCTTTAGTCAATCATCGCTCCTGATGAAGCTAACATGGTTAGCGAAACGCGCGTCGAGTGCAAAAATAAAGTGTTTGGTGTAGTGGTGATATATACTGAGTAGTCCAGAATTGAAGTTACAGATTCAATTTTCACATTCGTGATTTTAACAGTACTTGAAAATATTTTAGTTTTTACTTTTCAAATATAGTTTAATGAAAATTTTTTATCTACTATAAAAATACTTGCCAAGTTAAACATGATGAGTTGACAGATGATTTCCCAATACCTTAGAGCAAGAGCTATTCCGCTGACACGACTTTTAGCGGACGCCATAAGTAGAAATTTGGACCCAGGGCTTAGTTGGTTGTATAATCTAAGTATTAGTGGTAGTACTTAAAAAGAGTTTCTTAAATGATTGAATTCTATATTTTAAAAAGTAAATAGAAGTATAAATTCTAATACATATGAATAAAAGTACATTTATGATTCAGTATTACCTTAATTTTACGAGTACATATAAATATTTATATCTTTTTTATATATGGGCGGCCAAAAAATTTGAATCATAGACGTAAACAATATTGGTTAAAATAAATTTTTTTATTGAAAAAATATTTGATATTGACAGATTGCAAAATAATACTTATACACCTTTTTTCATAGATCAATTTTTATCAGATTTATATGTTAGATATATAATTATTTTAAAAGTAATTTTTGACAGATGTCAAAATTGTCAATTTGGAACAAATTGGAACGGTATATCTCAAAATTAGTGAAAGAAAGTTTCCTGACATTGAGTGATGTCAAAAGGTTTGTATCAGGTTTAAGTAGTTGATATGACAAGAATTTATTAACATGGATGACATTGAAAATTAAAATAAATATTTCTATTTTATTTGCTTGTTGGTTTTATTTAAAATGAAAGGGTGTATGTCAAATTGTTTAGAAAAATATTTTGTTATTTGTATCTATCAAAATCAAAATATTGAATAAAATTCATAATCGTGTACTAAGCATTTGGCAGATTATTTTGATCGCGAGGATAAATGGTATCGTACTAGAAACGCGCGGGTACAAGCTAGTATGTTTGACTATACTCCGGCATTAAATAAGTATATATTGTATATATTACGTCCCAAATTTGAAGAATAAGATTTGAAACTTACGGCTTATAGGGAGTCAATTTTTTAAGAAATTTAAATAGAAATGTGTGCTGACTATTTTTATACAAATCGATTTGTTTCTTAATCCTTTTTTTTTAATTATTAATTATTTAATTTTAATTCAAGAAAAGTAAATAAATAAAAAGATAATTGAACATACATTGTTTCATAAATTATTAAAGTTTGAGCCTTTGGGGCATTTTTTAAGCTTATAAAACAATGTGTTCTAAAAGCATGTTAACGTCAAAATGGACTTGCGGGTTGTCTATTGATCTGTGGGTGAGATAATTTATACATCGAGAAATTGAGAAATTAAGAGTACGTGACAGGCTGACTGGAACTTATTTATTTTGCAATGTTCTACTGCAGTTATTAAAATTTTAAAATGGCATCCAATTTTAGTACAAAATGAAAAACGACTATGTACTCAAATGACCTAGAAATCTATTTAATCAATATATTCGTAATAAGCAAATCAACTGAACAAGTAAGGAGTAATGCAGATCAATTAAATATTATTAAAATACTATATTTAAGTTGTAATTAAAAAAAAAAAAAAACTTGTTTGTTATCGTGTATAAAACGGTAACTCGCCAAAAAATTGCATACTTACAAACAATTAACTGATATATTTAGTTCAGTTAATTATAAATCGGAAATGATGTAGAACGTCGTCTGCATAATGAAAGATGTCTCAGTATATAAATGGCTACAGAAAGACAAACAGATGAAATTGAAAGTTGCTGCGAAACGATCGCTAAAACGTGGCTTGTCGAATTTCTCAGAGGTGTTGTGCAAGTAGAAGTTGTATTATATGTAATAACTAGCCGGGCCCGCGGCTCCGCTCGCGAGGACTTGATTCACTACTATCGCCACTGCTTATTCCTTATGTTACCCAACGTAATAAAATATCTCCCATTATTTCTCCTTATCTCCCAATATTTCTCCTTATTTCCCATTATCTCTACATAATTTCCATTATCTAGGCTTATCTCTGCTCATCTCCCATTATTTCTCCTTATCTCCCATTATTTCTCCTTATCTCCCATTATCTCACCTTATTTCCCATTATCTAGGCTTATCTCGACTTATCTCCATTATTTCTCCTAATCTCCCATTATTTCTCCTTATCTCCCATTATCTCACCATAACTCCCATTATCTAGACTTATCTCTGCTTATCTCCCATTATCTCTCCTTATCTCCCATTATTTATACTTATCTCCCATTATCTCACCTTATCTCCCATTATCGAGGCTTATCTCGACTTATCTCCCATTATTTCTCCTTATCTCCCATTATCTCACCTTATCTCCCATTATCTAGGCTTATATCGAATTATATAGAACGTATGTATAAACTTATAAAAGCACGTAAATCGGATAAGTGGTTCTCGAGTGATAAGCTCACTAACGGACAGACAGACAGACAGAGAGACGTAGCATTTTATATATATTGTATTCTTTGCTACATGATATTGTTCCATTTTTAATGCTTTAGGGAGTGTATTGCAAGAGAATGCGCTAGCGGTAAACTGTTCTCCGACTTGATTCACTATTATCTTCACTGCTTATTCCTTACCTGTCACCTAACAAAATATATCCTATAACCTGGCCAGAGAACATACGTATGTTTAAAAAAAAAACACGTAAATCGGATAAGTGGTTATCCAGTGATAAGCACAGTAACGGACGGACAGACAGACAGACAGACAGGCAGACGGGCAGAGAGACATTGCATTTTATATATATTATAGATATTCTCTGCTACATAATATTGTTCCATATTTAATGGTTTGGACTGTGTATTGCAAGAGAACGCTCTAGCGGCAAACTTCGTCCGACTTCATTTACTATTATTATCACTGCTCATTCCTTATGCTAGCTATCGTAATAAAATATAGCCTATAACCTGGCCGGAGAATATATGTATGTTTTAAAAAAAAAGTACGAAAATCGGATAAGTGGTCCTCCAGTGATAAGCGCACTAACGGACAGACAGACAGACAGAGATACGTTGCATTTTATATATATTATAGAAGTAATAAAATATATACCTATAACCTGGTCAGAGAACATATGTATGAATTTAAAAAATCACGTAAATCGGATAAATGGTTCTCGAGGGATAAGCGCATTAACGGACAGACAGACAGACAGACAAACATTGCATTTTATATATATTATAGATATAGATTATTATTATTATATAACCTGGCCAAAGAATATATGCATGAATTTAAAAAAAGACGGGTAAATCGGATAAGTAGTTCCCGCGTGATAAACGCACTAATAGACAGACAGACAGAGACATTGCATTTTATATATATTATAGATTATACATTACAGATATTCTTTGCTACATAATATTGTTCCATATTTAATGATTTAGGCTGTGTATTGCAAAGGCACAGCGCTAGCGGCAAATTTATTTCCGACATCATTCACTATTTTACGTCACTGCTCATTCCTTATGCTACCTATCGTAATAAAATATAGCCTATAACCTGGCCAGAGAACATATGTATGTTTTAAAAAAAAAGTAGGTAAATCGGATAAGTGGTTCTTCAGTGATAGGCGCACTAACGGACAGACAGACAGACAGACAGACAGACAGACAGACAGACAGAGAGACGTTGCATTTTATATATATTATAGATATAGATAGGGAATATTATGCAAGGCATCTATAAGAAACTTGACGACGCACATTTTAACTATCCCTCTGTAGCTAGTCGGCTTCGTTTTGCTACGACATTTTATTCCACATGTTTGTCATACTGTATCGATAGCTACAGTTTCTGTGCCTGTGCGAAATATAAAAATAAATAATCGGTCAAGTGCAAGTTGAACTTGCGCTATTAATGTTCCGTGAGATGAAATAAAAATTTTTGTTATGTAGGTATAAAATGACTAGTGACTTTACAAAACACACCCCAAAATGAGTTTTCAACAAAGTTTGTTTCCGATCTATACTGAAAACTGATAACCTTGAAATTTTTTTTTTATATATGTGATAAATTATTAAAGTTAATGCACTCGTGATAATTTTTGTTCAATCTACACCCCGTTGAGACTATTCCAGAATTTTTTCAAAATTTTTAGATCAGTACTTTTCGAGATAAACGGTAGCGGACAGTGATTTTTCACAATTTTTTCAAAATAATACAAAGAAAAGTGTGCGCATGTAAGACATTATAAATATTTTTGAACTGGTGTTTTTACAAGCTTTCATTTGACACCCCACTCGATAACCTAGTAAAAATTTTTTTTTTCACAAAACTAACACCTTAAGTCAAAATTTAACTTTCAAAACTACACGGCTCTGATGAGGCCATTAATTTCTATATTAGTACTAAATTTCAACTTTCTACGTTGAATAGTTTCGGAGAACATTGGGTGTGACAGACGGACAGACAGACGGACGGACAGACACCGAAGTGATTCTATAAGTGTTCCATATGGAACACTAAAAAATATATACATGAAGGCTTCGTGCCTATTGCCTTCTTTAATGTCCTGTGTCGTTATTTTTTGTTATAGAGTATAGTCATTTATTTTGTCTAGTAAAGTACCCTGAGGTAAATATAAATCATGAAACATAGTTATTTTATTTATCACTTAGTAAGGGATATCACAGTTTTCAGACATAAAAAAATTGGTGAGATTATTGACCCTGTACTTTCCTTGAAAATACAACCTGTAAAATCAATATAGATTTATTAAGATTACTCTAAATCACATCCATATTTATTTTTATTAAGATTAGAAATGATTCTTCGAAAAAATCTGAAAAGGACATATAGCTTGAAGTAAAATAACCCGTCTGACTTCCTCCCCCATCCCTTAATCTTCATGATATTCGAGTACAAATAATATGGCTTAGAGTTTGATAATTAAACCAACCAAGAACCAGAAAAAAATTACTTAAATTTATTGAAACTGTAAAATATATCGATCCGCCTTTCTCAAAAATGATATCGTTCTAAAAATTCAATTTTAAGTATTGTATGTATACAACATTTGAAATCGACAACTCATTTTGTTCGAGAGTTCATGCTCTAGGGGCCCCAAAACGTAAATATGGTAATAAGTTTTGAAAGCGGAAATGAAACAAGATGAATTAGTGAGTCGAAATACATTTATTCTTCATTAGAATCTCCTTTAAGCTCAACAGATTTCTTCCAGCGATTTTTCAACTCGTCCATTGTTACAAATCGCCGCACCAAATCAGTTTTATTCTTTCTGAAACGAGCCAAATGATGTTTAGAAAGTTTCTCTCGAGTGTGTTTTTGATCCAATGCGCAACTGCGGCTACCATCTTGTGAATAGCTTTCTTATACCCAGAACATTCGTTACTGTACTGATCCATATGAGATGCCTATAGCCTCCACTAAATCATCTATGGTTAATTAACGGTCTTCCATAACCATATTTTATATTTGCGCAACATTTCTTCAGTTGTTGCAGTTTTTGGACGTCCTGAACGTAGAACATCATTGACACTTGTACGACCACGTTTAAACTCTAGAGTCCATCTATGAACAGTTGGAAGGGAAGGAGCAGATTCCTTTAATACTTTTACTAACCTTGCATGGATTTCAGTTGCCGACGAACTTTCCAAAACAAATAATTTTATAATTGAACGATATTTGATTTTTTTTTCATTTTTAAAAAATACTGAAACACGTCTACTTTAGCCACCTTATAACCACCGTTATAAAGCAGGTGAAACGATTTAAGACAGTGAGAATGAATTCACTCTAAGAGCCGAACCGAGACTGAGCGAAAGGGCACTGAACAATTGGCCTAGAGATAGAACCATTACCAAATGGCAAAGAGAATGGGAGATGAGCGAAAAAGGTAGGGTGACACTGCTTTGTTCCGGAAATCACTAAAAGACAGAATTTATATATTCGCTTTAACCTAAAATTAACTCAAATATTAACAGGGCATGGACGATTTGTAACCCATTATGGGAGAATTGTCAAAACGGCAAACTTAAAATGCCGAGATTGCACGCAAATGGAAGACGACGATGACGGGCCGCTACATAGGATATACTCGTATTACTGTGACTTCTTCAGAGAAGCCAGAAACAGACTAAAGAAGATGCTAGATGTTGAGGACGTAAACGACATGCACCGAGCACGTTACTAGAAGAACTTTCTAAAAGAGAAAAGATCGAAACCTTAGAAGACTTCGTTCCGACTGTGGTGCTCCGCCTATAGCCGGAAATGTAAATTTTATAATTTTTTTGTTGAGCCAAAATAGATTATAAGAAGTTAGTATTAGTATTAGACTTTAGATTTAATGAAAATTTTGAATTCAATGAAAATTTTGTATTCAATGAAAGTTGTTACTTATAAATAAATAAATATCTTTGGTTTGCATATTCAGAGTAATAGATCTGCGCAAAGCCCAATAAACCATTCTGGCCAGCATAATAAATGTATTAATTACGTACAAGTATTTCACTAAGTACAAGTATCTCAAAAGTATAATGGGGGTTGTAGGTACCCAGGGACAGAGTTTAAGGAAGGTCATAATAACAAATAGTTACATGAATATGTAAACTATATTCAGAATAAAATCGAAAGAGGAATAAAAAGTAATTAAATTCGATTAAAATTATTGTAGTAAGAAGGGGCACCGCCGGAGCTCCCTTCAGGAACCGGCGGTGGTGTGTGAGATGTGGGACCCCCCTTCGATTTTTTTTTTTAGCCACCTGATAAACAATGAATTACTTGACAGATCGACTTGAAACATAGGGTTGTGTTCAAACGGCAGATGAAGCTTCGAAACTGTGTTCAATATTTGGTTCACGTGATTCTCCATAGGTGTCGCTTCCAAAACTTATTGACTGACCTGATTAAATGCAAGACCTTTAGATTGAGAATTTTTTTACAAATACATCATTTCTCTTAGCAAGGAAGTAAAAACAAAAGTGTTTCTTTTGTTCCGAGTGTTAATTAGTTTAAAATCGAGTTTATTAAAATAAGGGATAGTATCTATATGAATTAAATCCTTGATTTGTTTTCGAAATATTTACTTGACTCAAGTCTTGCTCAAGTCCAATGGTATTATATCAACTTAATAAGTTCATAATAAGGTCAATATAAGGTTAATGTAAGGTCTTTCCAATTTCATTATTAACAAACTAGCTAGGGTTAAGCCCTTTAACTACTATTACATAAGCCGAAATACATGGGTATACAGTTTAGGTCTTAAGATGTTAGTAACCTAATTAATTTATCCTAGGTAAGAGTTTTATTTAAATGAGATGAAAACTTAAGGACGTTCCCAAGGAACAGTTGTGCTCAACTTATCATGCGTACAATAAAAAATAGTTGAGGCGCAGTGCGCTCTTTCGCCTCGTCCCAAATACAAAAGTAATCCCACTGCGTCGTTTTTCGGATCGGCAACGTTACATTCTTACTCTAATCGAGACACAAGTTGTTTATGTTGGGTTTTAACGTTTTGGAGTATTTTTCGAGGTTACGTTTATATTGGAGATTTTTAATAGTGTATAAATAATGACTTCGCGATTAAAGAATGTTAAAAAAACTGCTGAAAAAATAAATGTAGCATTAGCAAGTATGTCTAATGCCAAAAACAGGAATTTCAATCAACAATCAATGAAATAGTTTAATCTAAAATTTCTGATGAGAATGGTATAGTTTCATTGAGAGAGTTAGCTAGAAATCTGAAATGCACCGGCTGCAGAAGTCTTTTAGATATGGAAAAATTGAGTGATTTCAAAAGGGAAGGGCTTCATTCAAAGTTCAAAATAAAATGTGACAACTGTACAGGGTGAGTCAACGATAGAGTAAAGCTCATTATCTTATTTGTTTCGGGAATGACGAAAAAATGTTAAATACAATAGTGTTGTAGTGAATGTTAAGGTGCATAGTTTAAAGTATACAGGGTACTTCAAAAAAGTGTGGCCGATATAACATATGTTTTTTTAAATGGAACATCCTATTTTCTAATTTATTTTTAACTTCTGCATAAAATTTTATAACTTTTTTATAAGTAATGTTATATACCTAAACCTAGTAGTTTTTCTAATATTTAAATTTTTTAAAAAAAATACTAGTTTTCAGTTTTGTAAAAAATTGCCAGTAGCGCCATTGTTTCTGAAGGTGGAATATTCATAATTGGTACGAGCGTTCTATAGAGATGAAAAAAAAATATATATCTAAAGAAATTTGAGTTACAGGGTGTTCAAAATAAATTTATGCATTTCGACTACTTTAAATTGAAAAAATCTCAAATTTTTTAAATGGCACACCCTGTATATTATTATTTTTTCTGATAGATTTTACAAAACCCTCCAACTTTTATTAAGTATGTCGTATACCTATTTCTATTAGTTTTCCATTTATTTTGAATTTTTCAATTTTTACCCTTGATTTTGATACAGTTACACTATGACATCATGGTTGCCGAGGTAAAAGTACCCTAACAGACGTATACCATCTAGAAAGTGCTTAATAGAACTGTTTAATGGAGATTTTACTTCATGTTAAAGATGATCCCCAGGTCAGCAGCCGTCAACTAGCTGACTTATCTGACACATCCCAATCTACGGCTAATCGCACCACGAGAAAATACAAATATCATGCCTTTCATATAGAACTACACCAAGAACTTCAAGACCGTGATTTTGAACGACGAGTAAACTTTTGTACCACCTAGAATGGAGCAATAGAGGCCGATCCAAATTTTTTATCCAAAATAATGTTTTCTGATTTCTTTGCAGTAATGGAGCAGTTAACAGCCATAACATGCATTATTATTCAACAATTAATCCATTTTCGGCCAGGGAAGTTCAAAACCAAAACCATTGGTCATTTAATGTATGGTGTGGAATATTAAATTTTCGAATTATTGGTCCATATTTTTTCCGCGAACCGCTTAACGGGCTTAGATATCTAAATTTTTTGCAAAACGAATTACCCCAGCTTCTTGAAAAAGTTGATAACTTTGAAAGGGAACAAATGTGGATTTAACAAGACGGAACTCCTGCCCATTACCACCGGGAAGTTCGGGAATTTTTAAACGATCTTTACCCACAAAAATGGATCGGTAGGGATGGATTCATTCATTGGCCCCCTCAATCATGTGACTTAACATCTTTAGACTTCTTTTTGTGGGGTTACATTAAAGATCGTGTTTATGTGAATCTCCCTATAACACCAGTAGATATGGAAAATAGGATACGGGATGCGTGCAGGACAATAACGCCTTTTATGCTAAGGAAAGTGAAGGAAAATATAGTAAAACGACTAAACATGTGTATTCAAGTAGACGGGCATGTTTTGGAATATTTATTACGTCATAATAATTAATCATTAGATAAGTTAAACTATATTAAAATTATTAACTATTTGTTTAGGTTTTCACAATAGCGTAAGTGTATTAAAAACAAGGGTAAAAATTGAAAAATTCAAAATAAATCGAAAACTATTAGAAATAGGTATATGACATACTTAATAAAAGTTGGAGGTTTTTGTAAAGTCTATCAGAAAAACTAATAATATACAGGGCGAGCCGTTTAAAAAATTTGAGATTTTTCATTTTAAAATAGTCGAAATGCATAAATTTATTTTGAACACCCTGTAGCATCTAACTCAAATTTCTATACATATATCTTTTTTTTTTATCTCTATAGAACGCTCGTAGCAATTATGAGTATTTCACCTTCAGAAACAATGGCGCTACTGGCAATTTTTTACAAAACTGAAAACTAGTATTTTTTAAAAAAAAATTGAAATATTAGAAAAACTATTAGGTTTAGGTATATAACATTATTCATAAAAAAGTTATAAAATTTTACGCAGAATTTAAAAATAAATTAGAACACAGGATGTTCTACTTAAAAAAACGTATGTTACATCGGCCACACTTTTTTGAAGTACCCTAACATTCCCTAAAACTATTATTTTTAACATTCTTTCGTCATTCCCGAAACAAATGAGATAATGAATTTTACTCTATCGTTGACTCACCCTGTACTAAATGTATTTAGTAAATACTGGAATGATAAAAAACCAAGTCTCTGATAATAATTAATATGCTACCCATTTATGTTGAATGAGGTACATGCATTTATTAAAATCAGCTGTGCCTTGATGGTATTTTGAACTTCTCGCGCAGTGCGACATTGCCAATCGCGAACTTTCAACAGTTTTTATAAAAAAACGAATATCGCTTGCTACAATTTTCTTTACAGAAAAATATTTGTTATATTTTTAATTATTGATTAGTTTTTCAAACAATCATAAGAAAATTACCATTGTTATATAACAAAACATCCGTTTCAACATAGGTCGTCGTAGGGTTCGTATGTTAAAAATGCAAATTTTACAAATTTAGTGCCGTAAGGAGTATTGAAATTTTTTCTTCGTACAAAGGACACTAATAAATAAATAAATTTTCTCGATAATCCTACGAAAATTTATTTTCTTGAGAACTTCCTTAAGAGGTCTGAGATTTATGATATTTCATTTACAGTATGGAACTTAAGATATTTGAAACCTAAGAGATTTTATTTGATTATTGACTATGACAATGTAATAGCTCTATTAGATAAATGTGTTAATTACAAGAAAGAAACCGTTTTTCCAAATAATAGAATTTTCAATTTTGATGCAAACGTTTTTAAATAATGAACGTAGGCGCTGTGTACAATTGCAGAAACGTGAGGTAATTTTCATGAATTGAAATATTTGGAAAACGAAATTTGTTAAATTTTATGAGGATACTTGGCAGGTATCCAACATACACGCTTTATATTCGAACGATATTTTCAATTTTAAATAGAAAATCTTGTAACTCTGTGATAACACGAACTTTTAACTACACTTCGACAAAAACGATTTTCGGTACGTAGATTAATTTATTTTTTCCCATTTTTAATCCCCTCTAGTCTCTAAATTTAACAAGTTTTAGCTGTTTTCATAATTATTCCCAAGTCCAGTATGTTAATTGTGATTAATGCATAAAGTTTGATAAAATAAATGGAAATGGGTGGTACTAATAAAATTACTTTATGTGCATGCGAAATTCTCATTTAAAGTTTTAGCTGAAAAATAAATAACAATGCACTTTATTTTAGCTTAAGTAAAACAAGTAAGACCTCTATTTTATAATATTTTATTTGCTTTGACGTTTGCGAGAAAATTAAAATAACCTTAAAAAAATTGCATTTCTTTAGGTTATGGGGTCAAAAAAGCATGTTTCTTATATTCGATAGTTTATTGGTTTATCTGCTTGTCTATTTTGCTGCTTACCTGCTTGCTTGCCTATCTGTCTGTCTGTTGTGTATACGTTTATCTATTGTTGCGATAATTCTGCTTGATTTGACTAGTTCCTTGTTGCTTATTATCAAAATTGTATACTTTAGCAGCAAGTAATCTTTATAAAAGAGCGAGAAAGGAGGTAAGAAGAGGTAGCTTTGACTACTACATTGTATATTAGTATCAGCTTTTTGAGGTCGAGGTTGTGTTCAGTACCTGTAATCTGTTTTAAATTTGAATCTCCCTAAAAATTTGCCTAAGATATACATCTTTATTTTGACGAAGGCAACGTATTACCGAAATGTAAATATGTCTACATCTATATATATATATATATATTAATAAAAGAAACGTCTCTCTGTCTGCCCGTTAGTGCGCTTATTACTCGAGAACCACTTATCCGATTTACGTGTTTTTTTTTTCAATTCATACTCTGACTAGGTTTAAGTATATATTTTGTTACGTTAGGTAATATAAGGAATAAGCAGTGACGATAAGAGTGAAAATGTGGAAAAAAGTTTGCCGCTAGATCGCTCTCTTGCAAAAGAAATCTCAAGAATGATTCTGTAGTCCACGCGAGCGAAGCCGCGGGTACAGCTAATAAAATATATATAACCAAGAAAGTCCAAAAAAATGTTTATTATGTAACACGTAGGCTGAAAAGTTGTTGGTCTAGCTACTTAAAACACATTTTTTTCCAAAATTCGACTTTATTTATCAATAGAGCGATACAATCAGTTCAAGGCTTTTCTAATATTTCTGTACCTTTCTTGTAGAAGGATTTGTCTTCGTCTTCAAAATAGGCCTCAATTTCGGAGAAAATTTCTTCATTAGAGTCAAATCTTTTTCCTGCGACTATTTTTTTGAAGTCTGCGAATAGATAATAGTCACTGAGGACCAAATCTGATGGATGAGGAAGCAATTCGAACTTCAATTTATGCAATTTTGCCATCGTAACCATTGACTTGTGACACGGTGCATTGGCTTGATGAAAGGGCAGTTTTTTCTTGTTCATTTGAGGCCGTTTCTTTGTGATTTCTACCTTCAAACGCACCAATAACTTTATATAATATTCGCTATTGATGTTTTTTTCCCATTAACACGTTGTTGTTTTTGGCCCACTGTGAGCAAACGCGATACTCATTTTGAACAGAGCTTTCTCACGCACAAATTTTCATGGAAAATATGACCAATACGTTCTTTTGATAGTTTTAGGGTGTCAGCTATCTCATGCAATTTCACTTTACGGTCGTCCAAAACAATTTTGTAGATTTTTTTTTTATGTTTTCCGGTGTAACCACTCATTTGGGCGTCCAGGACGTCCAGCATCATTGCTTTGCTTGAACGGTATTTTTTTCCCATCAAAAAACAGTGTTTAATCAACACACAAAATTCGATTTTTTCAATTGTTTTGAAAATATCGAAAGTAGCGTCACTAAAACCACTGTAACTTGTAAACTAATTGTCGAAATGTCACTAAATTTTGATACTTATCGTTTAAGGGTTGGTATATATATATATATATATATATATATATATATATATATATATATATATATATATATATATATATATATATATATATATATATATATATATATATATATATATATATATATATATATATATATATATATATATATATATATATATATATATATATTATAGTAGTGTGTAGAGATCCACGAATTGAGAAATGTGTTTCTTGACGTATCCGGGTGTACCATTCGTTAGTCAGTATTGTTTTGACGGTGTAAAGTCGTAGATGTTTCGCCAAGGTCTCATTTGGTATTATCAATGCTTATTGCTTGCTGGTCGACGGTAAACTGTTTACCGTCGACCAGTAAGTATTAATAATGTCAAAAAGATAAACAAAATTACTATAAATAGTCGAATGACTATCATCACCTGTAAATTTTTGTTCAGTAGCTTAGACTATTCAGGGATAAAAAAATTGGTAAGGAAATTTACCCAGTACACCTTTAGATGCAGCTCTAGAAGAAACACTAAATTCGACATTTTCACACTAAAGATTAATTTAATTCTAGTATTAAAACTCGGTATTTTACATATAAGCCGAAATATTAAAAACAATATAGTTTTTAGATTTCTAGTGTCCCGAAAAAAAAAAAAAAAAAACGTTATATATTTTACCATTTTATATTATATATTTATGTTGGAAATTTGTCTATTAATGCAACCAAAATCCAGAAAGAAATCTAACAATGCTTTCAATATTTAACAATCTCCATACTTTCCGCCCTCTTACCCTGTTAAAAATTCTAATTAACGAAAAAGTAAATTACAGTTTAGATTACCTGGACTTCAAAAATTCTGAAAAAGGCCTATAGTACAATAAATACGAAGTCACCCTTCTAACTCTTTCCTCGCCTCTTTAACTCCTTATATGATTGACTATAAATAGTTGTGCTTAAATTTTGTTTATTATGTCACCAAAAACCTAACAAAAGTTTCGTAATACTATTTAAAATATTTAAAAACCCCTTTAAATTGGAAGTAATAAAAATAATTTTATTTTTTGATTTTTCTACGAGAATCCTAAAACGTGCATATAACATGATATACCCCTCTATTTTTCCCCCTACTTCTTTAACCTCTGATCTGTTTATATTTATGCATAAAATTTATTTATTATCTCAACTATAGGTTTCTTCTCTGCTTAAAGTATTATATAGGAACCTAAATTTCTCGTCGTCTAGGAAGCCAAAACTTGAAGAGGAGGAAAAATCTCGGAGAGTGTTTTTTTCACGAATACGGTACTTCCCTTTGGAAGGAAAGAACAAATTACTACTTTATATTTAGTCCCTGTCAGAAAAACATTTGCAAATTATCTGTTTTTAAAGCTGAAATTTTAAATTGAAACTTTCGTAGGATATCATATATTTTTGTATTTATGGCAGAAGTATTAGGTAAACACATTTTTTTGTAATAATAATATAAGTAAATATTATCAACTAATATCATCTATTCAATTCAATAATATGGTAATACGAAAACTTAAATAACTCTTCATTGGTAGAATTCAGCAAATTTTATCCAATTAATAAACATTATTTTTAGCCTGCTGATTTTTTTAGAGTTTACTTTGTGTTTCTTTCAAAATTAAGATGAAAGAACTTTAACAGTTCAAATAAAGAGACGAACGGTGCTTAAGCTTAAAATATTATTTTTCTTTTCGAACTTACGTCCATACGAAATACAAAATTCAGGAACTACTTATTCAACAAACTTTTTAAAGCTTCTTGTAATATGAAATATTTTAACTATTTCATGTTATTTAATTTAATTATTTATGTTGCATAGATAATAAAATATGAGAAAGGTATTTATAACGACAGAAGAACCTGTTTTTAATGATGAATTTGAATGGACAGACAAGCATGGTCAAGTATACGATTTGTTTTTGTCTAGATAAAATAAAGACTTGTTTTACCAAGTTATAGTACTAGTTAAATTCAATAACTTCGCCAAGTATAGTTTATACAAATATTTTGAAAAAGCAGTTTAAAAAAATAACCTATGTACTTATAACGTACTGATTTACGATTAAAATCGTCTTATCTTTGGCTTAATGGAAATAAATATTTTTACTTATTTATTTTTCTCAGAAAGTAATGAAGAGAAAACCCTAAAGTGAACATTGATTTTCTTTGTCAGAAAAACATTTGCAAATTATCTGTTTTTAAAGCTGAAATTTTAAATTGAAACTTTCGTAGGATATCATATATTTTTGTATTTATGGCAGAAGTATTAGGTAAACACATTTTTTTTGTAATAATAATATAAGTAAATATTATCAACTAATATCATCTATTCAATTCAATAATATGGTAATACGAAAACTTAAATAACTCTTCATTGGTAGAATTCAGCAAATTTTATCCAATTAATAAACATTATTTTTAGCCTGCTGATTTTTTTTAGAGTTTACTTTGTGTTTCTTTCAAAATTAAGATGAAAGAACTTTAACAGTTCAAAAAAAGAGACGAACGGAGCTTAAGCTTAAAATATTATTTTTCTTTTCGAACTTACGTCCATACGAAATACAAAATTCAGGAACTACTTATTCAACAAACTTTTTAAAGCTTCTTGTAATATGAAATATTTTAACTATTTCATGTTATTTAATTTAATTATTTATGTTGCATAGATAATAAAATATGAGAAAGGTATTTATAACGACAGAAGAACCTGTTTTTAATGATGAATTTGAATGGACAGACAAGCATGGTCAAGTATACGATTTGTTTGTGTCTAGATAAAATAAAGACTTGTTTTACCAAGTTATAGTACTAGTTAAATTCAATAACTTCGCCAAGTATAGTTTATACAAATATTTTGAAAAAGCAGTTTAAAAAAATAACCTATGTACTTATAACGTACTGATTTACGATTAAAATCGTCTTATCTTTGGCTTAATGGAAATAAATATTTTTACTTATTTATTTTTCTCAGAAAGTAATGAAGAGAAAACCCTAAAGTGAACATTGATTTTCTTTGTAAAGTAAAACAATGATAGGATTAATATTGTTGAATTTGCAATGTTCGGAGATTCTACTTCAGTTTAAAATATTTTGTATTATGTGATTACATAGTCGCGTCTCTAGTGTATTGAAGCATAGCCCCCATTTGTTTGCTCGGTTAATAACAGATACCGAAATACTAATATCCTTACGTAACATATACAAAGTGTCAAATCAAAATATTTATTGCCAGCGAATTTTATTGATTGCTGGCCAACGTATTGGTATTAAACCTTATATAGTATTTATACATAACACATGGGCTGAAAAGTCCCGGGCCTAACACATAGATGGCGCTAGTTTTATTGCAGTCACCTTTTTTTCAGTTAACACTAACCTTCAAAAGACAGCTGTTAAAAATTTCATGATATTCTATTCATTAGTTTGTGAGTTATTGTGCTAAGAGTGACGCTACTTTTGTTATTTTCAAGACAATGGATCAAAAACAATTTCGTGTTTTAATTTTACACTGCTTCTTGATGGGAAAAAATACCGTTCAAGCGAAGCAATGGCTTGAAAAGTGTTATGGGGACTCCGCTCCATCAGAAACAACAATAAAACGTTGGTTTGCTGACTTCAAACGTGGTCGTAGAGACACCGATGATGCAGAACGCAGTGGACGTCCAAATGAGGCGGTAACACCAGAAAACATAAAAAAAAATCCATAAAATCGTTTTGAATGATCGAAAAGTGAAGTTGCGTGAGTTAGCTGACATCGTAAAGATAACAAAAGAACGTGTTGGCTTTATATTGCATGAGCATTTGACTATGAGAAAGCTCTGTTCAAAGTGGGTGCCGCGTTTGCTCACTGTTGATCAAAAACAAGAACGTGTTGATGATTCTGAGCAGTGTTTGGCCATGTTTAAAACGTAACAAACCGGAATTTTTGCGTCGATATGTGACAATGGATGAAACATGGATCCATCACTTCACTCCGAAATCAAAACGATCGTCATCTGAGTGGACAGCAACTGGTGAACCTCGTCCAAAGCGCCCGAAAGCACAACAATCGGCTGGAAAGGTTATGGCCTCGGTATTTTGGGTTGTGCGTGGTGTAATATTCATCGACTATCTTGAGAAAGGAAATACCATCAACAGTGAATATTATATAGCGTTATTGGAGCGTTTGAAGGCCGAAATTGCAAAGAAACGACCGCATATGGCAAAGAAAAAAATTTTGTTTCATCAAGACAACGCACCGTGTCACAAGTCAATCAAAACAATGGCAAAACTACATGAATTGAACTTCGAATTGCTCCCACATCCACCGTATTCGCCAGATTTGGCTCCCAGCGACTACTGGCTGTTCGCAGACCTGAAAAAAAAATGCTCGTTGGTAAGAAATTTCGCACGAATGAAGAGGTTATCCCTGAAACTGAGGCCTATTTTGAGGCAAAAGATAAATCGTTCTACAAAAGTGGTATTGAAATGTTAGAGCGGGGCGCTGGAATGATTGCGTTGCTCTTGATGGAGATTACGTTGATGAATAAAGCTAATTTTGAACCAAAAAAAACCGTGTTTTCTTTGTTAGGCCCGGGACTTTTCAGCCCATGTGTTATACATGTTTTATTTAATAGTAAAAAGAAATAAAGAAAAGAAAAGGTTTCAATTTCATTTTTGACATTTCTTTGAGATAAATCAACCTCCCTTAAGGTTACATATCACAAAAATTTTGATTTATTTTTGTATGTGGTAAAAAAATAAAAATGTTTTTACTCAATATAAATTGTACGGAAGAATGCCTAGTTCAACTGTAGAAACTTACTAAGCCCTATAATATGAAGTTCCTAATGCTGAGCGTGTAATCTACAACACTTTGTTTAAGATATTCAGCCAAAATTTTAGAAAATTTTGACGCGTTGAAGTAGAAATGGAAATTAACAATTTTAAGAAAAATTTCAAAAATCATTAGAAACTAAAAAAATTTATAATAAACATAAGAAAATTGACCATGTATTTTCTTTGCTTTGTATATGATCAAACAATAATATTAATTTTGCATTGTATAAGATAAGATTAAAAAAATTGATGAAATACAAACATGCAGTTGCAAACTAACTACTACATGAAAAACTCGTATACGAAGCCACCTCTCAAAGCCACCCCACTCCTTTAAGTCTTTATATGTTTGAGTACAGATAATTTTTTCTCTAAAGCGATACCGCTCAAAAACTATAGAATCCTTTCCCATTTCATGATTGTAAGTGTATTAAATTTAAAATCAATAATTCCTTGGAGAGTTATAGTGCCAGGAGATGTAACGATATGTTTTTCGTGACCTAAACGCATTAAAATGTGAAAAAATACAAAATTTTTTATTTGAATACATCTTCTTTTAGAAATGAAAGTAAAATCGACAAAATAAGCCCTATAAGCGAATCAAGGCCGCCTGACAGGCGGCCTTGATTCGCTGGAACATCGAAGAACGGTTGGCGACTTGAGCCTATTCTACAAGTATTTTCATGGAAAGTGTTCGAAGGATATGGCCTGCTTAATTCCTCCCAGAGCGGTGCATGTTAGAATTACACGTCGCGCTAATACTTCACATCCCTATGAGGTTCAGCTTGTTACTCCTCGTACAACGCTTTTCAAGCAATCTTTTATATGGAGAACATCATTCCTTTGGAATAATTTGTCCAGGACTGTGTTTCCCACCCAGTACAATATACAGCGATTCAAGAACAACGTGAATCGCTTTCTCCGCACACGTGTCGCTCTTGTAGCGCTTTAGGGACTTCCCTGTAGCACGTGTGCTAGACCCATAAACAAAATGGAGTTTTTAATGTTGAGCGTGTCATTTACAACAATTTATTTAAGACATTCAGCAAAAATTTTAGAAAATTTTGGCGAGTTGAATCATAAATGGAAATTAACAATTTTAAGAAAAATTTCAAAAATCACTAGAAATATGTATAAAAAATGATAATAAACATAAGGAAATTGCCAATGCATTTTTTTGCTCTGTGTATGATCTAACAATAATATTGACTTTGCATAGAATTGTGCACATCGTGTTCAATTTTTTCTTAAGGCAAAATTTTTTTAAATAATAATAAAAAATCGATGAAACATTAACACGCAGTCGCAAAGTAACTACTGAGTATGACTAACAAACTAAACAAACACTCAATATAGGCCTTACAATTCGGTATTCATAGATAAAAAACATGGTTGAATATTAATAACGAAAAAAAAAATTGAACAGAGAAAATGTTTCAGAGAACTGAAACCTGATTTTTTTACATAATTTTCATGTTTCTCTGCTTCAAGAACTCTGGAAAGGACGTATAACATGAAATATACGAAACCACCTCTCAAATTCACCCCACCCCTTTAAGTCTAATATGTTTGAGTATAAATAATTTTTTTGTCTAAGCGATGGCGCTCAAAAACTATAGAATCCTGTCCTACTTCAATATTATAAGTGTATTAAATTTAAAATCAATATTTCTTCGGAGAGTTATAGTGCCAAGAGATAGAAGGAAATGCAACGATATGTTTTTCGTGACCTAAATGCACTAAAACGTGAAAAAATACAAAAGTCTCTTATATGAATACAATATCTTCTTTTAGGAATCAAAGTAAAATAGACAAAATAAGTACAGGGGTAAGAAAAGTCCATTGAATAGAAAATGCATATTAGGACGCGGATCTATCTATGTTTAAAATTTGAGAGTATATATTGTTTAGAACAATGCCAGCTATATTATTTGCTATATTTCCTGTATAACTTGTAAATAAGTATTTCCCACAAAGGGTTGAGAAAATTATCAGTTACACCGATTTACACACTAATTATTATATGTTTCTATTAATTGTTTGCTAGTTTATTATTGTAAGGATATCAAAATTTGTGTCAAATAGAGAAACAAACTAGCAGACTTGTGGGTGTGGGCTATTTAGGTCATAGTGTGTTAAATGATAAAGCGCGTAACACTAGTAATAACAATTTCTAAAGGGTTAATGTCAATTATTGGCCTTTATATTTTTTTTTTACTTGCCGTTTACAAAACCTGCAAAAGCAAAATCTAATTAAACGAAACAGCATTAGTAAAAACAGTAAAACCCTGTTTTCACACTAATTGCACCAACCTCGTCATACTCTCATAAACATTTTATTAATATGGTATGCAGGTTGGCTTACGTAAAAATAAGCCTCGATTAGTCATATCCATGCAAAGTGGAATCAAGTTGGATTTTAAAAATAAACTTTTTAATTTGCCGCAACTAGGTAGGCAGTGCTGGTTTTTACGTGGGTAGGCCAAATCGTGCATAAAGCATAAGCGTAGTCATAGGGGAAAACGTAAAATTAAAATAATGAAAGAATTACTATTGGCAAGGGACTGACGAACATTTACATAAAACAAAAATTTATTTCTCAACCTACTCTACATTGAATTTAATACATTTAGTCCAGCGAGATTCCAATTTTTTTATTTCATCAGAAAAAAAAATTGTTTCCAACTGTGCATAATACTCGTTTATAGCACTTAACCTTGAGGTTAGGAAATAAAAAAATCACCCGTGGAACAGTGAATGGGGAACTATTTCGAAGCCCAGCTCGTGCACTTTTGCCATTGCAATGGCCGAAGTGTAAGCAGGCGTATTGTCTCGGTGAAGGAGCACTTTTTTGTTCGCTAATCTTGGTCGTTTCTGCTTCAACTCACTATGCAAGTCGTCCAATAATATTACGTAATTATCTTTTCTCAATTAGCCAATCATGATGATACTCTTAGAGTCCCAAAAAACGTTGTCATCATCTTTCCCGTCCATAAAACTGTTTTCGCCTTTTTCAGTACACTTTCACCTTCATCAACCCACTGTTTTGATTGCCGTTTTGTCTCCAGGGTATAATGCTGGAACTACGTTTCGTCTGTAGTCAAAAAATGACGACTTCGGCTTGAGCTGCAAGCACGATTTTGAATTGTCCTTCCTCGTGCGTTTTCGTATGGAGTCAACAAACGTGGAACCCATTGCGAACAAAGCTTTTTTATTTTTAGAACTTCATGCAAGATATTATGTATTTCGTTCATATAAGATGCCTGCTATCTTAGCAATCTTAAGAAGCTTAATGCGAAGATCATCCAGTTTTTATCTACCATTTCTTCAGAAGAAACCTCAATCGGGCGTTCTAAACTACAAACTCATCATATACATTTCTGTAAATTTACTACCAATTCTGAGAAAGACTAAATTATAATTTATAAGACTAAGAAAAAGAAAGATGACTACTTAACTACTAGAGCGGACTAGTCTAGTGAACATTTGGGATTTTTACTACAAGTAACTTAGAGCTAGAAACCAAGAAACTTGACACATTCAGAGGAGTGTTGTAGTTGGTCTAGTTATCTATCTACAATAGGCAATCCTAGGTTGAGGTACAGAGGTTATACTTAAGACGTTACCATAAGAGCAACAATAAAGAAAAATATTTTTTTATTAAATTAATGTATTATAATATATGTGTATGTGTTCAGGTAATGATTAATAATCGATGAATTTCAGATTCACCTTAGCACGGTATTTTCATCAGAAGAACAACAAGGTTTATTCTATTATAAAAAATTATACTTACGACATCTAAAAGAATCAAACATGGACATTTCCACCTTAGTTAACATTAGAATTCAGTAGGCTAATGCCTAACTGGGACCATTGAGAATAATTATGACTGACTGTTAATTTAATTTTTTTTGTGATATGCGTGGCAGACTATGGCATTTTACCAAATATATATATATATATATATATATATATATATATATATATATATGTATATATATATATATATATATATATATATATATATATATATATATATATATATATATTTTTGATGTTCCGTTGGTTCGTGTTGTTTGGTATTATCGATGCTGTTTGGCTGCTGGTCAGTGGTACAGTGGTAAACTAAAAGATGCGGGTGCAGTATTTATTCATTGTCTGGACTATGGGTTGTTAGGCATGTTAGATGATTAATTGTGTTTTAATATAAATATACTGAAGCTTGTATTCTGCAACTAAGAATGCAAGGATATTTTTTTGATATCCTGCTTCCTTCTGTCTACAATTTAAGAAAAGAACGACATTTTTTGTTTCTCTTTTTACTTTTGTATTCGAATACGGCAGACAATACTAATTGCCAATATAGACTGTAGTAGAAATTATTATTTTCATTTTATTGTATTTTATCAGACTTGGAAAAAATCTTCGTTCATATAGTAATAGAAATAAATTTAAAGCTAAAAAAGCAAAAAGAAGTGTTGTAGAATCTAAAATAATTTTAATTGGATACTCTATTCATTCAACTCAGACACTAAGTATCCAACAGTCAAAAAATTCCAGCAGTTACTAAATAATAATTATTTGACATAAAATAAAAAAATAATAAACTGAGAGCGGATATAGGCGGAACACAGATGGGATTCAGAAAAGGATAGGATACGCGTGAGACTCTATCTACGTTAAATGTGCTGTTACAGAGTTTCATGAACGTGAATCGGGGACTATACGCTTGTTTTATAGATTTTGAAAAAGTCCTCGATAAAGTCAGGCGTGATCAACTTCAGAAGATCTTTATAAAGAAAAATATATATGACCGAGGTATCCACATCATACGTAAATTGTACTGGCACCAGACAGCTAAGGTGAAAGTTCAAAAACGTAACGACGGATGAGATTAAAATCCGCCGAGGAACGCAACAGGGCTGTATACTGCTACTGTTTAATATCTATAGGGAATATATCTGCCAGGAAGCATTATCTGAACCAGAAGAATGCCTAACAATAAACGGTGAAACCCTGAATAATATAAGATACGCAGATGATACTGTCCTGTTAGCGGAAAGTTTGGAAGACCTACAACTTGTCGAACGACTAAATAAGTTGCGAGAATTGTGAACTACAGATAAACCTCAAGAAAACGAAATTCATGGTGATATCAAAGTAACGAAATATTCAGGGTGATCTCTTGTTAAATGACACGCAGATCGAGAAGGTCAACTATTACAAATAACTGGGGAAATAGTTGACAGACAGCACGCATCAGACAATAGAAATGAGATAGCGAATAGAGTTAGCTAGAGCAGTCTTTAACAAGGATGCTGAGGTCCTCGAATTCTTAAGGTATCGTGGACGGACAGATGACAGATGACCAATAACGAGATTCTCCAACGACTGAACAAAAATCCAGAGTTGATGAACACTATAAAAAGATGGAAGCTTGAATACTTGGGACATGTCATTAGAGGTCAAAAGTATTTACTACTGAGAAACTTTACGCAGGGCAAGACCAAGGAGAAACGTGGGAAAACGAAAAATATTCTGGCTGCATTACCTGCGTGATTGGTATAAGTGTAGTTCAATTGAAATAAATGAAGAAGAAGAAGTAAAAATTGAAGTATTGTAAGATAAAATACAAAAAAATTTCGGAAAGAAATATTAGCATTTAATGAAAACTGTTTGGATTATTATGGTTTTAACTGTACATGTACGTCTTGGCACGACCACTTTGAACACCTGGCAAGAAGCTTCTGGAGAACATAATTGAAACATTGTTTAAAACTACACGATTATAGAGAGTAAAAATTTTATTGGTTTATAAGGCTGATATTCCATTATTATCGTAATACACAGCTTTTAAACAAATACCTATACTCTTCAATGGTTAGATAGGATCTTAATAAATTAATTCCCTGATTTTATATATAATTATAATAAGTTACATAATACACAACAGAAAGTCAGTAAAGTTTTGAGTCGCTGTCGCTGTGTTGGGTTTAATCCAACGTTTTCATAGACAATATCCTCTCTGTGTTTTGAGACCTTGATGCTGATGAAATTAGGACAGTTTATTTTTGATATTTTCCCAAGCGGAATGATGAGAAGTTTTCGTGTTTATATTCTTGTTTGAAACTTCATTTTGTTAAGATTTGTCACCAAATTTCGAATATTTATATTAGATTAATATAGTCAATATATTTGTGAGCTATTAATACTACAAAACAACTGCTTACATAACAATTTAAGAGAAAATATTAATGGAGGATTGGTATGTTAAATAGAGGAACATATTTGTATTTCGAATTATATGTAGGTAGTACTGAACTCGTTAATGAAAATAAAAACTTTTATCATTATTATTAGCGCATGAGAATTGTCAAGTATATTTAACGTAAATAAGGAATTTAGACCTCCTAAATTGGGAAAGATGAAAATGACTCTTTAGGTCATTTTTAAAAAAGTGACATACAACATACATATATATATATATATATATATATATATATATATATATATATATATATATATATATATATATATATATATATATATATCTTATAAAATTGCTATTCTCCAACCTATTTTGTATTTTAAGTAAATATCGATACTAATATTTTTGAAATAATGAGCGTGGTTTTGGATTTCTCATTTTGTAATTTAATTAGGTTTACTGAAAAATGAAAAACCTTCAAGAAAAACGCAAATGGAGATTTACATCTGATCATGTTCCTAAAAGTGACTAGCTCAAGTGGTACAAAAAACTTAATTCTGGAAAAATGGATAATCGATCAGGTATATAAAAAATATTGCGACACAAATATCGGCGTAATTGGGAGCGTAATTTATCGTACGTTTACCGTCATAATATTAAATTACACTAAATAAACAAATTTTATGTCCCGACGTCATTTATTATTCAAGTATCAACACCAGAACGACGTATCTTACATAGTAGATTTATTATACAAAATAGGAAAGAGTAAATATGATATAACTTAACAATTAGCATTGGTCATTAAAGTAGCTGTGATGGTCATTAAAGTGGCTGTGATGGTCAGCTAAACACTTCATACTCTTTGGGTTGTTGAAAGTCGACCAATACATTTAATACGTCACCAGAACACCATACTCCTTATTTTTAAATTCAGATCATTATTTAAATAAAGATTATTTTTCATGGGTTTTTACTTAGTTGAACATTTTAATGTAATTTTAACAAGACTCGATGCGATATTCCTGTTACAAAACGGTGTATATTACAAATGCCTCTTATACATTAGTATATATATATATTTTCCAATAAATTCATATGATTTTTAGGAAGTACCAAAATTCAAACGATACGTGTCAAAATTTGATGACATTTCGACGATTAGTTTACAAGTTACACTGGTTTTAGTAAAGCTACTTTTGATATTTTCAAGACAATGGAAAAAATCGGATTTCGTGTGTTGATTAAACACTGTTTTTTAATGGGAAAAAAATACCGTTAAGCAAAGCAATGGCTTGATAGGTGTTACGGGGACCCTGGTATGCTGAATTTAAACACGGTCGTACAGACACAGATGATGCTGAACGCTCTGGACGACCAAATATATATATATATATATATATATATATATATATATATATATATATATATATATATATATATATTCTTCTTCTCAAGTTAGTCCATTCTTCGATGTAGGTCTCTTCCAATGTATTTCATGCTTCCCTGTTTTTTGCCACTTTTAACCACTGCTTGCCAGCTACTACTCTTATATCATCGACCCAACGTCCAACGCCTCTTCTTGTTTCTCTGGGTCTCCATTCCTTTATCCTGTATACCCATCTGCCGCCTCCAGAGTTATGTCAGTGACTTTGGCTCGTCTCCTTACCTGCTCATAAGTAATTTTATCTCTAAGGGCCAAGCATGCTTCTCTTCATAGCTCTCTGTGAAGTTACGAGTTTTTTACCAAATGCTTTAGCGAGGCCCATCGTTTCCTATCTATATGTGCTGACATGTAGAACACAGGTATTTAGTTTTTAGGTTTATGGGTACTTTTTAAGATATGTCCTAGCTTCCCAAAGGCTGTTATACCCGCCTTTTTCGCCTGGTAGTTTTTTAATGTTGGTTCTCCATATATATATATATATATATATATATATATATATATATATATATATATATATATATATATATGTGTGTATATATATATATATATATATATATATATATATATATATATATATATATATATATATATATATAAGAAAGTGTAGAGATTTCGGGAAAACGGTCTTGAATAAAATACTTATTTGTATTAAAGAAAAACTAGAAAATAACAAAGCAGTTTTTTTGGTAAGTTTATCACGTTAAAAAAAGGAAAAACTCACCAACCAAAGTATTCCTCCATTGGAAGAGGTATCACAGAAAAATACATTTAATTTAAATATGTATATATAACTAACAGAACTACGAACAGACAAGATGAAACAACATACTGTGGCTCTGACTCCAATGACACTGTTGTTTTTTATTGTGTTTATTTCTTCAGACACCTGAATAGTGGTTCAGTATAGGAAAAATTATTTTGTGTTTGTTGTTAGTAAATTAACATGAAAAGAGATGGACGTGTGTTGATTGTTAGTAAATGAGATACGACTATTAATTGTGTGATGATAAGTTATTTAAAATATTACAGTATATATTAGTCAAATTTTTGATGTTTAACTTATAATTTATGGAGTGCATCTCTTTGTTAATGTGACACATCTCAAGAAACAAGCGTTTTTTATGATTGTTTTCTTGTTCCAGTATCTTTACATTCTTAAAATCCAATTGGTGTCCCGTTGATATAGGATGGTTCGTTGCAGCACAAGAGTTCTTTCGTACTAAGCAATCACTCCTGTGTTACTCTCTGCTTGAGCCATTGAGATGTTTGTCCAATGTAGACACCATTACAATCTAGACTGGATATCTTGTATATTGTATTGTGGTTATAGAAAAGAGGAGTTTTTTGTTAAACTTTACTGAACAGGGTCCAATTACTCAGGCTATTATATTTTGCAATCCTTAGGAAATTTTTACTATTTTGTTAGTCAATTCGGGTATAAATGGTAGTTTGATATATTTAGGTTCGTGACTGTTGTCATCCAAGGGCTCATCATAAATATTGGAGTTGTAAATAATCCTTTTTAGAATGTGTTTTGGAAATCCGTTATTGAGAAAGATATTAAAAAGTTTTTTTTAAGTTTGTGTGTAAAAAGCTTTCATCACTGATGTGAGTTATTCTGTTTCTCATAGCTGTAACTGTATTAAATTTCTGGTTAGAGGGATGGTTGGAAAAGAAGTTGATAAATCTGTTAGATGCCGAGGGTTTTTGGTACCAGTCTAAATGGTTTTATTAGCTGTATTTCTTATTACTTTTGTGTCTAGAAAAGGTACACTATCAGCGAAATACAGAGTTTTTCTTTAACAACAAATAAGTATTTTATTCAAGACCGCTTTCCCGAAATCTCTACAATTTCTAATAAATTTTAACGGTCGAGAACATTTACTTAATATATATATATATATATATATATATATATATATATATATATATATATATGTATGTATGTATGTATGTATATATATATATATATATATATATATATATATATATATATATATATATGTATGTATATATGTTTAAATGTATGTATGTATATATATATATATATATGTATGTATGTATGTATATATATATATATATATGTATGTATATATATATATATATGTATATATATATATATATATATATATATATATATATATATATATATATATATACGTTAACTTCTTCTTCTTCAGTCTTCATCGACCCATTGTTGGATATAGGCTTCCCTTATATCTTACCACTTTTGACGATTCCGTGCATGTTTCATCTTCACAAACCCGACCGTTCGTTTGATGTCATCAGTTCAACGTTTGGGAGGGCGTCCTCTCGATCGCTTACTCATGTATGGTCGCCATTTCAATATAGTTTGGGACCATCCGTCATGACCAGCATAGGTCCATTTGAGTTCGACCACAGTCTCTGCTACATATCTGACTTTAGTCATTGACCTAATATAAGTGTTGCTTTTACGATCTTTCCAATATATACTCAGCATTTGTCGTTCTATAGCACGTTGTGTTGTCTTCAGTTGATTCATAGAGTGCTTGGTAAGGGTCCATGTTTGGACCCCGTAAGCTAGGACTGAAAAGATGCACTGGTCGTAGAGCCGAAAACCAGTTATATCATTGAATAATGATCCCTGTATTTACGAATTGTCAATTTTATACTTATTAGCAGTCAGCTACTGAACTTCAGGATTTTTTATAACTTGATTTGATTTTTGCCATCTTAAAAAATAAACTAACCAAAAAGATTTAAGAGGTTAAAAATGGCATACAAGGTATTTCCTATTTCCGATAAATATTTGCACACAGAATTTGTCTTTCAATATCTCGTTACCGTTTCGGTTTTATAATATTTATGAACTTTGGCATGCTTAGCAACATTTTCTTAAAAGAATTTTTGGATTTCATTTAAAGATAGATATCTTAAAAATATTCAGCCGGTTTTACCTAAAGCATACTTCTTGAAATATCTACGGAGAAATAATGAGACACCTTTTAAAAATAATGAGGTCCGCTTTGTATAAAACATGTCCTTTTTGGTGTTGTTTACAGAACGAAAATACAAATTATTACGCCAGAATTTAAAAACAACATTAGAAAAAAACATATATATTTTACGGCAAAACCGAAATTTTAATGTGAAATGGAAGGTAATTAAGTCTAGACGTTCGTTTTTCACTATAAGCGTAACTTATAACGTCAACTAAACTGGAATGATTGATCTAAAATTTTAAATATATAAATAAAAATCACCACGTGGACTTTGGTAGGCGTCAGCGGCGGGGATCTTGGATAGATTAGGAGGTCTGGTAATTTTATAAAACATTCTGATATCTTCAAATATATTAATATATATATTAGTTATGAAAGAATTAAATGTGATTCTAGTTGATTCATATGGATATATTTTCAGCTCTGACTTTTATTTAATGCCATTTTTGGATGAATAAACTTAGTGTTTCAATTTTATCCTGATTTGAAAAAATTTGAACGTTACACTATATACTTGTTATGAGTATGTGAGTGTACTGAAACCAACTTTTAAAATATGTCAGTCATGGAAATTAAAAATTTGAATATTAGATTTTTCTTTTTTGATTCTTTTATAAAAGCTTAAAAAATAACTAGACAAATAATTTAGTTGGGTCATATTTTTGCTTATTCCTATTTTAATTTCAATTTTTAAGTGAAGAACTGAATTTCATTTTTAATTTATAGGTTTAAAATGCCTGCCAACCCATCTATTGGGAAACTCAATATTTAAATAATCGCGTAATTTGCTTTTGCAAAGTAGGAGTAAGAAAAATGTTCATAAATGCTATTTGGTCGTAAAAATTGCTCCCAAAATCGGACTCTGTTAAACAATTTTAAAAAAATACATGCCGAATTACTTCGATTCTGAATTACAAAGTAACTCTCTGAATACTCAAATATGTGTAAGAGATACTTTTGCAAGAGGGCACTTGTAAATCGTATGCCATTTAGAAATATATATTGAATGCCACCTGCATTGTTATTAATTTAAAATGCAAGTCACTCTATCAGCAAAACAGTTTTTAGGAATAGTATTTTACACGTCTTATTTCTAGGAATAGCATTCTACATGCTGGCTTCAGAACTATGTAAATGACAGTGAGTTATATACTTTTAAATTACGCAAAGTGCTATTAATGTCAAGTTTTTGTAAGTTGGTAAGATAAATCCTTGATGTATAGTACTTCACTTGTATTCTAAAATAAGTCTTTTAAAATGGAAAAAAAAATATAAGGGAAAAGAACGAGCCAAGATAGAATTTACCAAAACGACTAGCAAAAAAATATAAATGTAAGTCAAAACAACAAAAAGAGACGGTAACCAAATAAAAACTCGTTGTGTTCCATAAATATTTATAAACTTTGGTTCGGCAAAGGGAACAAAAAATAACTATAATATGCAACAAACTTGTTCAGAATAATATTGTCTGCATAAGGCCAGTTTCTACTATATTATTGTTTTGATGAAATGAAAATATAGAGAGAAAATGGAAACGCAGGGAGCATATTTAAGCTGTTAGATTAAAATTGCAATATGTAGGTAACAAAATAAAAAAACATGTTATATAATCTTTAGCTCAGTAATCTTAGCTTTATTTGCTATTTCGCCAGCAAACATTACGTTTATTAAAAACATATACCATATTAAAAGTACAGGGTATCGCATAACTTATCTGGCTCGTTGCATCTTGGGGTCTTGGGAATTTAGTTGCCATGAAGCATTTCACAGAAGTAAAACGTTCGGTGATTATCATTTATATAGCCTAAATACACCCCCGATTTTTCCGCTAAATAAAAATGGATGCAGAAGCTCGAAGAAACCAGTTCCCAATCAAGTGTCTTATATATGTGCTTAGGAGTTCGCTACAATGCATTTATCGTAAATTTTTCGTATCTCGTCGTATCTTGTCGTAATCGTATTTACACTTCGACAAAATAAAGCTGGTGTAAGATATTATAGCTAACTGACATTATTCCTAGGCCCAACTTTATTGCACAAGAGGTGACATAAGCTAGTATCTACAAAGCCCCGATATGACTCCGATGGATTTCTTCATGTAGCGATATCTCAAAACCAAAGTCTACAGAAGCTATTCTTGTTCCCTGGACAATTAAAAGAACTGGTGGCTATAACGAAAACGATGGAACGAGCATATGACTAATAATTTCGCCGTCCGCTTAGAAGAGTGCCGGGATTACAACGGTTCATATTGAGGCAATATTTTCATTTATTTATTTGCCCCCTACTATAAATAGTACAATTACTCCCCCAACTACTCCCATTCAGAATACTGACGTCTTTCTCGAGGAATTAACCACAGCTATGATTTCGGCAGCAGACGCCTCTATCCCTCTTCTTCCTACTTTCCGCAGACGACAGGTTCCTTGGTGGACGAGAGACTGTGAGAAGGCCGTCAGAAACAGAAAGAGAGCACTAACACAATTAAAAAGACATCCTTCTCCTGATAATTTAACACAATTCAAAAAACTCAGAGCCTACGCGAAGAGAACATTAGCACAAGCCAAGAAAGAATCCTGGCAGAAATTTGTCAGTTCCTTAAATTAAACTACCACCTCGTCTTACCTTTGGCAATCCATCCAAAGAATGAAGGGTTCACCAACTCGTTCAATAAATATAATTCTTGACAATAAAATTCCAAAGGATGATCCGACAGAAATTGCAAATTTGTTCGCCTTTTTTTTTCCAACAAAAATCCAATCATACTCATTCTCCATTTCCGAAAGCTACCACCTTTAACTTCAATACATCAACTTTACACAAGTATAACAATCCATTTTCAATGACAGAACTAAATAACTCTCTCAAACAATCAAAAAATTCAGCACCGGGACCGGACAAAATCCTGCTTCCTATGATAATTAACCTTCCACTGCCCATCAAAAAAATTCTATTAAATTTTTACAATCATTTATGGAAAAACAATCTTTTTCCAGAAGCATGGCTCCAATGTACAATCGTTCCTATCCATAAGGTGGGAAAACCGAAAACCATGATAGAAAGTTATCGTCCGGTTTCCCTTACCAATCATTTGGGAAAGGTGATGGAGAGAATGGTGAATGGCAGGCTCTCATGGTATCTTGAATTCAAAAACATTCTATCACCATATCAATTCGGCTTCAGAAAATATAGATCAACGATCGACCATCTATTATTACTTTCACAAGAAATCATTCAATCAATTAACCGTAAACATCACCATTTAATAGTTGCATTGGACTTGACTAACGCGTTCGATCTCACTGATAAAAATGTCATTCTTTACAAATTAAATGACCTAGGTTTCGAGGGTTCCCTTCCTAAGTACCTACACAACTTCCTCAAACAGAGGTCCTTCACAGTCAGAGTCAATGGTCAATATTCAAGTCCACACATACTCACCAGGGGCGTCCCACAGGGATCAGTGTTGAGTCCCACACTATTCAACATTGCAATGATTTCCCTTATTGATCATTTACCCAACAACATCAAGTTTCAACTCTTTGCAGATGACATCATCCTACATCTCTCCTCTCCACAAAACTCCACCCTCACCTCATCCCTTCAACGTAGTTTAAATCACATCGAAAATTGGGCAAAAGACTATGGTTATAAATTCTCTCCCCAAAAATCCTCTGTATTGCATGTATGCCACAAACGAAATTGCACTAAATTAAACCCTCTCAATCTAAACAACACTCCCATTTCGGCCAAAGCTCAGCTAAACATACTAGGACTCACGTTCGACAGTCAACTAAATTGGGTTCCTCATATTAATTCACTCCGCACAAAGACTACTCAGGACCTGAATCTATTACGATCAATTGCAAATAAAGATTGGGGTGCAGACTTCTCTTCTCTCCACAACATTTACAGAGCCCTCATTTTATCTAAACTAAACTATGGAGATATGATCTATGACACTGCATCTGAAGCAACAAAGAAAAAACTGGAAACAATACAGAACGAAGCATTGAGATTGATAACGGGAGCATACAAAACCTCACCAATTCCAAGTCTACAGTCTATTTCTTCTATTTCTCCCTTTCCATTAACAGACAAGAATCATTAATAAAGTATTATTCTAGGGCACTACACCGCCCTCACATGAAATTGCTACTGCACTTAGAAAACACCCTCTCTTCTCTCCCGTTCCATCCAAACTCATTCAAAGCCAGAGTCAGAACAGTCTTTAGATCTCTTTCACTCCCGAATCCGGCATATGATTATCCTTTAATTACAACTTTCCCTCCTTGGACACTCCCTCTCCCTCAGATTGACTTTTCACTACAGGTATTTCCCAAATTAAAATACAACTCGAGATACATACAAATAAAATTCCACACATTGATAGATCTAAAGTACTCAAACCATAATTTATATTATACAGATGGCTCTAAGACTGATCAAGGAGTTGGATCCGCTTATTATTCTCAAAATCACTCTAGAATATTTCAACTCCCCCTATCATTTTTCAACATATGCGGCGGAACTATATGCAATCAAAGAATGCGTAAGGTATATAGTTCAATGTGAAAAAAAGGAAAGATACCTGATAGCCTCAGATTCATACAGTTCTCTTCAAGCGATGAACACTGGGAACTTACAACAAGCTTACATCAGACAAATATTGGATCTACTTCACATAGCCAAATTAAAAAACAGAGTGATATCCTTTTTATGGATCCCAAGTCATGTTGGAATACTCGGAAATGAAAAGGCTGATAAATTAGCCAAACTAGCTATATCAAAAGGAACAAACATAAAAAGCGAGAATCATCCCAAAGAATATCTTAGATTATTAAAAATAAAACACAATGAACTCTTCCAACTACAATGGGATTTATTGGAGCAAACAAATAAACTTTGGGAAATTAAACCTCTAGTTATACCTCCATTTCAGCTTAACCATCTCACTCGAAGAGAGAATTGCATTTGGAGGAGGCTATCCATTGGTCATACGTATATCACACATAATCATTTACTCAAGAATGAAGCTCCTCCGACATGCCAGACTTGTGACAGTCTACTCACGATCAAGCATCTCTTTGAAGATCCACGACACTCACACGACAGAATAAGACACAATATCACAACTCATAGACTCTCTCTACTATTATCCATGGAAAAAATCTCTAAAAATATGCCCAAAATAACAAATTATCTTAAGAGTCTACAACTTCAAAACAAAATCTAATTTACTGTATCTCCATCATAGGCGCTATATGACCCTAGCAGTCGATGCGCCCAAATCCTCCATACAATCAATCAATCAAACCTACTATAAATGTTTTAAAATTGAACTTTTTAATGAGGCACATTGTATAATTTGTGAGTAATCTTGCTGATAGTTCTTTTAAGTTTATAAAACATAACTTCCTGATGCCTTTAGCTGGCATATGATAATCATCAGTAATAAATGTTTATGTGTTAAGACCAATAGTGATATTTGATTACAGTAGGGACCCTGAAACCTGTCACAAAACTTCCATTTTGGTCTGTTCGTTCAAAAAATGTAAAGTGGTTTTAATTCGTCTAGCGAACGAGCAAAGATTACTTACAATAACTAATTATTTCAAAAAAATTAAAAGTCTGACTGTGTTGTTTCGCTAACTAAAAGCAGTGTAATAAAATAGAAGTTGTCCAAGTTGGCATAATATCAGTGTGCTAGTTAGATCTACAGTATCCGGAAAATTCTTATCCTACTAAGAAACCAGTATGCTGACACCACAGTAATCTAAAGAACTGACATCTTATCTAAATATTTTTGGGTTATTAATCAATGTAATCGATTTTTTTATTTGTTTTTCTGTGTGAAATGGTAATTTAATTTTTTTCTTTACCTTATTTTATATGTTAAATATATATAAAGTCATCCATTTGAAATCCTTTAATTTTTGTTTTACATATTGGATAGTAAGATAGAACTGAAAAAAACCAGAGATAGGAATAAATGATAAATTTCTAATAAACAAACATGTAGAAAAAGCACTGCACAAACTTATAAATATGAAAGTACGAGTCAAGTAGATATTACCAATAAGCTGCTTAGGTAAGGTGGGGAAAAACCGATTGAATAATTAATAACTCATCCTCAAAATGAAATTCCATATGAATGAGATGCTAGCCCTACAATCAAGATAAAAGTAACAAAGTACACAGGAATAAACCTTATAGTTACAACTAACAACAAACATAACGAACAGTTTCAGCGAGCACCCTTTACTAGTAAAAGAATAACATGAATTTATATCAGGAAAATCATGCTCGATTGACATTTTTATCTTAAGGAAAAATACCGAAAAGTCGATAGAGTATAATTGCCCAGCGTTCTTATGTTTCGTTGACTTAGGGAAAGTCCTCGACTGAGTACAACTAGAGGATATAGTACATCTCCTTTACGAAAGAGACGTACCGCAGATCATCAAAATCATAAAAAATATTTACTCAAAAAAGGACATTGTAGCTAAAATAAATGGTAAGGCCACAGAATTACTACCGGAAAAAACAGGACTTTGTTAAGGATGCTTTTTGAGTCCAATCTTTTTTAACATAACAATAGATGATAATTAGACAAGTGTTAAACTGGAGGGTTATAAAATGGGAAATAAAGAAATAAATATATTGTGCTATGCTGACGTTGTCGTGTTAATAGCAAAAAATGAAAGCAACAAAAACAAAGTGCACGACAACATCTAAAACACTTTTAAGTTGTAACCAAGAAATTATATAAGAAATAAAGTTTAAATATCTCGGCATAGATATCTAGACTCATGATAATATCGACACAGAAGTAAGAAACCAAGGTGCAAAGGTGATAAAAATAGTTACAAGATGAAATGACGCTATATAACGCAAAGAATATTTCAGAATTCAAACAATACGTACACAGCAGAAACGCGACCTGAAACATCAAAAACGAAGCATGTTCTCGAAACAATAGAAATGAAAATAGTGTGCAAAATAGCAGGAAAGATTCTTATTGAAACGAGACAAAAGCGACAATATTAGACAAAAACGCAAAATAAAAAATAGGAATGACTGGGTGTTAAACAGAATAGAACACACATATAGAGAGAATGACAGGAGAAAGGATAGTTTGAATCACAAGACATAGGTCACTTCTAGGAAGGAGAAGCATAAGTAGACCACGAGAATGTTGAAGTGACAATCTTCCGAATGTAAGATACGCGAAGACGGTAATAAATAGATAATTGTGCCTATGCAAATGAGGCAGAAGAAGAATAAGATATTAAATCAGCTTTCAACTGATATCTACCTTATTGGATTTTTCGTATAACTAGCGCTCAATTATTAGAGCACCTACCAAAATATATAATAATTACACAGGTATACAAAAAAAAATAATTCTCCGTCTTTTAAGTGAGACACGTATTTTCTTAAGTATTTTTTTTATGATGAATCCAAAGAAATAATAAAAAAAGACATCCACCGTGAGGTTTTATTTCAGAAAACACACTTAAAGTTACCAGAAAACTATTAAATTGAAAAAAAATACATTTTAGTAAATAATGTAAAACTATATAATTATTAAAATTATGAAATAAAAGTATTATTTCGGACATCTTTAAATGTTCTGAATCTGCACTTATCATAAAAACTTAAAAATATTAGGTTTTAGTGTTCATGTTTAACAAAAAATACGCATACACCACCTTTAACTAAGCTACGTAACAAAATGCTGTTTAAAATGAATATGTGCAACTGCTAAATTAAAAAATTGTTTTTAATTTTTATTAATATTAAGCAAAATTATCATTTTCAGTCTTTTTTGAAGTTCTTAATTCTGACTTGATATCAAAAAATAAGGTTTTATGTTCAGTTTCAATAAAAAACTCGCTTTTAAACACTTACAAGGGTGCTATGTGGTTGGTAAAAAGCTTTTTAAAGTAAATAAATGCAATGAAATAATAGTTTTGTTCAATATTAATAAGAATTAAAAACAACTGTTTAATTTAACGGTTATATATATTTATTTTAAACAGCATTTTGCTACGTAGCTTTAATGATTATACAGTTTGACATTATTTATTAAAATTTATAATTAATAGTTTTCTGCAACATTAAGTGTGTTTTCTGAAAAAATCTTACCGTGGATGTCTTCTTTATGATTTCAGCATAAAAAAATGCTTAAGAAAATACGAAAGACGAGAAAAGACAGAGAATTATTTTTTTAAGTAATTCTAATAGAAACATAATATAAATAGTTTTTTCTTTTTAATTTTTGACGGTCTTATATGACACTGAAAAGCCTTCTCCTTCGATACTTAACTTTATAGTTCCTTATAATTTTTTTTGTATGTTAGACGAAGTGGCACTCGAAACTTTCTGTTTTCTTATAGCATACATCTATCTCGCCTTCGTAACAAATTATTTAAGCGGTTGTACAAAAAAAATCTATATAGTAGTTGAGACGAGAGTTAATAAATATATATTTATATATTTATCAGCTCTTTAGGTACTTCGTATATTTTTTCTTGTAAAAGTATGTGTATTTAAAACTTTTTTAAAAAGCTCGCTCCTTTCATACCTAACCAGATAAATTTGAATTTTTTATTGCGTAATGCTAAATATTGTTAATTTTTTGGTATAATCATATAGCTAGTGATACAATAAATTATGACGAATCCGGCGAGCATTCTTTTAATCAAATCAATTTGTAGTACTAGGAAGTAATAAAGGAATTTTAGTTGTTTTTGAAACATTTATTAGGCATCTCTGATGGCGCGGAAAATATACCATACAGTGGCTTAGCGGACACACTGTGAGTAAGTTTTGTCTTTGCTTTAAAGACACAAGCAAACCATATCTTTAAATACATTAGTAATCAACAATAGGGTACTACTATCATATACTAAAAAATCTTAAGCTATTACGACTACTACTCCTGTCGATCACAGTATACAGAGTTTTTTCCTGCCATCTTCGCGATATTTCAGATTCACAAAATGGATCGTATCAATTACCAGACTAGTAATCACATTTTTTCTCTCCAGTCAGAGTTCGTCAGTTCGTGTTCGGCGAAGATAATAATCATCGGCTCTAGTAATCCATTATTTATATCGTTTTTCGATCGTCATTAATGAATGATATAATCCCTGACTTAATATTTATGAAAGATACTGTTTATGGACTGTAAATATACCGAATATAAAATCTTTTTTCATAACGTAAAATGACAGAGATAGATCTTTCAAATTCTTGAACGTAAAATATAAAATATCCAAGTTGACTGGTTAGAAATTTCTCAAGAATTTCCCGCAATAAGGTGGAGTGATGGAAAGCAAAAATACGGAATGTCTTTTTGAAAGTAGCGTGCTTTATAGTTTAAAAGAATATTTTCCTGAAATAGGTTTAGTGAAATAGTAAGAAATTCTTTTAAATATTACAAGTATTAAAAAATGTTCCCGATACAGAGAAGTTAGTAATTCTTTAATATTAATAGAACATAATTTAGCATAGGGACATAATTAAAAAAATTAAGAAAACATTTTCACCATTCTAATTTTTTTTTTTCAGAATCGTAAAGTACACTGTTATTGGATAACAATAAAATTTTATTTTTCTTGTAACTCTGTACATATTTTTGACAATCATATAATGAGTAGCAAGGGAACCGTTGAGTGGGTTGCAACAAATGAGATAGTATCCTGTATTTAAATAGTACACCGATTTCAGCAGAAGCGATGCTAATAAAATAGAGATGTTTAAATTTCTTATTCCTTCTTGAAATATGTAATTTCGATCATTTCAGTTTTAAATCTATATTAATTTATTACTCTATAATAATGTGAGACTTTGGTACAAAACGATTTAGGCATGCAAGCAATGCAACTAAAGCGCTATTATTCTTTAGACAAATGGATCATTTTTTTTCCAAAATATTTTGAAGTAGTTGAACAAAAACACATATATACTCTACTCTACTGGGTGGTGTAATAAAAATAAAAAATATGTTGAAATTTAAAAAATTACTAAGTTCTCTATCTATAAAGTTTTAAAAACCTTTAGTTGGCGACATACATGATCCAATAACCTTTTTATCAAAACAGCTACTAGAACTACACTAGATCGAGTTTAAATCTCATTCTTCTATCAATAAATGTCGAATTTTAAACCTTGCCAACAAAGAGAAAGAAATTCACAATTTCTAAACGAAAGTTAAAAATCCATAAAGTCATTTTCCAAGACACTTTGCTTGTAAACACCAAGATCTAAAATTAATACTGAATTTGACTGCCGGATAATTAAGCATAATTTAATTCAAGTATGTTATACTTGAGTTTACATTAATGATCAGTATTTTACGGTAATATATAAATCACTAAGCTATGCAGAGAAAGAGTTTATGGATATTTTTAACTGGAAAAACGCAAATAATAACATAATTTTCAGATTCCTCGAATTCAATAACCCTAAAAATAACGTATAGTGCTACAGAAACCTCTAAACTCTTCCGACACGTCTTTAAGTTTTTACATGTTAGAAAACAAAAAATTACGCTGAAAATTATTTAGCTAAAGTAGGAGACATTAACATAACATAATACTATTCATCTTTAACGGATTCACTCCCTTTGTCTGAAGTAATATCACTCAAAAACCATAAATTCTTTTTTCATTTGAAATATTACATGTGTTCCAAATTTAAACTCTCCTTTCGTTCGAGAGATATTGTGCCAACATAGAGCCAGATAGAGCAACAGATAAGCGGACGGACAGATCAAGAGTCAGAAAACTTACTGAGTTATATTATCCCAATAGTTTATAAGCAATTTGTTTAATTAAAAAAAAAAATTTGGGTTTTATGGTAATGATAAAATTAAATAACCGGCCAAGTGCAAGTCGAACTTGCGCAATTAGTGCCCAGTATGAAGGTATAAAATGATCAATGACGTCACAAAACACATCCCAAATGCATTTTCAACAAAGTTTTTTGTCGATCTTTACTGAAAACTGATGACCTTGAAATTTTTATCTTTTAATATACTAGATAAATTATTAACGGTAATGCACTCGTGATAATTTTCGTTCAATCTACACCCTGTGGGGAATATTCCAGAATTTTTTCAAAATATTTTGATCAGCATTTTTCGAGATAAGAGGGGGGACAGCGATTTTTCTCAATTTTTTACAAATAATACAAAGAAAAGTGTTCGCAAGTATTACATTATATATATTTTTGAACTCGTATTTTTACAAGCTTTCATTCGACAGCCCACTCGATGACATGGTAAAAATTTTTTTTTACTTCCGATTTTACCCCTCAAAACAAATTTAACTTTCAATACTGCACAGCTCTGATGAGGCTATCAATTCCTATGTTAGTGCCAAATTTGAACTTCTAAGTCAAATAATTTCGGAGAAAATTGGGTGTGACAGGCGGACAGACACAGAAGTGATCTTAATTTCCTACGGAACACTAAAAATGTCTGTGTCGGAGGACTTTACTATAAGTTGAATTAAACAACTTTCTTACATCAAAGTCAAGCACTCTTTGCAAATTGATAGCTAATTGTATAAATTAAACATTAATTAAAAGTTCCAACATAATGTTAATTAGTTTTAATAGTCTTAATTGCAACGTGCTGGGTACATATTACGTACTCCTAGTCTGTTCTTGCTTGAGTACAGATTTATTAGTCCTCAAAATTGGAATGACACTAATAAATAAAATATTATAAATTAATAAATAAATCAGATTCACTTCCAGATTAAACCGATATAAACATAATTTCACTACAAAAAGATAGAAAATGATCCTATAAGATCCAATAGGTTGAAAGGGCAATAGAAATATTCATTTTTTCGACAATTCTTACAAGCTTCAAGAGGCAATATCCTTGGGTTATCAATCTTTATAAAAGTTATTTCCACTGTGCCCTCAAGGGCGCTATGTTTTGTTTTTTTTTTTCTACTACACTTTCTGCGTTAAATTTGAATTTATATACTATTGCTGTTAACATCTTACCCTCTGAAAATCATATTTTTAAGATAAAAGATGTCTTTTTTTCAAATTATTCCTTATTAAAAATTTAAATTTTGATTACCTGTATTTTATTACTTATTAGCAAAATCAAAAATTCTTAAAAATTTAGTTCAAAAAATGCTCTATATATATGAAATAATAGTTTACTATAAAATTCCATTGTTTGCAGTCGGCGTCAACTTAATACAGTCTGTCAAGTAAGAACGTGTGAACGCGAAATTCATTTTTGGTAGATACGATTCGACAAAAAATCGGTAGAGGGAACCTTTTCTACGTCGCATTTTAGTAAGAGTATCAGTCTTTCTTCGTTCCCATCAAAAGGGGCCTAAAATGACACATTCCGCGGCCTCTAAATATATTAAAAAATCGGTATCGTTTGTGAAATGTGGGTAAATCATTTTAACGAGACAAAACGTGTCTCGGTAGGCAAAGTCATTTCGAAAGTCGAAAAACGAAACGTGTCTTTGTTTTATCGGACCCGAAATTGACGCTGCGTCAAGGAGCGGCAAAAATTTAAAAAATCGGGTGTGAATGTGTCCCATGAGCCACCATTTGACAATATCTTTGTTCTTATGATGTTAAATTCCGAAGCACGTTGAAGAAACTTTTGCTGGACGAAAATCGCGTCACGAAGCGGCTGCTTGGGCCCACGACAAGTGGCCCTCACAATCGTCGGACGCCAACATTATTGAAAACGTTTGGTTCCTTGTAAAGAGAACGTTCAGAGGAAATACTATAAAGACTTTGAGTCAGTTGTCTCGCGATATTCGAAAAATTTGGAGATTATTGGCCGAGTATACAGAAAATCTCGTCGACAACATGCCACGAAGATGCTAGGCGATTATTGATGCAACTTACTAAGGTAATTGCGTTGTTTCCAGAATACGTTCTTACTTGACGGACTGTATATATCTAGGTACCGATCGTAAAAGCGCCACTGAGATCTAACATATAAGTTATACTACATATGCAAAGTTTTAAAGACATTTTAAGAGTTTACATATATAAAAGACAAATTTTATTGTAGACTAAGATAATACTTACTTAGATTTTTACTATTTCATATATTCGTGTTCTTACCGTTCCTTAAAATAGTTATTTACGTTAATTCTAAACAAAGACGTTATACTAATTAAACATTACATAATTAAACGTCAAGTCCATCAAGTTAGATTTGTCATTTTAAATTTATAAAAGTAAATCGAACATTTATTTTCTATTATGTCAGGTCTCCGATACCAGCTCTAATTAAAATCGGTGGACAAAATATTAAACGTTCAGTTCGGTTCTGTCATTTTAAATTCAGAGCAATGAATCGTATGTCCCTGTAATTGCAATTTTAAAAATCCCAATAACATTTTCAGTTAAAAGCGGAAAAAATTAAAAATTATAAAACATCACTACAAGGATTCGCTATTTTCAACTCGTAAAAATGAAGGGTTTATACATCGTTTACGACCTCAGAAATCCCCAATTTTGGATCGTAGTAAAGGATAAATTTGAAATATCATTATGCATATCCGAGGTTAGTTCTGAGTAGATAACTATGTAATATCCTTGGAATTCAAATTCAATAAAAATCTAATTTAAAAAACATATATGTTCTATTTCCTAAACATCTTTAGGGAAGAACGTAATATGAAGTACTAATTAAACCCAGTATAATACCCATAAAAAACAGGCTACCCACCCTTGGCCACATTAATTGTAATACTCTTTAAAATTTATTATAATTATTAACAGGAAACCGATCATCATCATTCCCAAATTTGTTCTATTCGGTTAGTTCAAAATAAGAGTTTTGTTATGTTATAACAATATGACATTCATTCTTCTTCTTTGGGTACCATGACCTTTCAACGATCGTTGGGTATCTTGTTGGTTACCATATTGATGACCGTTTTATTGACAGTCGCTCGGAAGAGTTGAACCGTAGACTTTCCGTAACACTGTCTCAAAATTTTCAATCACGATGGTCTCCTGAACCAGGTCTGCTAGAATCTTTCCCTCTATAATCAGATGTAAGATTTCGTATTTTTCCGGATGTCTCATAATGTGGCAAAAATATTCTAATTTGCGTCGCTTGATTGTCGTGACCACCTCCAAGTCCTTGTCCATGCGAGTGAGAACGCTGTTGTTACTAATTCTGTCCATACAATGACATTCATTAGGAAAAGAAAAAAGTAAAGTGATTGGTGAATCGAGCGAGGTGTTTAACAACTCTGCCATTATTATCTTTCGGTGAGAAGGTTGTTCTGTTATACTTGCTACAAATAGTAGCAAAACATATTTCTGATGACTTTGGATTTTAAAAAATATCTGTTACAATTTGACTGATGGATAAAACCATATTTTCTGGAAAAGCTAACTCCTGTTTCTAAATTTTTAGTTCCCTTCCTAAACCAAGGTATTGTATTTGTGAAAAAAATACAAATCGAGATTTTTGCTTCTCTTCCGGTTTTGGAGTTGCCAGGTCACGAAAAACCTACTGATTTCCGTCGGTCTGTTGAAACGATAACTCTCAAATGAAATGATATATTAATTTCAAACTTGGCACATAGATTTAATCAACCGAGGGGATGAAGCCTATTTAAAGATATCTCTTTAGGCCAAAGGGGTGTAACAGGTGAAAATCGGTAATTTTATTTGATTCTAATAGTTATAAGGTAACTAACTCTATCTGTTTTTAGTGTTCTGTACGGAACACTTATAAGATCACTTCGGTGTCTGTCCGTCCGTCCGTCGGTCTGTCATACCCGATTTTCTCCGAAATTATTTAGATACAAAATTGAAATTTGGTACTAATATAGGAATTGATGGCCTCATCAGAGCCCTGTAGTTTTGAAAGCTAAATTTTGACTTAAGGAGTTAGTTTTGGGGGAGTGAAATCGGAAGTGATTCAAAAATATATATAATGTAATACTTGCGCATATTCTTCTTTGTATTATTTTTAAAAAAACTAGCGAAATATCGCTGTCCCTCCCTTATCTCGAAAAGTACTGATCAAAAATTTTGAAAAAATTCTAGAATATTCTCCACAGGGTGTAGATTGACCGAAAATTATCAAAAATGCATTACTTTTAATAATTTATACCCGATTTTCTCCGAAATTATTTGAGATACAAAATTGAAATTTGGTACTAATATAGGAATTGATGGCCTCATCAGAGCCCTGTAGTTTTGAAAGCCAAATTTTGACTTAAGGAGTTAGTTTTGGGGGAGTGAAATCGGAAGTGATTCAAAAATATATATAATGTAATACTTGCGCATATTCTTCTTTGTATTATTTTTAAAAAATAGCGAAAAATCGCTGTCCCTCCCTTATCTCGAAAAGTACTGATCAAAAATTTTGAAAAAATTCTAGAATATTCTCCACAGGGTGTAGATTGAACGAAAATTATCAAAAATGCATTACTTTTAATAATTTATACCCGATTTTCTCCGAAATTATTTGAGATACAAAATTGAAATTTGGTACTAATATAGGAATTGATCATCAGAGCCTGTAGTTTTGAAAGCTAAATTTTGACTTAAGGAGTTAGTTTTTGGGGGAGTGAAATCGGAAGTGATTCAAAATATATATAATGTAATACTTGCGCATACTTCTTTGTAATTTTTAAAAACTACGAAATATCGCTCCCTCCCTTATCTCGAAAAGTACTGATCAAAAATTTTGAAAAAATTCTAGAATATTCTCCACAGGGTATTGAATGAAAATTATCAAAAATGCATTACTTTTAATAATTTATCTGGTATATACAATAAACAAAAATTTCAAGGTCATCAGTTTACAATAAAAATCGGTAACAAACTTTGTTGAAAACTCATTTGGGGTGTGTTTTGTGAAATTACTGATCATTTTATACCACCGTAACAAATATTTTTATTTCAAAAGTAATCAAAGTACGGAACACTAATTGCGCAAGTTCAACTTGCACGTCACCGGTTTTTTTTGCCGAATTAATAAATAAACTTTATTATCATATTTATAGTATATCATATAAGGGATAAAAAAAGGGTGGAGGAGAAGATTAGAAGGGTCGATTAGTATATATCATGTTATATGGCTTTTTCAAGGTTTTTGAAGTCGAGAAATCAAAAAATTAGGTTGTTTTCTCATTGCTTTCAATTTTAACCGAGGAAGGGGTTGAAACGAGCGGGGTATATTTACTGTTGTATAATTTAAGCAGCATTCTGACAGATTTTTTTCGGACAAATTTTAAACATATTATTTATAGCAAAATATGTAAAGTGTTAAAGGGGCGAGGCTGGGGGTGAAAGGGGTTGCTTCTTATATAGGTATCTGTCAGGGTTTTTGGTGTATCTAGAATCCGAAAATAATATAAATTCTTATATTACTATTATGAGAATTCTTACTGGTTTTTTCTTACATGTTTAATAAAAATTTTAACTAATTATGGGTCTATAGTAAAAAAGATAAATGAGGTGAAAAAGGAATGTGGTAGTGAGTATACATCATTATCCAAAGGGATTTTCTTTTTCATAATTATCATATTAACAGCTGAAGTAATATGTAGAATGGATTAAGATATCTTACGTAATGAAAGACAATTTGTCAAAATTTCCAATTTTAATTACAAAATTGCCTGATGCGTTTCGTTACATGGTAACTTCTTCTGATACTTTTTGCAACTAACAAATATTTAAGTTTTATCCCACCTTATTATCTACTTTACAATTACTCTGAAAATAGTTAATTAGGGTATTCTTGGAATTCATATTGAACTTTATACTGTATATAAATTTAATAATGGGGATTTCCCATCGGTCATATTTTATTTCTGTTTGTTCATTTGGGATGGAACCTGCGTTTTTCAAACAGTTTATCTGTAGGCATTCCAAAAGGTTTAACTTTTTCCTTTGTTTTTTTCATGTAATATTTCAAACTAGTCATTAAATTGATGGTTCTGTTCTATTAGTTATTGCCGTATGAAGAATCTGTTTTGTTGTTAAGAAAACTTCGTTTGTGTTCTGAAATTCTAGTTTCAACTGAGCGCCCTGTCTGCCCTATGCACCCCTTAGTACGCGAACCACAATTCAATTTATATACCCCTGATTTTTCAACTTTGTTTTGTTTAACTTTTGTATTTTTTATGAGTTTTTCTAGTGAGTTATTAGTTTTTAAAGCTATATTTATATTATTTTGGTTTAAGTAGTGTTTAATTTTTTCTGAAGGTGTGCTAAAATAGGTTAATGATTTATTGCTGTTTTTAGTTTTAGGATAGACTTCAGAAATAGCTTTGTTTTCAAGTTTTTTATTGAGTATTAAATTGACCATATTTGGGGGGTAACCATTATTTACGGCAATTTGTTTTATTAAATTTAATTCGTCATTGAAATCATTTTCAGATAAAGGAACAGTCACTAGCCGATGTAACATAATTTGATATGCTTCAAATTTGTGTTGTTTTGGGTGGTTTGAAGTTTTGTGTATTGTTGTGTCTGTGTGATGGCTTTGTGAAATACTGAAAATTTGTGTTTTTGTTGTTATCCCTGATATTGTAGATCTAGGAAATTAAGTGAATTATTTTTCTCTATTTTCCATTGTAAATGTTATACTTTTGGGGATGGAATGATGTGATTAAAAAAATGTATTCAACTGTCTGTTCGTGCCATTGAAACAAACTAAAATCTCGTCTACATAACGGTGCCAGTATGGTAAAGATTTGTACGTATCATATTTTTTGAATTATATTTTCTATGTTATGCATAAAAATTTCTGCTAAAAGTGGGCTTATGGGTCTTCCCATTATAAGTCCTTCTGGGCTATTGTAGACTGAATTATTAAATATAAAAAAAATTTGTTGACATGTTTTAGTAGGTTGAGAACATCTTGTTTTATAATAATATTGACGTTGTTTTTATTTAATAGATGTTCTACCAAACAATTGTTTCGCTTGGAGGTATGCTGGGGAATAAATTTTATACATCAAATGATGACTAATTTGGCTCTTGAAGGAATATTTATATTTGAAATCATTACCTATTTTGACACACCTTCAGAAAAAATTAAACACTACTTAAATCATAATAATATAAATATAGCTTTAAAAACTAATAACTCACTAGGAAAACTCATAAAAAATGCGAAAGTTAAACAAAACAAAGGTGAAAATTAGGGGTATATAAATTGAATTGCGGTTCGTGTACTAAGGCGTACATAGAGCAGATAGGGCGCTCATTTGAAACTAGAATTTCAGAACACAAACGAAGTTTTTTAAACAACAAAATAATTCTTTATACAACAATCATTTAATAGAACAGAACCATCAAATATAATGACCAGTTTGAAATATTACATGTAGAAAAAAAAGGAAAAAAATTGGAACGCCTAGAGATAAACCATTTGAAAAACGCAGGTTCCATCCTAAAAGAACAAACAGAAATATCCATGATTATTAAATTTATATACCTTATGAAGTTCATTATGAATTCCAAGAATACCCTAATTAACCATTTTCAGACTAATTGTAAATGTGATAATAAGGGGGAATAAAACCTAAATGTTTGTTAGTTGCAAAAAGCATCAGAAGAAGTTACCATGTTATGAAACGCGTCATGCAATTTTGTAATAAAAAGTGAAATTTTGACAAATTGACTTTCATTCCGTTATTATGGATTTCTAAGTAAAAACAATTCAAACTTATTTTAGTACTGCATGTTTCCAAGGAAAGTACCGGCTAAATTACTTTACCGATTTTTTTGTTTTATATTTAACACATTGTCAAATACTAAAAGAAAGTCTTGTTTAATATAAAGTGAAATTTTTACCATTATAAGCTAAAAAAGTATGTATATACTTTAAAGTTTAACCACAATGAAAAGTATAATGAAATATTGTCGGATATAAAAGTGTCATTTTAATACTGCCGGTGAAAAGTAATTTTCTTTTAATAAACCGTTTTTATGACTTTTTCAGAAAATGGTTCTCGAGATCCACCATGACCGGTATGGCCATAAATATTATACATACCCAGAACATTCTAAAATGTATTACGACTACAGTATTAGAGGATCGCAGCTCTTTTACGAGCCAAACCGTACAAGATGGTATTATCATTGCTATTGGCCTCAGGAAGCTTTAAACTTTGTTACTGCTGAAGATAAGAACAGACGGATGTTGGTAAGCAATAAGTTTGTTAGGTTAAATTACAGGATCGTCTTAAACATCGTATTAATTATGAAAGTATCTTGTTAATGTTTAAATAGCCTGGAATATTGGAGTAAGGTGAGATGAACTAGTTCTACCGGGAAAGCTAGGTATAAAATTTGTTTCAGTTTAAAACAGAATAAAATATGTTCGTGATGTTATCTCGATCATAGATATCTTTTAAAAACTCGGTAATGAGATATAGTTCGGTACTGAAAATTATAAAGACAATTAGGTCAGTCAGATTAGAGTTTAACACGTAGGCTGAAAAATTTTTGGTCTGACACATAGATGTCGCCCTTTTCAAAAAATCCATATGATTTTCAGGAAGTACCAACCTTCAAATGATACGTGTCAAAATTTCATGACATTTCGACGATTAGTTTACAAGTTACAGTGGTTTTAGTAACGCTTCTTTTGTTATTTTCAAAACAACGGAAAAAATCGAATTTCGTGTGTTGATTAAACACTGTTTTTTGATGGGACAAAATGCCGTTCAAGGAAGGCAATGTCTTGCTAAATGTTACGGGGACTTTGCCCTTAGAAAATCACTCATCATTTACTGGTATGCTGGTAAAGGCGGTCGTATATATATAAACGATGCTTAAGCTCTGGACGGCCAAATGAGGTGGTTACACCGGAAAACATAAAAAAAAAACACAAAATTGCGTGAGATCGTTGACACTTTAAATAACGCGCTGGTCATATTTTGCATGAACATTTGGGCATGAGAAAGCTCTGCTCGAAATGGGTACTGCGTTTGCTCACAGTGGACCAAAAACAACAACCTGTCGATGATTTGAGCGCTGTTTTGACCTGTTTAAGCGCTATAAACAAATTTTTTTAAGCGATATGTGACAACCGATTATACATGGATTCATGACTACACACCGGAATCAGCAGGCAGCTGGGTGAACAGCAGCCGGTGAAAGCCGCCCGAAGCGACCAAAGACACAACAGTCGGCTGGGAAGGTTTTGGTCTCTGTAGTTTGGGATGCGCATGGAATAATTTTCATCGACTATGCTGAGATGGGAAAAACCATCAATAGCGAATATTATATAAAGTTATTGGTGCGTTTGAAGGCATAAATCGCAAAGAAACGGCCCCAAAGGAACAAGAAAAAAGTGCTCTTTCATCAAGACACTGTGTCACAAGTCAGTGATTACGATGGCAAAATTGCATGAATTGAAGTTCTAATTGCTTCCTCATCCACCGTATTCTCCAGATTTGGCTCCCAGCGACTATTATCTATTCGCAGACCTCAAAAAAATGGTCCCGGGAAAGAGATTTCGCTCCAATGAAGAAGTTATCGCCGAAACTGAGGCCTATTTTGAATTCAAAGACAAATCCTTCTACAAAAAAGGTATAGAAATGCTAGGAAAGCGTTGGACTGATTGTATCACTCTTGAAGGAGACTATATTGATGAATGATCGAATTTTGCAAAAAAAAATGTGTTTTAAGTAGCTAGATCAAAAACTTTTCTGCCTACGTGTTACTTGCAAGTAAGGTTTATTGGTTTACCATACTCTAAAACAATATAAAATTATTGTGAAAGTCGGACAGGTAAATACGTTATTTTTAGTACAGTAATAGGACTATTAAAGGGTAATTAGGTTGTTTTCCAGTTTGTTTTTTTTGGAGAGAAAAATAAAATAATTTTACTGTTGTGCTATAAATAGAAGCCGGTTCGAGATTTAACAACACCTTATTTTTATGTAAATCTTATCGAGGAGGGAGTGGTATCTTGACGAAATAAAATACTCAGAGTACAGTAGGGAATAAAATTGTATACACTACTTGTCCGTTAAGTATGTTACAATAATTATCTATAAATTTAAATATTTACCTTATTCTATAATACACTGGTGAGCAAAAAAATTGACTCAAACGATTTTGCTTCATTTAACATCAATCCTTGAATTTAATTTTCAAACAGTGGTATTATTTTTGGTTTTGGTATCATTTGAATGCTGATGTTTTACTCCTTCCGATAATATCAAAAACATTTGGATTTCCAAAAAGTTTTACTGATTAAAACTCCCTGCGTGCTATTCATCCTTATAAAAATACATGCAACTGAATTTTCCTATCATTTCTTTATCGGAGCTTGAATCGGCAACATCTCTGCTATACGGTACAAGTCATTGCCCTATTGCAAGAAGGGCATAGCCAACGTGTAGTCGCTGCGCAACTGCTTCTGAGCTAGTCGGTTGTCTCCAGAGTCTACAGACGTTACCAGGAGACTGGCGTCTTTACACGGACACCAGGATCAGGAAGAAAAGATGTATCTCGGGGGAGACGACCGCTTCATTGTCAACACAGCTCTAAGAAATCGTCACTTGATCGGTGTTGAGGTCCAGCAGGGGATCCGATAAGTTCGTGGTCTGGCTGTTAGTCATTGGACAGTCAGAAGAAGACTTAAAGAAGCTAACCTAACTCCGAAGAGACCAGTTAACGGACCCAAATTAACAGCAGCTCATCGATAAGCGCCATTCAGATTTGCCCGAAGACATGTCGACTGAACCTTAGAGCAATTGCGCTCCGTTTTATTCTCCGACCATCCCGAATGTATCTGGCAATGACGGGAGAAGACGAGTCTATAGGAGGCCTGGGGAGCGCTATGCGCAGTGCTGCATTACGGTCGCGTACGGATGAGGTTCTGTCATGGGGAGGCACTTCACTGGATGCGAAAACCGATTTGAATTTCGTGACCGATGAGACTCGTAGCGGTGGGTTAACTGCTCACCGGTACATCGAGGAGCTCCTGCAGGAACATGTCGTTCTTATGCTGGGTTTGTTGGCGATAGTTTCCCCATGCTGCTGCATCTGTACGGCAATACTTGGCGGAAGAGGGAATATCCACATTAGACTCGCATGCGTGGAGTCCTAATCTCAATCCAATCGAGCACAGTGGAATCACCTCAAAAAAAGGGTTCGAGTCAGAAATCTAACCCCTGCATCGCTGAGGTACTTAAAGGTTGCCAGGCGGAAGAGTGGGGAAGAATCCCACAGACAGTGGTGAAAAAGCTCACTCGTTCCGGCTTGAAGCAGAATAAGGCTACGGGGAGGGTAATACAAAATATTGATTTTGGTTTTTATCAATAAATTTAATTGTTAAACTTAAAATTTGTTTAATTTTTTCTGTCTCTTACCCTTATTTTCAATCCTTGTTCTCCTTGTTTCCCCTTTCAATCACTTTAATCAGTAAAAAGCAAGAGGTATGCTATGGAATTTAATATCATTAGAAAGGAATAGAATGGGCTTTCAGATAAAAGCTAAAATCCGTAAAAATATATGAACACTAAATTCTAGAATCCGTGTTAAATGAAGCCAAATAATTTGTTGATTTTTTTGCTCACCAGTATATATGTATTACTCAAGGGAGTTGTAGTGTAAATGACTTTAGCTGTTATTTCTTTGTAATACATTTTATTTTTCAGCTTCGCAACCCTCGCCTGAGAGATGCTGCGTTGGTAGCAAATAGACCATATTAAAAATCAACCCTTATGTTAACATGTAACTATGTAATTATGTTAAAGACTGTATCTATCCAATAAATGTAATTTAAGAATTATCGTAGATTTTTTTATGTAATTTATATAATCGGACTAGTCCAAACTATAAACTTTAAAACCCTAAATCCATGTTGTTTTACGAGCTGGCTTATTTTTGCTTGCTAGAGAACGTATTCTATACGTGAAAAAGTTATCCCCCCTGAGATTTTTGCTTTCATTAACGTTTCTGCGTTCTTAGATCTTGAAAAACATATTTTCATTTTTCATTGGTTTGATGATAACTCTAGTAGGAGTAAAATTATTTATATTTAGATATACACGGGGTTAAATAGGTGGAAGAGGGTGTTAGGGTGTACATAGGAGTGTATGATTATAAAGTGACCCCATAAACAATATACTGACCTTATAAATTGTATTTTCAATGGACGTACTGGGAAAATAACTGAACTAATATGACGATTTGAAGGAGATATGACATTAGGGTGGTCACAAAAAAATCAATGCTCGCAATTTTTTTGGGGGAGACCTCCTAAAAGTTACCAATTGACTAAGAAATGAGATTGGTAAAACTTCATTTCAATTGGATAACGTTAATCGCCTCAGCAAGATTGAAGTTTGGACTTTTTATGAAAATCGATTTTTTATGAAAATATCTAAAAACATTCGAAGGTTCAATTACATCGGCTCTCTAGATTTTACTTTAATTATTTTCTCAATATGTACATAAAAAAGGGCTTAGTTAAAACTGTTTTCAAAGGTAAATAGAGCAAAATCCAAATTGAAAATGGAGGATTTAGGAGAAAAGATAAGCAAAGAGGTATAGAAATGAGAAGAAATAATGTTCAAATGCAATTTATTATTTAAAATTTAGTTATAAAAAAGGAAGCAATATAAAGGAAAGAAGTTATTATTATTATTTACATTTATAATTTATTATCAGATCAAGGTGGTAATGGCTTAGATAAGGTGGCTTTTGAAGAGTCAGGGACAATTTTCCTACATTCAGATACAACTTGTAAGAGAAACTGCCGTTGTTCTTCAACTTTCGTCAAACAGGAATTGAAATCTTGAAAAAATTTTACACCCCTTTCAGCTGTGTGATTGACAACCTTAAAACTGTTTACTATTTTGTTAGCTTTTAAATAGTGTGAATTGTCACACCATTCATCGGGATCAGTATTTAAAAAGTTTGTATCAATTTTAAATTTCTTGAAAAAATTTAGAGTTTGAGGAGAAACAAAATAATCAGTTTTTCTGTCCAATAAATCATCCACTTGTTCGAGATTGAGCCCTGCTTTTACATCCCTATGATCGTAACTTTTTTCTTCAACGGAAATCAATTTGCAGCCATGCTAGTTTTGACATTTTTTTCTAAAGTTTCATCAAAAAATGAAAATACGACTAGCTCCGAATTGAGATACCACAGATGAATTATCATTGCCTTATCTGCAACTCCTTTATCAATTTGTCTGTATTTCACAATAGATTTTAACAATTGTAGGTCTAGGTTGGGGGCCAAAGCGGTTTTGGGGGGCGTTGAACCATGCTTTTACATAAATACTGATTATAAATAAACAAATCTCTGTGAATCGAATGACTTGAAAGCTTCTACTTTTTTATTTGGCGCTGTTCTTTCAGATCTCTTAGCGTTTTTTTTTTTACAATTTTCTCCACTCTTCGTACGGTTTTTCTAAATTTGCAACACAATCTTTTAGGTGCCTGGTTGGTATCTTAGCTTTCTCCCAAAAAATTAAAACCTCCTGTATTGTAAGCCTTGCAGCGTCTCTGGTATTTAGTTTTACTTGCCGTATATTATAAACAAAACTGCGTAATACTTAACAAGTATATGGGCGCATTTTTAAATCTGTCATAAGCGTCTGTGTAAATTAATATTACAAATTTTCTTACAAATGAACACCGAAACTTTTGCTTTTCGTGAAAAATCAAAAAAAACAGACTTTTGGGCTGTGTTTACAATTGCAAGAGTCGCCTGCAAAAGGATTTAAATGTAGTTTTACATGCATTTCTAAAAGCGAATGAGGGTTATGTAAATATTACTAATGCTTTTGAGCAAGTAGAAAAAATTAACAGACTGAAAGTGTGGAAGAGTTCTTCGAATTGAATCAAAAATCCCAATTGATGCTAAAGTTTGTTAAACTAAAAAAGAATTCTTCCAGGTAAATTCTTTATTCTTCAACAGTCATTTGTTTTTTTTCTTGTAATTTGTGTACGTGTGTCAAACAAAAATTCCTTATTAGATAAAATTTTTCAGATTTTATTTTGATAAAAAAGTGTCTCAATTATTTTGTGTTTATTCAAAGTCACAAATAGTTTGTAAATATTAACTTCCGCAGCGAATTAGCATTTGATTTGAAACCAGTTTAAATTTTTCCGGTTCGAATGTTTCCAATACCAATTGACGTTCCTTTTCAGATTCATTTAATATCAGTGCAGGTTAAAACATTTAGCTCGTTACTACAATTGTTGTAGAAAAATAATTTTCATAGAAAAATTGAAATGTAAATATTAGACATTTATAGGTTAGAATTTTACCGCTAACAATACAAAAGCGTTGCGAGGATATGCTTGCATTTTTCACCTTCACCGATTTTACAAGAGTATTTCATACATGTTTTATGTTGTTCTACTGTGGAATGTGTCATTTATCTCAAACACTACTGTTCGCAAATGGGCCGTCGATATACATGTTCCTTGAATTTTCGTTATTTTGGGCGCGACAGTTTTGTCATCGAATATTCCACACCCAAGGACAAATTTGATTTTAAAAGTTTTTCATCGAGTGTGAAATTCCTTTGAGCAGGGTTTGTACCGGCCATTTGCAATAATTGCCAATTGTTAATCATATTTTTGTAAAATACTGTCCCACTCCCTTATGCTTCACACGTTACAAATTTAAATCTGCACAAATATTTCGGCCGTCTTAATAATAATCATAGTAGGCTCCGTCCAAAGGTAAGATCCCAATTTTTAGGTGGTTAAAGAAAAATATATTACATCCCTAAATTAATTCTTCAGAGAAAAATTGAGGGTAAGCGTGGGCCTGGAAGAAAACAGCCCCTTGGCTCCGGAACATTAGAGACTGGTGTGGAATACCGGATGTGGCCACAATCTCCTGACAAGCACAGAAAAATGAGCTCTTAATATTTTAGAAGAGAATGGGACATGACTTCAAGGTGCTGTGTGCACATAGGACTGGAAGAAGAAGAAGAGAAAAAGATATGCTTCTGCTGAGTAGATCGGGTGTTATTATTTTATTCCTATATTATTACCTTTTTTCTATTTGGTTTAGAAAGTATAAAGTGTTTAAATAAATGAACTCATTTTAATATATGTTTTTTATATATGGATGTAAATTTGTTTCAACTCCATATAAAGAACTATTTCCATTACTATGAACTTAAGGGCATTTTTTGACACTTAATTTTTTTCTAAAGATGATGATCAGTCATAAAAAGGACAAATTCTCCATATAAAAATATAAAGCTCCATTCTAAAATTTTGCAGATTCAGGATAGTTGCAGTACATGATGAAGCATCATTATTGGACTTTTTCTAGTTTATGTTATTTTGCCGACATTTTGAATATGTCGAATTACGTGCCAACGAACACCATTCGTATAAAGCGTTACTTTTCTTGTTTAATTCGCAGAAAAGCGTTGCTGAAAGTCATCGATTACTGTTGGAAAACTATGGTAATTATATTCCATCGATAAAAACATGTGAGTACTGGTATGGGCGCTTTAAAAGTGGCGATTTCGATACGGAAAACAAAGAACTTCCAGGCCAGCGGAAAAAGTTAAAAAGTGAAGAACAGACCTTATTGGATGAAGATCCGTACCAAAAGGAACTTGCAGAATCATGAGGAGTTGATCGCGCAACCATTTCCAAGTGGTTATGTGCACTAGAAATGATTCAAAAGCAAGAAAATTGGGTGCAGTACGAATTGAAATCAAGAGATGGGGAAAGGTGATTTTTCACCTGTGAACAACTGCTTGAACGGCACAATCGGAAGTTTTTTGCATCGTATCGTAATTGGCGATGAAAAATGGATACGCTACGATAATCCAAAGCGTGTGTAAAAAATCATATGTGAAGCCCGGTGAACCATCAACATCCTCGCCCAAGCCGAATATTCATGGCTCCAAGCTTATGCTGTGTATCTGGTGGGATCAGGTGTATGTAGTGTATTATGAGCTGCTCTAACAAAGCGATTGCTGGGGAACGTTACCGACAACAATTGATGCAATTGAGCCGAACGTTGAAGAAAAAACTGACCCAAATGTGCCAAAAGACACGACAAAGTGATTTACAACGCACAGCCACCCACATGTTGTAAAACCCGTCAAGGAAACGCTTGAAGCGCTTGGATGGGATGTCCTACCTCATCCGTCCTACATACCAGACATTGCGCCTTCTGATTATCCCTTGTTCCGATGGATGAAGCATGGCCTGTCTAAACGGAGCTTCCATTCTTATGAGGATACCAAAAAATGCGTCGATTCGTGGATAGTCTCAAAAGATGAGTTGTTCTTTCAACGTGGTATTCATATGCTGCCATAAAGATGGGAGAAAGTAGTGGCTAGCGATGGACAATACTTTGAATAATCATTTTGTCACAATTTTTTTACAATACAGCAATATTCTTATCGAAAAATCCCTCGAAATTAATTCACACACCCAATATAAAAGAATATTATCAAAGATATCATACATACCGATATTTCATTAAACTCTCAGAAAAAAATAAAACAGTCCTTGAATAAAAATAACATCAATAGATCTTCGAAAATAAATAATTCACTGGGGACATATATCGAAAATGCGAAAAAAAATAAAGATAAAGCCAGGGATATAACAGTTAACTCATGGATCATGTCCTAAAGCCTATATAGACCAGACCGTTGAAGCTAGAATTTTAGAAAAAAAAATTTCAAAAATGAAACCGATTTAGCATAGAGTAATTATTTTATTAAACAAACAAAACAATAATGTTAAAATCATACATAGAGAAAATAAAGGTGTCACATCAAACTTATTAGAAAGCCTAGAGATAAACCGAATTAAATATTCATATGCTTTTCTATATGAACAAAAGGATACCTGCCCTTGGTATTTCACAATTAGTAAATTTATACTCAGGTAAAATTCAGTGTAAATTCTCTTAGTCTAGAAAATAGGATTATTACACTGTTTGACATGTGCAAATGTATATTTAATGCTCCGTGAATCCGAATATTTTGTTAAATATCGATCGCATGCGACGAAGTTACGATGCGACGAAACGCGTCATGCTAAATTAATAAAGGTGAAAATTGTGATAAAGAGATTTATCTCTCTTCATATAATTCACTCTCGTTCGAAGTTCTTTATTAGAATTACATTAAGAGAATAACCCAATGTAACATTATTATTATTTTTTTTTATTTTTTTTTATGGGTCTAGCACACGTGCTGCATGGAAGTCCCTAAAGCGCTACAGGAGCGACACGTGTGCGGAAAAAGCGATTCACGTTGTTCTTGAATCGCTGTAAATTGTACTCGGTGGGAAACACAGTCCTGGGTAAGCCATTCCAAAGGGATGATGTTCTCCATATAAAAGACTGCTTGAAAAGCGTTGTACGAGGAGTAACAAGCTGAACCTCATATGGATGTGAAGTATCAGCGCGACGTGTACTTCTAACATGCACCGCTCTGGGAGGAATTAAGCGGGCTACATCCTTCAAACACTCTCCATGAAAATACTTGTAGAATAGACTCAAGTCGCCAACCGTTCTTCGATGTTCCAGCGAATCTGGGCCGCCGGTCAGTTCTGGGTGTCCAATCAGACGAACAGCCCTTCTCTGAACAGAATCCAGCAAATGTAGTGTATGTTTGGGAGCGGAGCCCCAAACATGGGAGCAGTATTCCATAGTTGATCGAATTTGAGCTTTGTAAAGAATTAACAGTTGTTGTGGAGTGTAAAGCTTTCTGGTTCGAAATAATATTTCCAACTTTTGAGAAGCTCTCCTTGCTATGCATGCAACATGTTCATGCCAGGACATATTTGCTCCCAAATTAACGCCCAACAAATTGAGTGACGATGCTAGGGGAATGGAGTGCCCCAATATAACTATGTCGGGTTCAGCAACGTTAACTTTTTTAGAAAAAAACTACGGCCTGGGTTTTTGTAGCGTTAAATTCCACTTGGTTACTGTCGCCCCAAGATAGAATTTCTTCCAGGTCTTTGTTAAGTTGAATGACTTCCTGCTGTCTGCGGATATTCGGCTGAGTAGCCGATGTCCGAGCGTTCAAAGTGAATGAAGAAATAAGCGTACTGTTATCTGCAAAGCTGTAGATTAAATTCCCGGTTTTTTCCAGCAGATCGTTAATGTAAATGAGAAAGAGAGTAGGAGACAGTATGGAGCCTTGGGGAAACCGGCGTTAACGTAAAGGTGTTAGAAAGAAATCCGTCGACTGCGACTCGTAAAGAACGCTCTCTGAGGAAACATGAGAGCCACAAACAGAACTTTTTAGACATACCACAAGAGCGCAGCTTAGCGAACAGTCCATCGTGCCAAACACGGTCGAACGCCTTGGATACGTCAAGAGCAACCTCTCGAGATTCTTCGAAGTGTTCAATTGCCTTGTTCCAAACATGTGTTACATAAGTCAGAAGATCTCCTGTTGATCTATGTTTGCGAAAGCCATATTGGTGATCGCTAATAATGTTGAATCCTTCAAGGTATTTTAGAAGATGCTGATTTACAGCCTTTTCCATGACTTTCGATATTATTGAAAGCAGTGCAACTGGTCGGTAGTTGTTTGGCAAGGTCTTCTTGCCTTTTTTAGGTATCGGCTGAACTGTGGCACATTTCCAGCAGGAAGGAAATATTCCCTTTCTGTACGATAGGTTGAAAAGTCTACAGAAAACTGGTGTTAGTTCCCTTGCACAGTTTTTGAGAACTATGGCAGGTATTCCGTCAGCGCCAGAAGCTTTTTTTGGTGTCTAGCTTCATTAATTCATTAGTAATTCGAATTACCGATAGAGGCTCTGATAATTGTAAACAAACATAGAGAAGAGCGAATAATTTTTTTAATCGACACAGGAGAAATTCAAAAGAATTATATCCAGAACCTTTTTGCTTATCAGTCTTTTTTTCCATAACAGTCCGCATCACATGGACTAGAGGCACAATTTTTAAGCAGCTGAAGAATCAACGTATATTTAAATCTGCAGTGTATTCCAAAAAGTTTTATACAAATGGAGAAAAAGTTTATCGTACATATTACAAAAGAATTTGTTCTTGATAAAAAGTTCTGCATCACATGAAAATCCATAATCAAGCATCAAAAGTTTAAAATATTTGGTGGTATACAGGGAAAATAAACAATAATTATTTATAATGAAGAGTAAAGTGTGTTTAAATTTAAATACAGAGCAAAATATTAATTGATATTTGTTAATAGGAACTAAAAAAATTATGCTGATGTTTACATACAGACATAAATTCAAAAAAACTCCAGTAAGCAAGTCAGTAATTGTCTGATTATGTACTGAAGAAAAGAAAACGAAATCACTACAAATTTTAGGTTGAAAATAAATGGAGATATCTTTGGAAATACCTAACAATTGTCAATAAACTTTAAACCTAACGTCAGTCTGTATTTGCAATAATTAGGAATGCCAGTAAAATTGAGTGTTGAACGTAAAATTGAAATTGTTCTCATAGTTGGAGATAATTATAAAATTTTTAGAGAAGCAGCAGAAATCTTATGGAAGTGTTGAAAATAAATTTAAAAAGAAACATCGGGCATAGGTTTCAAATGAAGATATTCAAAATCAAGTAATGCTGTCGGTAGTAGAAAAGCCAAAGGTTCACTTCGGAAAAAAGCAGCTTTATTTAATGTGAGTAAAACTACAGTTGCGAGAATTCTAAGAGCAAATAAATTTAAACCATATAAACCCCAATTTACCCATACTTTAAAAGCAGTAAATTTTGAACGAAGATTTGAATTTTGTGGTTGGTTTCAAAGAGAGTTGATGAAGATAACAGGTTTATAGCAAGATAAATACGTTTCTCTGACGAAGCGACATTTATGTCTAATGGGACAGAAAGTTCTTAAAACTAGCGATGTTAATCCTAACTTCAATATCCAAACTCGGGATCAATACTCGTTTAAAACCAATGTATGGTGTGGAATTTTTAAAGATAGCATAGTTGGACCATTCTTTTTTCGAAATAATATGAATGCTGAACGTTACCTAGATTTTTTAAATAATTAGTTCCTTGAGTTTCTTAATCGCCTTTCAATAATTGAAAGACAACGTATATGATACCAAAATGCTGGTGCATCACATCCCAGTACGAGAAATGTCCAAGATTATTTCCTCCAGTAGAGCAATAGGGAGGTATGTGCAGTTTACTTAGCTCCTAAGGTCTTCGAACATCCCCCTCTAGACTTCTTTTTATGGGGCTACTTATCTTATCTTAAAAGGCCATTTGAAGATGTTGTTCATCTTGAGAGACTTCTGACATAATTGGAGATGTAATAAAAAATTTTTTCTCGAAAAACCATCACCTGTTTAGAAAGGGACGTAGATACATTGAAGCACTTGTGCAATAAAGTTAGAATTAATCCATATGTTTAGCTGTTATGTAAGTAAGTAAGCAATTTCAAAATAAAACGATATTGGCACAAATTTATTACGGATGTAATTGTTGCAAAACAGATAAAAAAGTTAATAAATTTTTAACAAAAATATGATACAATCAGAATTAGTGCACTAGTTTTTAACTAATTTCGTTTTCCTTTATTCATTAAATAATCCGACAATTACTGACGTGTTTACTGGAGTTTTTTTTTGAATTCTTAACTAGAAAGGCCAAAAATCTAAACGTGAGGATAATTTTTTAGTTCCTATTAACATTTTCAATTAATATTTTCCTCTGTATTTAAATTTAAATACACTTTACTCCCCACAGAATCAACAAATTACTCATCCAGCACAATATCTCCCCCCCTCATTACAACTACCCCCATCCAAACCACCTTTCCTCCCTGGCTCTCCCCACTCCCCAATATTGACCTAACTTTGCACTCCTATAAAAAATCAGAACATTCAAACATATTCTTTAACAAGCTCTTTCTTGACACACTATCCAATATCTATCCGAATCATTTACTTTTTTTCACAGATGGATCAAAGACGGAAAAGGGAGTTGGAGCTGCCTTCTTTTTTGATAATATCGTCCAAATGTTTAAATTACCTAAACATATCTTTATTTTCTCCGCAGAATTGTTGGCAATAAAGGAGGCTATCAGATACTCCCTCCAAGCAAACATCCAACAACCAACTCTCATAATTTCTGATTCCCTAAGCGCTCTCAAAGCCATCAATTCTAGAAATCTCAATTTCAACTATATCAGGCAAATTCTGGATCTGATGTAGACGGCCACTTTGAAAAAAACGTACCATATCCTTGCTTTGGTTGCCCAGTCACATAGGCAACCCTCATAACGACAGAGCGAATTATCTTGCTAAACTTGCCATAGAAAGGGGCAGTATGAATGAATGGGAGAGAATCACTACTCTGATTTTAACATCTTCATAAAACACCTACACAGCTATCTCTTTCAACTCAAATGGGACCCAGATCCCAACAACAAATTATGGTCCATCAAAACCAATGTATTTCCTCCCCTTAACTCCATAGAATTGAAGACATAATGTAATAATGAGAAGACTGGCATTGGGACACACCTACTCCACGCATGTACATCTATTAAAGAGAGATCCCCCTCCACTCTGTCCTAAATGTGACTCCTCCTTAACAGTGTTAAATCTAATCGAATCCATTCAACATCAAAACTTGAGAGACACCCACGGCATCCCATCCAACATCACCATCCTCATAAAATCTTTTGTCCTACTTAAAGAAAACATAACCAATTACTTAAAAGAATTCAACTTCATAGTCTAATCTATTTATACCAAACTAACTCTAGTGGGCGCTAAATGATCTTAGCTGTCGATGCGCCCTGCCCAACAGAAACAAACAAAAAAAAAACTTTACTCTTTATTGTAAATCATTATTTTTTATTTTCCCTGTATACCATCAAATATTTTAAACTTTTGATGCTTGATTATGGATTTCCATGTGATGCTGAACTTTTTATCAAGATAAAATTTTTTTGTAATATGTAAGATAAACTTTTTCTAAATTTGTATAAAACTTTTTGGGACACACTGTATAATAATATTTTGGTAATTTTAATATTCAAACAACGGTTCGTGGAGTTTGAGAGTCTTCTTTTTGTAATTTTGAAATATGATCCTATTTTCGAATTGAAACATTTCACTAGGTATAAAGGTGAAATATTTTTTGTTTAAAAAGTAAATATAGGAATTTAAACAATCAATGATAACTGATATGGAGACCGTTATTCTAGTACATTTCGGAGCTTTATTAAGCTTAATCTGGTCAACATTTTTGACTTTACCTCTAATGACTTCTTTAAGGGACGACATTTTTGTGGTTCCTCTAATATTAATAGCTTCTTCATCTAATTCGCCGACAAAATAGTTGGCGAACAATGAGGTGAGCTCTGCTGCGCAATTATAAAATAGATCTGTTTCGATATTAAAAATTCCTAGGTCCTTTGGAATGTTGACCCGCAGAAGATTCGGCTTTGGGTACAAATTTGGTACAATGAATTCAGCGAATGGCTTCAAAAGTCTAGCAATATAATATAATGAATCTTTGCTCCATTCGCTAAAACGCCCAGTCAAACTATCACTCCCTGTTGATCTTCTTCTTCTCAATCAATATTTGTTCACCCTTAGACGTTCTAATCTCTTCCATGCTTCCTGTCTCTTGCCACCTCTATCATCATCCACCCATCGTTTCTGTGGACGACCCATGCCTCTTTTTGTTTGTTTGGGTCTCCATTCTGTGATCTTGTATATCCATCTGTCTCCGGATACTTTAGTCACATGACCCGCCCAACGCCACTTCGTTCTTGCCAGATTTATGTCATTGACTTTAGTTTGTCTCGTTATCTGCTTCTTATGAATACTATCCCTAAGAGAGGTACCAAGCATAATTCTCTCCATAGCTCTCTGTGAAGTTGCGAGTTTCTTAATAAAGGCTCTAGTGAGGCACATCGTTTCCAGTCCATATGTGCTGATAGGTAGGGTACAGATATTGTAGACTTTAGTTTTTAGGTTTATGGGTATTTCCTCGCTTGTCTTCTTGATATGAATTGCGCACGACAATCATTAGCAAGGTAAAAATCATGGCTTGTTCTGTATTCTATTCTCATTTCTTATATTGATGTTGCTCATGTTCCATTAGTTTATCTTAACTTTTTTTTGAAATGGTTAACTATTACCTAATATTCGAAAGTGTCAAAACTTTATATTCAACTTCTGAAGAAGCTTTGGATAGCTTTTAAAAACAGATAACTTAACCAATTTAGATGTCCTACGGGTTTATGCAAGATTTGACTCGAATTAAAAGTTTGTAGTTCCTCAAATTTCTAAAAAATTTGCTTTGCTTGTTTTTATCTCAAACTCTGTATCTTAAATAAGTAAAAAGTTACGTAACCTATAAACGACAAGAAATCAAATATTAATAAAACAAGATTTTATCTCTTGTGCAAATAAACTCCAACTTTTATTTTCGGTGCTAAAACGAAAATAAAGACCATTAATTTATATCATACTTAGACCTTATATCACTAATCACGAGCAGTACACGTATATTCTAGCATTTTGTATTACGAATAAAATTGGCAATAAATTTCCTAATAAACACATTTTATTGCTAGTGAAAAAACGTGGAAAACAATTACTCCACTAGGAATTAAGAAACAAATGGATTTAAGGTTGAAGGGTAGGTCCAGTGTCATATTGCTTCATTAAAAAAACTAAGGTAAGGTAAGGATTAGAGGGAAATATAACATAACGATATCTTTTATGATATATTACTACAGTATTTCATGTTTCTTCGTTAAAAATGTTCAGTAGTCCATTCCATAACATATGGCTAATGTGGGCTTTTACGTTATGCGTGAAAGGTTTTGTTTATAGCTTTTAGATTTCCTCGGAGTTCATTCTCTGCAAGTGGGTTGTTGAGGGATTTCTTTCCAACACTGTCATTTCCGATGCTGCTAGACCTCAAGGCTTCGTACTATCTTCTACTTTTTTCTATTTTACATTAACGATCTGCTGGAAAAGACCAAGATTCTAGTCTATAGTTTTACTGATGATAGTGCGCTTGTTTCTTCATTTATCTTCAACGTTCGAACTTTAACTGTCTATACAATTATCCGCAAATAACATGGAATTTTACAACTTCGCAAAAACCTAGAAGAAATGCTATTTTGGGCACACAACAGCATTTTCGCATCCACTCCTTTTCGTTTTTCCATAGTTCCCGATCTTAAACTAGTTGGTGCCAGTTGTATCCTACCCTTATTTTAATGTCGTCCAACCAGCGTTTTAGTGATCTTTTGGTGCTTCTTATGTGCTCTCTCGGCCTCCACTGTACTGTTTGGAAACTCATTTTGGAGGTATTTAGCCATAACTCGCCACGCTCGCTAATTGCGGGTTGGCGAGTGGATATTTAAAGGTGAGAGGAAACCAAGGCACGTATAGGCAGGGTGGCTTCCCTGAAGTAAACTTATCCTCAACCGAGATCGCACCCACTACCCTAGGGGTGACAGTAGTCCAGTAGAATTTAAAGCTACAAAATCCCAGACAACAGTTATCTTTAAAAAAGTCAACTCTACTTAGTTAGAAACAGTCTATTTTATTAACATCCTCATTGATCTTGTTAGGAGATAACCTGAGAGCAGATATATTTTGGAAAAATCATATTACCTACAGAGCCAAAAAAGCTCTCGAGATATCAGGATATTATTTCGTTTTTAATCCGTAATATCATTCGAAGTTCCAATTAGATAATTGATGGAATATTGCACTCATGTTTGGGGCTGTGTTCCCAAACATATTGCGTCTTTGCTAAATTCTATCTAGACAAGAAATGTTTGTCCGAATAAGAACCCGGAAAAAAACCTGGATTATATGGAAAATTTAAAAAAAACTGGGGCTTGTGTATATTTTATAAATGTTTTCGTAGAAAATGTTCAATAGATTCTTCCCAAAACGGTGCATACTATGAATCCACGACACGCTAATACATCATATCCGTATGCGGTTCTGCTTATTACTTCTCATATTACCCCCTTCCTTTACATGAAGAATCTCATACTTTAGGAATGAATTAATGAATTGAATAAGAGTATGTTTCTCCCTCCGTACAATGCGATTTAAGTAAAGCAAGATTATTGCTTGCACAGGTCACTTTGGTTGCCATTTTAATGCAGCACGTGTATTTTATCTATAGCACACTATTTGTCATCTGCTGACATGACAATATGCTCGTCCTTAGAAAGTGATAAATAACTGCTAGAATAGAGACTGTTTAATGTTGGTAGTTATTAATTATTTTGGTAAGTGTTTAGACAATTCTTTAGGTATTTTTGGAATAGAAATATCATACCCATTTAAAACGGTGCGAAATCTGGAGCACTTAGATTGCAAATCCTTAATGGTTAATTTCTCTTGTTGCTTAAGAAGTAAAATTTAATAGATGGATTGTAAAATGTATCGCAGAATATTTTAAAATTAACTAACCAACTAAAAAAAATACCAAGTCGAAGACTGATAAATTTACCGATGAAAAACAGAAAGAGAGGGTTAAAGTGTAACGAAATAAAAAACAATGTCACGCAGTAAATTATGTCTTCTTAAGGAATCATTAATCAGTATATTTACATCATTGAATATTTGCAAAAAGGATGATTGACATTTGTCAGAAAGCATACTCTCTCTTAATCCTTTCATCCTAATAGGAGTATCGGTGACACTTTGCAGTTGCTGCTTCAAGAGTCAATCTCCAGGCATCTCGATCCTGCACGATCTGACTTGACTGCATACCCATACCAAGAAGAGATCTTACTTGGTCGGACCATCTTGTCGGAGACCGTCGCTTGATCTTCTACCTTCCCCGTTACTGCATGCTTTTCCATGGCATCCACTTTCCTCAGTGTCTAGTCATAGCAAAACGCCTTCTTACTTCCGTTTCATAACCACCATTGTTAGTTATGAGGGATCCAAAATCGTTGAATGGTCTACAACAGTAAAACCAGCAATTTCATTTATGTGTGACAGATCTTCATTACGACTAACAATCGCTCTATTAATTGCCAATCCATAGTTTTTGCTAGTGATTTTCAGGCGCTCCATAATTGATTGATGAGCACCAAAAAGTTCTTTACAGTACTCCTTCCAAACGTCAGTGATTCCAGGCATGTCGGTGACTGTTCTACCTTTCACATACTCAAGAAGTCAAATATGGTAACGGCATATTATAACAAAATTAACAATACATTCGCTAAAATTCCTTACATACACATTATGATATTATTTATTATATATATTTATTACATATGTTTATTATAAACATTTGATCCAATGAAAATTATCTGCATTTTTACCATTGTTACATATTTTCCTGAATCCAGAAAATGTTTTTATGGAAATAAAGTTCTATTTTTGCGTTTCAGTGCAACACAAAATAATGTACCCATATAAGAGAAGTAAATATATTCATCTGGGAAAACGCTGTTTAGTATAATATTACACAGAAGCGACGTACGCGTATTCCAGTATCAAATATGACAAAGAATATTTACGGAATCCCAAACGTAACACTATATCCCCCATCAATTTATTTATGTTTTATGTAACGATGAAATAAAAAATAGTTATTGTTACCGACTATTTGTTTTATTATAGATAATTTATTGAAAATATGAGCCTTTATCTGACTTTCTCGCGCTAATATGTATTATCACGTCCGAAATAATTCTATATATATATATATATATATATATATATATATATATATATATATATATATATATATATATATATATATAATTTCCTGTATATATAAATATATATATATATATATATATATATATATATATATATATATATATATATATAAAAATACATTCAAATTCCGAGTTTTAATCCGTTCGTCTAACAAAGAATTTGCAGGACATTTCGCCAAAATTTTATTTGGCATTTTCAAGTGCTCTTGCTGCTGCTCCTACTCGATACTGTGATCTTGGTGCTGCTGCTGCTCGAAGCTAAGTTAACAATTTTGTGAATTTTTTTGATGTTTTCCGGTGTAACCACCTCATTTGGGCGTCCAGAGCGTTCAGCATCATTTGTATCTGTACGACCGCGTTTAAATTCAGCATATCAGTAAATGATGAGTGATTTTCCAGGGGCAGAGTCCCCGTAATACTTATCAAGCCATTGCCTTGCTTGAACGGTATTTTTTCCATCAAAAACAGTGTTTAATCAACACATGAAATTCGGTTCTTTCCATTGTTTTGAAAATATCAAAAGTAGCGTCACTAAAACCACTGTAACTTTTAAACTAATCGTCGAAATGTCATGAAATTTTGACACGTCGTTTGAAGGTTGGTACTTCCTAAAAATCGTATGGATTTTTTGAAAAGGGCGACATCTATGTGTCAGACCAAAAACTTTTCAGCATATGTGTTATTTAACTTAAAGTTCCCTAAAAGGCATAGATGGACATCCATTTAATAGTTTTTAATTGATTAAGAAATATCCTTACTTCGAGTTAATTATTTTCAATGTGTATTAAAATAATATGCTAATATTAACAAAAATAAAATACTTACCGGTAATTTAGAATATTTCTCCAAACTCCTGACCGCAGTTTCAAAGTATTTCTCGCCGTATTCGAGCCTTTGTTCTTGACACAATTGCTTCCACATATCCCTAGCCTGATTCAAAATAAGCTCGTCTGAAACCCAAGTATTGCCAGAGGTTATTTCTCCAGGTGCTACAACAACAACATCGACACCGCGGGACCTGGAAACAATTATTGAACTGAATATTTAGCTGTGAACATGAGCCGGAAACTTTTAAGCTCTTGCTCGTATGAGAAAACAAGGTTTGAATCGATTTCGTAGTCGACCATCAAGTTGATTACAATTTATAATATTTTCTATGTTCAGCGTGTAACTTTACGAAAAGGTAAAATATAAAGGGTAAGATGACCAACGTAATATCATCTAATTAAATTAAAACACAAATTTGGGTCGCTGTTTTATAATATAATACAGAGTACCAACTAAACATTGATCTATGTTTGTCGAAGTTATTTTGCGTAGACGTTGGTTAGTAATTGGATAGATGACCGCCTGGAAAGGCCGTGTGCTATCATTAAAATAGACAGCTTATTCACAAGTAGCAGTTACTGAAATTGAAATAAGTACGATAAGGTAAAATAGGAATTTTCTTTGTTTGTATATAGAAAATAAAATATTTTTCTTCTTAACAACTGTGTTTCTAATAATAAGTGACGGGAAAAACACTTTATGTAATAAATCTGATTTTGGTATCTTATGACTTGTTTAACTTTATTAAAGCATTCGACTGTGTAGATTATGAGTTACTTTGTACAAAGCTAAAGTATTTTGGCCTGATGGGTAGAGCGCTGGTTTTCTTGCAAGTTATCTAGAATATAGGCGATAGCTCGTGATACTATAATTTGAAGTACCCAGTATTGATAATGTTATTTTGGGGGCGCCTCAAGGTTCCATTTTAGGTCCGTTTTCCTTCATATTTTACAGCTTCGATATGAATACTACAATAAAATTTTCCAAAATGCACCGTTATACTGATGATACATAGTTTTTATATGCTGTTTAACTAGCGCATTATAATGAAGGAGAGGTTGGTACAACAGATTTGAAAAAAAAGTTAGAATATGGGCATTTGTAATTAAGAAAAAAACGCCATTTTACAACAGGCCATATAGCAACTAGAATTTAGTGGGATTTATAATGCTTATTAAAGTAGATAATTAATCTGGCCAAATTTGATTCGTATTGTTAATCCCGCAAAACTCTCGTTTCTGTAAAACATCTTTCGTGCGTTCTTTTATTTAAAGTGTTGTAAAATGCCCTGTTTTCTTAATTACGAACGCCCATAGTATAAAACTTAATCTCAAATTAAATTCTAAAAATATCTTGGGTAATGCTTTTTGCATCGGATTGGTCGACCTCTTAATTTATCGATGCTTTGAAGAATATTGGTTTAATGTTTGACAACAAACTGGGAATTAGGCAGCATATAGCTAATTTAAGTGTATATATATATATATATATATATATATATATATATATATATATATATATATATATATATATATATATATATATATATATATATATATATATATATATATATATATATATATATATATATATATATATGGGGCATTCTTTGTCAAAAAGGCCACCTCCACAGTCCAAAAATTAAAGCAATTTAGAAAATTCTCCTTCGGCTTATTTTGTTACTATCTCAGACCTCAAATCCGTCAATCTGCAGAGGTGACAAGATACGAGACACGAAATTGTTTATAATCAATAAACCTGTTACAATTTACATAAATATGAGAGTTAATAAGCCTGCTAAGTTGTGAAGAAGTGTATTCATGATACAACAGAAACCAATATGGCGATAAGAACCGTGTACAAACTATTAAAAATGACATTTTTGTTAGTTTGCAATAAGAACCCTTAATTAATTAGAATATACGTGATTATTTTTCTTCTTTTCAAAATACCTAATACAAATCAACAACTCAGATATGAAAACTAAGTATGTCTAAGCTTAATATGGCGGTCGTATACATACGAAATGCCACAAAAACTCTAAATTCGGTCTAACATATCTGGAAGAAGAGATTTTTGGGAGAAATGTTTATCGTGAGAGTTCAGAACAATTAATCTATTCGTGACCATGGTGTTGATATAGTGATCACATTTCAAGGTCATTTGAAAGTCATTTAATAGTTAGCGAGCATTTACATCGTTTTCAGGAATCGTCTATAGACCTACTACTATAAGAACATGTTAAGGAATGTTTTAATCTACAACCATTACATACCATAGCAGTTTCTGGCAAATTAGGTTTCTCTTGCAGAAGTGCATTTGATATTTTTCGAAGATTTGATTCCTTGTGACTAGAAACTCAATCTTCCTTATAAGGATTGATGCACCTATCTTTACGAATTCTATCAGACATAATGAACAGGTACAACGTTCTAGTACCCTTTTATGAATCAAATGTAAGCGATGAAAAGACCAAATTGCAGAACGGAATATTGGATTAATAGCTCTCTGTGAAGTAACGATATATGAGTAAGTACTCGCTAACTATGCTGAAAAGGACTGTTGAGCCAGCAACTATCTAACTGAAAAAAAATGCTCTACAACTATCCTAAAAAGGACTGTTGAAGAAACGTTGTAAGTGTTCGCTAACTATGACTTTCAAATGACCGTGAAATCTGATCACTATATCAACACCATGGTCACGACTAGGTGATTTGTTTTGAACTCTATAATTTTCACAATGAACATTCTTTCCAAAAAGTCTTGTATTTGTGGCACTTCGTATGTATATGACCGCCATATTAAGCATTTGATTTTTCAAAATGGTCACAGCTCAATAAAAACTACATATATATATATATATATATATATATATATATATATATATATATATATATATATATATATATATATAGTAACAAAATACGCCGTAGGAGAATTTCCTAGGTTGCTTTAATTTTTAGACAGTGGGGGTGGCCTTTTTGACAAAGAATGCCCCATATATATGTGATGTATTATTCATATTTAAAGGAAGCTGATAAACAGTATCTGCAAATAATTTAGAATAATTGTTGTCGACTCCTTTTTGGACTAAATAAGTATGATTCATATCCCAAATAATTCAGTTAAACTAGTTAAAAGCTTATAACTTATTTTATTATTTGTTACTTACTTTTCTCAGTAAGTTATTAAAGACATCAACCCCAATATATCTGAGAAATAAGTTAGCTTTTCGGAACAATACTCCCATCAGATTGAATACTATAACTATATACGTGCCAGAATAATGATAAATAAATTTCAGCATTGTTTTACCTATAAAGCTGCTACAATAACTTTATAACTTAACTTTTACATATACTATTCCTGCAGCTTTTTGTAGGAAAATTAAAACGGTCTTACTGGATAAACAGAGAGATTTTCATAATGCTGGAAATTAGAAAACTTATTTGTAATATTTTATGGATTTTATTTGTGTTATAATTATTACTTTGTTATTGTGTGGTGTGTATCTGACTTTTCACTAGACTTTATTCGTTTTAGTGTTATAATTGTGACATTGGTTTTTTTATTATTACTGTAGGGTTAGTATATGCATAATGTCAGTTAAGTCTGTACAAAGTGGTGTCAATTTGTGTACCTCAGGAATGGACAAGTTGGACAATTTTATGAACTAAATATAAAAAAGGTTAATACAGTAGCTGGTACTACTTAGCTAGACTGTGCCCTTTAAGAATGGCACAATTTAATTCAATTCCTGACAAAGACTATTATTCTCGAAAATGTATAACTAATTCCTGTTCGTTTCCTAAATTCAATGTGACACAAATAATGCTTGGAGCACAAACAACCTATTGTGTTTTGAGAAACCTTAACCTTATATACCTAACCTTATGTTTTTAACATCAAAATAACATATATTTTTTTCACAATAAAAAGCCCTCCATTATAAAATAACAAAGTCCTTGTTAGAATGTCGCTTTTATCTGAATTTAAATAGAATAAAAACAATTTTTTCTTTGTATTTTATTGTTTTGAGATTTTTTGTTTCCCGAATATGAAATATACAGAGTATAATCTACGATAACCGCGGTACATGAAATTTATTATCAATTTCATTTTACAAATTAACATTTAAAGTAAAAAATAATTTGCTAAAAATTGTATACTTCTTATGTGCAAACTAAAATAACAAAAAAAAAAAAAAATAAATAACTCGTTCCGAAATTTACCATTGAGAAGACATTTCAGGCTCAAAATATAAACATCCAATCTAAAATTGCATTTTTTAGTATTCCGTACGAAACATTTCGGTGTTCGTTCGTTCGTTCGTCCGTCTGTCACACCCAATTTTCTCTGAAACTATTTGACATAGAAGGGTGAAATTTGGCGAAATTATGGTTTGATGGCCCAATCAGAGCCATGTACTTTAAAAAGTTAAATTTTGACTTAAGCGGTTAGTTTTGTGTGTGGGGGGGGGGGGGGGGGGGGGGTGAAATCGGATGTGAAAAAAAATACCAAATCATCGAGTGGGGTGTGAAATGAGAGCTTGTGAAAACACGAGTTTAAAAATATATATGATGTAATATTTGCACACACTTTTCTTTGTATTATTTTTAAAAAATATTTAGAAATCTTCTATCTTGAAAAGCACTGATCAAAAAATTTTGGAAAAATTCTGGAATAGTTTCCATATAGTGTAAATTGAGCAAAAATTATCACGAGTGCATTATCTTTGATAATTTATCTGGTATATAAAAAAAAAACTATTTAACCGCCAAAATGGTGAAGGTTTATTTCGTCGAAAGTTGTGAATATATCCGGGGGAGAGCTAATGCTTTAAGCATTTAGCGACCACAAATAGGTATCGAGACAAAATAATTTTAATTTGTATAATTAATTTTTATAATTAAACAAATATTAAGGTCGTAAATATTTGTTTTAAACTTTTACTACTAGATTCTAGATTGAGCTAGATTTATTTATTGGTTATTAGGTAACTAAGATGCTTTAACTATTATATAGTATTGACTAAGAAAAAAACGTGAAAATACATATTGGACCTTAAGATATATACTTATCAGGGATCTAATTAACTAGCTTAGGTAAGGGTTTTTTTTTTTATTTTAAAAGCAATCACCGTACGGAACACTAATTTCGGAAGTCCGACTTATTATTTACGGTGTCGTCCTGAAACTTGATTACTTCTGCAAAATACCACTTTACGGAAGTGACACGTAAATAATTAATTTGACATTCTTCTACACTTTTGAGGACTAGTTTATTTAGTTTCAACTTTTGGTATTTTCACTTTTTCCAATTTACATTTTGTCTGTCTGTCAGTCTGTCTACCCATTTGTCTGTCACACTCGATTTGCTCCGAAACTATTCGACGTAGAAAGTTAAAATTTGGCACAAATATAGAAATTGATGTCCCCATCAGAGGCGTGTAATTTTGAAAGGTAAATTTTGACTTAAGGGGTTAGTTTTGGGGGGTGAACTCGAAAGTAAAAAAAAAAAATACCAAGTCATTGAGTGGGGTATCAAATAAAAGCTTGTAAAAACACGAGTTCAAAAGTATATATGATGTAATACTTGCGTACACTCTTTGTATTATTCTTAAAAAATTGCAAAAAATCGCGCCCTTTCCTATCTCGAAAAGTACCGACCAAAAAATTTTAAAAAAATTCTGGAATATTCTCCATACAGTGTAGATCGAACGAAAATTGTCACGAGTGCATTATTTCTGATAATTTATCTAAAATTAAAAAAAAAAAAACCGAAAATTTCAAGGTCATCAGTTTTCAACAAAGATCGGAAACTTTATTTGTTGTGCTTTTAAAATGAAGAATTTTCATTTTAAAAGCAATCACCGTACGGAACACTAATTGCGCAAGTCCGACTTACACTTGGCCCTTTTTTTTTAATTTTAATGCACCTAATCCCAACTTGTTTAGAGTTATGACTTGATATTTTATGATTCTTTTTCATTCTTATGCAAGCAAAATTTTATTTCAGTTGGTAACTGCCATATCAAAATCACATAAAGCGTCTATCAGCCATGAATTATAACTTTCAATAGTGTTATCCTATTTATATAACGACATGTGTAAAGCACATGAGGTAAAGCTGTCGGGAATGTAGATTCATCGATTAGGTGAGATATGGAGAAGCCTCTATATATTTTTGATGATGATGCTACTATAATAACTAATGTGTATTTGTATGCATGGTGTTGTGCTAATAGATAAGAGTATCCAGAATGAGAGGCTTGTGGTCCAGTGTATATATATATATATATATATATATATATATATATATATATATATATATATATA
>CM032454.1:135971231-135986231 GCA_019049505.1 Pachyrhynchus sulphureomaculatus | reverse complement strand
AACATTTCAAACAACAACAAAAACAATGGTGGTCCTTAAGAATCCTAATACAAACATAAATATTAACATCAACAAACACTTGAAGGGTAACAAAAATAACAAGCGTAATTACTGAAGATTGGGACCACTCTATTGAAATACGCTCAAGAATTGATGAAGCACGAAGCTCCTTTAATAAAATGCGCAGCAAACTCTGTAATTGCCAACTAAACTTAAAAACAAGAACAAGAGTGCTAAGATGCTACGTGTCCTCGGTCATGTTATACGGTATAGAAGCTGCAATCACAGAAACAACATAACAAAGAAAGGAGTCATTGGAGACGTGGTGCTATCGCCGAATGCTGCGTGGTCCTTGGACAGCGCATACCACAAACGTGGAAATACTTGCTCGGTTGGGAAAAGAACGCGAGTTGATTCTAGCTGTTAAAGAAAGAAAAAGCACTTAGTTTGGACACATTATGAGAAACCAAAAGTATGAGCTGCAACTTATAACTGGAGGAAAAATAAGTGGTAAGGGAGGACCAAGAAGGCGCCGCAATTTCTGGTTGAAAAACTTACGACAGTGGACAAACATGATATTTAGTGAACTGTTTAGAGGGGCAATAGAAAAAATCAGATGGGCAAATGTGATAGCCAACGTCCTGAGAAGATAAGGCACACTAAGAAGACCATTTCTTTTTTGGGACAATTTACTTCAACTAGACTAATTTCTTAAATTGTGTATGTATTGATGTACTTGATAATGTGATCTGATTTAAAAGTTCAATAAAATAATAATTAAAGTTATGTAGATTATTGTTTAAGAATTTTTAATATTGACTCATGAGCAATATTGGGCCATTTTAAACGGATTGTGAAGTAAAGTATGAAACAAACATATTTATCTTGTGAGTAAGGGAAAGGTGCGTTCATGCAAGAAAAATCACAAGAAACAAGAAAAGTCACTGAGAAATGATAACGAGTAAAATATTAATAAGTTACAGTCGAGAAATTTGCACATGCAAAATGACCAACAAAGATCCCATGAATGCTATATTCCATGCCTTTCCTCCTACGACTATAGTTTCTGTGCCTATACTCTTCATCAGGTAGGCTTTAGGCAACGGTATCGATCGTGCAAATCCGAGTACCGTGGAGAATCAAGTTGGAATGACTCTGCTGCCTTATTTTTTTTTTTACAGGGAGAGATCCGCCTTATGGATTCTGAAGCAGTTTGCGTCACCATAAGGGTGCCCCAAAATGCTTCAGATATGTGGGGCTCTCCAACCAGAAGGGTTGGTATACCCACTAAAACTCCTTGTAAGCTGGGGAAAACCCTTTACTCCTTTTACAATTTCTGAACTTCTTAATGACTAGATCTTTTTGATGTGTTTTAACCCTAAGTTAATTTTCTATGAGTAGACCTTCTCGCTGGCTTATAGCAATCATGGTACCTTAAATAAACGAGATACTACTCGTTGGGCAAGATACAAACCCTTGCGCCATCTGTTGAGAACTTCGAAAAACTGCTCAACTATATAAACCTAACATTGTTGAGCAGTTTTTCAGATGGCGCAAGGTCTGTATCTTGCCCAACGAGTAGTATCTCGTTTATTTAAGGTACCATGATTGCTATAAGCCAGCGAGAGTCATTCCAACTTGATTCTCCACGGTTCTCGGATCTGCACGATCGATATCGTTGCCTAAAGCCTACCTGATGAAGAGTATAGGCTCAGAAACTATAGTCGTAGGAGGAAAGGCATGGAATAATATAGCATTCATGGGATCTTTGTTGGTCATTTTGCATGTGCAAATTTCTCGACTTTATGTTGTAGTGACCAATCAAGTAAAAAACCATATTCCGAAATTTTATTTTGGAATATCGATTTAGCTTATTAATAAGTTTATTAATTTGTTAGAAATACTCGTTCATTTTTTCCACCATAAATAACTTTCCCATATTCCGTCTCTACGGAATCAAAATCGAATAAGTTCTTTTAATTTAAGAACATTATGCTCGGTCCTGTGTTCAATTGGTTTTCAATTAAGGTCAAGTAGAACACTTCAAATTGTCGGAGGCTAAATATAAGTTTTTTCTCTTTATACCTCTAATTTTTATTGCTGAAAATTTTTCCTTGCTAAAAGGTGGTCAATAAATTGTGTGCTGTATCAATAGTGTTATGAGAATTTATCCTGGTTTTCGGATGATACTTATGTGGTGAAAAGTCCCGAGTCTTTTCGAGAAAAAAACAATGTTAAAGCCAGTTTAATCTCGATTCGTCGATCAGATGAGATATGGACAAGATTTTAATATTTTTTTGATGATGATAGTACTATAATAACTAATCTGTTTTTGTTACATGATGTTTTACTTTTCTTCAAGATAAAATTTATTTGTTATACAAACGAATGGTTAACATATTTTGTAATAAATAGAATGAACAGTATTAGAATGTTAGTACATTTTTTTTTTGGAAAACTTAACATTTTCGGTCTTGTCCAATCAAACTAAAACATATCATCATATATATATATATATATATATATATATATATATATATATATATATATATATATATATTTATATATATAAATATATATATGCACAATAGGGTGGGTCCTACCCCTGCAACATGTTCAATCCTATGAAAAAATAAAGTCCTTAAATCTTAAAAAAAATATTTAGAGGGCACATCCATCGATTGAAAATTTACTTTTTTTCTCAATCGTTTTTTCCCCTTCAACAGCCCCCCGTTAGACTTCTGATTTTTTATTTTTTATAGTTCTAGCACACGTGCTGCAGGGAAGTCCCTAAAGCGCTCCAGGAGCGGCATGTGTGCGGAAAAAAAAAGCGATTCACGTTGTTCTTGAATCGCTGTAAATTGTACTCGGTGGGAAACACAGCGCTGGGCAAATTATTCCAAAGGGATGATGCTCTCCATATAAAAGACTGCTTGAAAAGCGTTGTACGCGGAGTAACAAGCTGAACCTCATACGGATGTGAAGCACCAGCGCGACGTGTATTTCTAACATGCACCGCTTTGGGAGGAATTAAGCGGGCTACATCCTTCGAACACTTTCCATGAAAATACTTGTAGAACAGACTCAAGTCGCCAACCGTTCTTCGATGTTCCAGCGAATCAAGGGCGCCAGTCAATTCCGGGTCTCCAATCAGACGGATAGCTCTTCTCTGAACAGAATCCAACAAATGCAGTGTATGTTTGGGAGCAGAGCCCCAAACGTGGGAGCAGAGCCCAAACGTGGGAGCAGTATTCCATAGCTGGTCGAATTTGGACTTTGTAAAGAATTAACAGATGTTGTGGGGTGTAAAGCTTTCTGGTTCGAAATAATATTCCCAACTTCTAAGAAGCTCTCCTTGCTATGCCTGCAACATGTTCATGCCAGGACATATTTGCTCCCAAACTAACGCCCAACAAATTGAGCCACGATGCTAGGGGAATGGAATGCCCCAACATAACTATGGCGGGTTCAGCAACGTTAACTATTTTAGAAAAAAAAACTGCCGCCTGGGTTTTTGTAGCGTTAAATTCCACTTTGTTACTGTTACCCCAAAATAGAATTTCTTCCAGGTCTTTGTTAAGTTGAACGACCTCCTGCTGTCTGCTGATATTCGCCTGAGCAGCCGATGTCCGAGCGTTCAAGGTGAATGAAGAGACAAGCGTACTGTCATCTGCAAAGCTGTAGATTGGATTCCCGGTCTTTTCCAGCAGATCGTTAATGTAAAAGAGAAAGAGAGTAGGAGACAGTATGGAGCCCTGGGGCACACCGGCGTTGATAGTGAAGGTGTTAGAAAGAAATCCGTCGACCGCCACTCGTAAAGAACGCTCTCTCAGAGCCACAAACCGAATCTTTCAGACATACCATAAGAGCGTAACTTAGCCAACAGTCCATAGTGCCAAACACGGTCGAATGCCCTGGATATGTCGAGAGCAACCGCTCGAGATTCTCCAAAGTGTTCAGTTGCGTTGTTCCAAACATGAGTTACATAAGTCAGAAGATCTCCTGTTGATCTATGTTTACGAAAACCATATTGGTGATCGCTAATAATATTGAATCGTTCAAGATATTTTAGAAGATGCTCATTGATAACCTTTTCCATGACTTTCGATATTATTGAAAGCAGTGCGATTGGTCGGTAGTTATTTGGCAAGGTCTTCTTGCCTTTTTTAGGTATCGGTTGAACCGTGGCACATTTCCAACAGAACGGAAATATTCCCTTTCTGTAGGATAGGTTAAAAAGTCTACAGAAAACTGGTGTTCCCTTGCACAGTTTTTGAGAACTATGGCAGGTATTCCGTCAGCGCCAAAAGCCTTTTTGGTGTCTAGCTTCATTAAAATACGCTTTATGACGCGCTGTCTGAAGACAACACCGGGCATCTTTGGAAATCGACAGTAGAATGTGAAGCAAAGAGTTCAGCCAAGAAGTTCGCTCTCTCAACAGGTGTGGTTGCAATGGAATTATCTGGCCGTGTGAGTGGTGGTATGGTGGTTTTGGTAAAATTTTGACTAACTGCCTTAGCGACTGCCCAAAAGGACCTGGAATTGTTGGGACAAGCGAGAAAGTTTGTTCCTAATTCGTTGATTGTGCGCCTCCTTGGTTTTGTCGATAATTCCTTTGCATCTGTTCTGGGCACGAACAAAAGTGTTACGATTTATGGTGTTAGGATTTTCACGCCATTGTCGGTAAGCAATATGTTTAGAAGCAACAGCTTCTTTGCATTTTCGATCAAACCAAGGCTTGCCGTTGGAGGAGCATTTCTTCGAAAAAGGGATGTTGTTCCATACCAGCCAAAATAACATCGGAGACCTTCCTGGCGCAGTCAGATGGGTTATCGGATCGAAAACAAACGTCCATCCAAGGAAAGTTCGAAAGTATTCCATGAGTTCTTTCCATTTAGCAGATTTATAGTGCCAAATCTTGCGCGGCCTAGGCGCCTCTCTGTCACTGATTGGCAGGATACTCGATGTCGAAAGCAGTTTATGGTCGGAACAACCTAACGGCGGATTTACGGTGACCGTGTAAATCTCCGGATTGGTGGTTAAAAACAGATCAAGAAGACTGGCGAACTCCCCGTCTCGATCAGGGATCCGTGTTGGTTCGTCAGTAAGCTGAGTTAAGCCACAACTGATTGAGAATGATTCAGCTTCACGACCTTGTTCGTCGGTAGTATTTGAATATTTAAGCCAGTTTGACTTTAAGGATTACGAAGGTGTTTTCTTATACATTTTTTGTTGCTGAATCCGTTTCCGAGGGCCGTTTCCCCTTAAAATCCTTCAGTTTTCCGCAATGCTCATATTAAGTGGGCATTAAGGGTGAAAAAGTGTATTTTCTTTTCAAAAAAAGTTCCGCAAAATTGACGGGAAACATTGTAGATCAAGTTTTATGATTCAGAATCATAGATATGACACAGATTCTTGAGAAATTTTCATGGCGCACGAGTAATATGAGACAAAGACAGCGAGAACGAAGCGCTTTGTTGAAAAAAAGACTGACACACCTAAAAAAATGTCAAAGAATATGTAAACAAATAACAGTGGTAATGTAGAAAATGTATTCTCTCTAAAGTTTTCAAGTGAAGCATGTTTCTAGGAAAGTTTGACGCTGCATGAGGGGGGGGAAGACAAGGCTCAATCAAAATTTAATGTTTACTCGGACATAAAATTCTCATTGAATTCAAATATATATGGGTTCCCATTTAAATTTTCAATTTTGGGACTCATAGAGTCCCAACGGAGCGTTAGGCCCAAAATCTAATAGACCCATTCGATTACCAGGGACAAACTTTTATGCACTTACATTGAGCATGCCGGAAAATTGAAGGATTTTAGGGGGTGCAAACGGTTCGCGGGAACGGATTCAGCATTAAAAAATGTGCAACGAAACACCTTCATAATCTTTAAATTCAAAGTAGAAGTCTGACGGGGGGCTGTTGAAGGGGAAAAACAATGATTGAAAAGAAAAAATATATTTTATTTATGGATGTGACCTCTAAATATTGACATATTTTTTTAAAGAATTAGAGACTTCATTTTTTCATAGGATAGAACATTTTGCGAGGGTACGACCAAAGAAAATAAAAAAAAAAAAAAAATGGCCTGTGACCCTAATATATATATACATACATATATATATATATATATATATATATATATATATATATATATATATATATATATATATATATATATGTATATAGTAAAGCTAGTAATAGAGGATCTTAAAATACACCACTAGATACGAGGCAAAAAAGAGAGACGATACAGGATTCTTTAAAAATTTGTTTAGGATTTGATAGGTCTAAAGAATAATATTTAGAGCCGTACGATTACTGAAATATAAGGAAAATACAGGTTGGTGTACCATATTTAAGAAGGGATAAAACAAAGAAATACGTAAAATAATATTTATTAAACACTATTAAAAAAACAGGCATTTCCTTTTTTGATTTAGAAAACAACATGTAACAATGTAGAGGAAAATATTTAACATTATATGGTAGTTATAAATTTAAAGTGTATATCAATAAACCGGTATGGAGATTAGCTGTTTGTCTATGATCAGTAAGAAAATTCTAAATTATTTCAGTTCAAGCTAGGGGCAGATAGGTCTAGTGAATGTCACTTCCCATTTTTAATACCTGAAGGAAGGTATAAGACTGAAAAATGGATGTTGACCTTTCTAATAAAGATATTCTAACTTCCAGATAGAAAAAGTTAATCGTGATGGTATAGATAATGATTATTACTATAAAATATATATAGTATAATAAGAGGATCAAGATCAAGAGAAGTGCCAAAAGTGGTAACGGAGAAAAAATAAACGTCCACTTGGAAGCCATAGATGTAAAATAATCTACATATTTGTCAAACTGTTATCCGCAAATTGATGAAAAATTACTACTGCTATTTACTTAAATTTTCTTCTGTATTGTAAAGCAACATACTGCCCATTGTTCAACAGTAATACTTTTTTGTTACAACGTTTATGAAGAATTTTATTTTGTTATTAAAAAATTTCTATAATTTTGTAAATTGTTCCTAGGTAATATAAAAAAAATTATTATATTGTAGAAAAAACTACATTAATAATTTTCATTATTCGCAATAAAGAGAGAACAGTGAAAACTTCAGTATCACCAAATACACTTTTCGGCGTAATTTTTTTGGATAAAGTTGTAGCAACTGAAGCGAAATACATATCCCATTTTTATGTCCGAAAAATGTTCCCCATTTTTTTTTTAGTACAGCATACGCGCTCTATGGAAATCTCTAAATCGCTACAAAAGAGGTGTGCGTTTTGAAATAGTGATTTCCGTTAAGCTTGAGTCGCTGCAGGTTGTATTAGGAGAGACATATACTCCTGAGCACACTTTCCATGAAAGTTTTATAAAGTAAGCTTAACTCTCCAGTCTTTCTTGAATGCAAAAAAAAAAATCAAAGCTTTCGGTGAATTTTAGGACACAATCAAGCGAAGAGCTGTTTTCTGAATAGATTTAAAAATATAGTTCCAAACATGAGGATATTATTCCATCAACTGAAAAATTTGAACTTTTAAGAAACTTTCTTTGCTATGCATGCAAATGATTATTCCAAAATATATTTAGATTGAAGCTAACGACTGGCAATCTGTCTGATGCTGCTAATAAACTACTGTATCGCAACATAACTATGTAAAATTTTTTAGGAACAATTACTGTCTCAGGTACGATAGCTACTTGGTTGTTATTCCAAGACAGAAATTCTTTCAGGTCTTTGGAATGTTTTATTACTTCCTGCTGTTTGCTTATGTCCATGGGCAGCTGTCATCAGACAAGCTGCATATTAATTTTGACCTTTTTTAGCAGTTCGTTGACATAAACCAGAAACAAAGTATGAAGTCTTGGGTTACACCAGCATTAATTTATAATGACATTCTTTGTGAAACCATCATTTAATGCTTATTTATGTAGTTATAGTAAATACTGTAAGTTGTTTGGTCGTTTTTCTTTCTTTAAATTAATTTTGTGACTGTATTTGTTAGTAAAATATGAAAATACCTGGATAGTATAGAGGATCCAGAGAGGACATAAGAGTATCAAATTTGCATTTACCTTAAATTTATTTGTCTTTATGTTCCGATTTTCTCTTTCATTTAAATTGGTGAATTTCTGAATTGAAAAGAAGCAAAGGGACCAAACAGAAGGTTAGGTTGTTATAAGGAGCGAGCTTCTGAGGAATGGAAGCAAAAGATTGTTATATTGGAAATACCTTGGAGGAGCACTTAAATATAGTTTGACTTTTTGTGAAGAATTGCTATGTAATAATGGCAGAAGTGATTTGAGTTTCTTGAAATTTGAATCCTCACATAAATACATCATAGTATTAGCTTTTATATAGAAATTTATGTCACTACTAATCTCAAAATCCTTATATTTTTAATATATTTTAGTTTTCCTGGCAATTCTATTGACCTTTCCTCTAATGAAGCTGCCTTTTTTACAACAGTTTCTAGTATATTTTGGGAGTAATTGACAATTTTTGGGGATTTTGGAACTCACTATGTGAGGACGATATTTTTACCTTAAAGGATATTTATCCAAACAATTATTTAACGATATTATAAAGGGATAATTTTGATATTAACCAGGTTTGACCCAAATTAACTTAAAATAATGAAACTGTTTATATACGCGCAACATATTTTGAATATTACCCCTGGGATATACCCATTGTAGATATTGTAATTATAACCCAACAGATATGTGTTCACAGGTAGTTAATAATTTTCGATTAATATACAAGAATCTAACAACTGCACAGTAGCATTGCAGTGTTTTGGTATAGTTTAAAGAATTGTGTAGTCCTGTTGCTGATAGATAATTAGACATTTTATGGACATAGGCGAAACGTGAAATGTTATTAAATTACAGTTTAAAGTTAAAAAAAAACGTTTACCGTCTTATTTTTTAAAAATAATTTTTTTTTAATGTTAACCCTTATGTTCTGTATATTCTTTTAAAAGAACGGTAAAATTATTGTTCAGTGCTCGGCACGCCGTTTCCTTGACTACTGCCATTCTGGCGGAATAGCTTCTTTTAATTGTTCGAGATATACCAGCAAGAAAATCCATCGTCGTCAAACCAGGGCTACTGGGAGGTCAACTTATGGCAAAATTTCTCCAGTAAATCACAGAAATGTGTTTGAAGTCTGTAATGTTCCCCATCCTTCTTAAGCTTGATACTCTGCTCATAATCATTTTTTAAGGAAGCTCTGAAAAAGCTCTAAAGCATTCTAATTTATAACACAAGTTATAACTTTTCACGAATATAAAGGCTTTATGATGATTTAGTTTTGACACTTCAATAGCTTTACGTCTCGTTTGGAGATCGTGTTTACTTTTATTGGTAATTATAGTAATAAGATTTTAGACGTTATTGTAAAATTTAGTTTTTGTCACGCTTGTCGAAAATGGAAAGGAAAAAAAAGACTATTAAATTTGAGGCATTTCGGGACGAGCGTGAAGAGCATTGTTCAGCAAATCATAAAGGAAGCGCTGGAAATGGAGGTCGATGGTATTCTCGAGATGTTTCAGCAATTGGAAGACTTGCACGACCCAAAGTACAAGTATTACATCGGTGACGGGGACACCAAAACCTTCACTTCAATTTTAGATGTGCAGTCTTATGGAGATGATTTTGTTTTAGAGAAAAAAGAATGTGTCTTGAATGTTAAAAAATGAATGTATAGAAGAGTAAAAGAAGCCAAAAATGTATTACCGTAAACAAGGAAGCACGCTAAAAACGAAAATCCAACGTCGAAAAAAAGGAGATCCGAACCTAAAAAAATTCCGGTAACTCATAAAATAGATTCAGTGGAAGAAATGAAAAAAGAAATTTGGTTCAGATTTTACTATAAGATTTCAACAGATGAAAGGTTACAACATACGTGTTGCCCTCCTGCAGCTGAATAGTGATGCAAGTGGCAAAAGCACGAAGCGGCAGGTATTTTGAGTGATTTCAAACACCTACCTCCTCTGGATGATGATATTCAACAAGTTCTTAAATCTATTTATGAAAACCTGAAAAAAGAATTTCGGAGGTTATTTTTTTACAAATACAATATTTGATGTACGAAGATGAGCCTTTGAGCAGTACGAACTGGCTTTAACAGCTAAACCAAATACATCTTTTAGGGGCTAAGTAAAATTACGGATTCTTGGTTAAGTACATTTACGGTAGTTGATCGTTTTTTTTAGTGAAAAATAGTGAAAATTCTTACTTCTTGACTGCACTCCAAACTCTTGGTCACCCTGCCCGATATTTATTTAAACCCCAATCAGTTTCTTTAACCTTCGGGACATATGTTAATAAGCTAAACACTAGAAATTTCTTCACGCTATAATACTGAACTTTCGCTTGGGGTTACGTAGTGTGTCTTCATCTTGTCACCTCCTCCCATTTCAATTTATTTATGAGACAACCTCTACATAACATGTACTTTCAGTTTATTTTTCTTTCTTTTTACATCTTTTTGTGAGTAATTCTTAAACTTATAGAATTTTACATTTATTTTTATTCTAGGGTTCCTAGATCATCTAAAAACCGATCAAGTGCAAGTTGGACTTGCGCAATTAGTGTTCCGTCTCGTGATTGCCTTTAAAATAAAATTTTTTGTTACGAAGGTATAAAATGATCAGTGACTTCACAAAATACACCCCAAATGAGTTTTCATTAAGACGAAAAATTGCTGACATTATATATCTTGATCCAATATGTATTTTCACGTTTTTTCTTAGTCAATAATGTATAATAATTATAGCATCTTAGCTACCTAATAGCTAATAAATCAATCTAGTTAAATTTAGAATCTATTAATAAAAATATTACTACCTAAATATTTTTGTTTAAATTATAAACAAATCAAATAAAATTATTTTTTCTAGGTACCTATCCGTTGGTCATCAGTGTGTGTACTGAAAAGTAACACGTAGGCTGAAAAGTTTTTGGTCTAGCTACTTAAAACACTTTTTTTTTGCAAAATTCGACTTTATTCATCAACATAGTCCCTTTCAAGAACGATACAAATCAGTTCAATGCTTTTCTAACATTTCTATACCTTTCTTGTAGAAGGATTTGTCCTTGACTTCAAAATAGGCCTCAGTTTCGACGATAATTTCTTCATTGAAGCCAAATTTTTTTCCCGCGAGCCATTTTTTGAGGTCTACGAATAGATAATAGTCGCTGGGGGCCAAATCTGGAGAATACGGTGAATGAGGAAGCAATTCGAACTTCAATTAATGCAATTTTGCCATCGTAACCATTGACTTGTGACACGGTGCATTGTCTTGATGAAAGAGTACTTTTTTTCTTGAAAATTTGGGGCCGTTTCTTTGCGATTTCTGCCTTCAAACGCACCAATAACTTTATATAGTATTCGCTATTGATGGTTTTTGCCTTCTCAGCATAGTCAATGAAAATTATTCCATACGCATCCCAAAATATAGAGGCCAAAACCTCCCCAGCCGACTGTTGTGTCTTTGGTCGCTTTGGGGGCTTTCACCGGCTGCTGTCCACCCAGCTCAGCTGAGTCTAAACAGCGCTCAGAATTATCAACACGTTGTTTTTGGTTCACTGTGAGCAAACGCCCATTTCGAACAGAGCTTTCATGCTCAAATGTTCATGCAAAATATGAGCAACACGTTCTTTTTATATATTTAGCGTGTCAGCTGTCCAAGCAATTTTACTTTACAGGTCACCCAAAACAATTTTGTGGCTTTTTATGTTTTCCGGTGTATACCACCTCATTTGGACGTCAGAGCGTTCAGCATCATTTGTGTCTGTACGACCGCCTTTAAATTCAGCATATATATAAATAATGAGTGATTTTCTAGAGGCAGAATCCCCGTAACACTTATCAAGCCATTGTTTTGCTTAAACGGTATTTTTTCCCATAAAAAACCGGTGTTTAATTAACACACGAAATTGGATTTTTTCCATTGTTTTGAAAATATCGAGAGTAACGTCACTAAAACCACGGTAACTTGTAAACTAATCGTCGAAACGGCACGAAATTTTGACATGTATCGTTTGAAGGTTGGTACTTGCTAAAAATCTTATGGATTTTTTGAAAAGTGCGACATCTATGTGTCAGACCAAAAACTTTTCAGCCTATGTGTTATATTAAAAAAAAACTCCACCATATTATCACGCCAAATAATTTTTTTTTATACCAGATAAATTATCAAAGGTAATGCAGTCGTGATAATTTTCGCTCAATCTACACCTTGTGGAGAATATACCAGACTTTTTTTAAAATTTTTTGATCAGTACTATTCGAGATAGGGGGAGGGGAAAACGAATTTTAGCCATTTTTTTGAAAAGTAATATGAAAAAAGTTTGCGCGAGTATTACATCATATATATTTTGAACTTTCGTATTTTCACAAGCTTTCATTTGACACCCCACTGGATGACCTGGAAATTTTTTTTCACTTCACAAAGCTAACTCCTAAGTCAAAATTTAATTCCTGTTCGCACTAAACGGCTTGTGTGAGCCATTAATTTCAACTTTCTATGTCAATGTCAAAGAGCTCGGGTGGTGCCCGACACAGATACAACACTGAAGTGTTCGCATAAGTGTTGCGTATGAGAACACTAAAAACGTAGTTTCTTCGCGTTACGGTCAGTCTATCTGTTTATTGTTGTAACAACTGCAAAAAATGACTTATCAATTTCAAATACGTAGATTACCTGAAGTAAAATAGAAACTAATTTTTGAGCGGTATCATACTGTATAAAATTTAGTAAAAGGTACTGAATTCATACAGTTAGTGAGTTTTCGTTCAAATTATGAGATTTTTTTTACATATGAAGATCTATCAATATGTAGTTAAGGATGATAAGAAGATAAAAGACGGTAAGTATTATATTGCTAACATGACAACTAAGGTGTTTTTTCATTATTTTTAATTTCAATATCAACATAGATGACCTTTAAAAAATACGATATTTAGGATTTCCTTTAAAGAACTGTTATAGATAAAATAATAAAACTCCATATCCCTTGAAATCGAACAGTCAGCAGAATTTCCATGTTATTTTAAAGTATGGAAAAGCGCGAGGAATAATTTATATAGTTACACGAGGAAAATGGAATGGAAATGGAATTTAAATTACTAAATTTTCTAAACTCCTTTGAACGAAAATATCTATAGACTATAAATCCGTTATGAAATTTTGTTGATAAGTTTTTATTGGTTTAAGACTTCACTGTCCATTTCTTATGTAGGGCTATATGAACACATCTTTCTCTGTTTTACAATAACCGAAGAATTTTTGTATATTTAACAAAAATATGTTTACATTAATATAAAATTGCTCTGGTTTTAGATTTCCTAAAATCTTCAAAATAATATTTTTCTTGAGCTAAGGTAAGTAGAAAGTCTAATTAAAAAGAAGTTATAAGTAAATACCATTTAAAGTATTTTCATTTTCATCACGCAGTGCTACTATGGGTGTTTCTAAAACCTAGAGTATTCGCTTCGGGGACTGATAGGCCAGCTCATAACTCACCAGAATATTTAAATATGACCATAATGAAAGATTGCTAGATTTCGAAATATGAAAATTTCGTGAAAATCTAAGTATAAAGAGTAAAAACACCTTAGATTAGTTTATCGAGTGCCTATCAGCCCTTGACAACTACAATTTTCGTTATTCTAAGATTAATAACCTTTGATCCCAGTGGAATATAAAACTAATTGTGCTAAGTCTGTTGGCAATAAAACATTTTTGCAAGTATAAAGAGTAAAAACGTGCCAACAATTTCACAGACCCGATAGGACATACAGACCGACGGATAGACAGACCAACGGAAATGAGAGACCATGTTTTTTGTGATCTAGCAACCCTGCAACGTCAAAAAAATCATATATATATATATATATATATATATATATATATATATATATATATATATATATATATATATATAGTCAGTCCAAAAAGTCTCCATACACCACCTGCTTTCTATACTATTTTTCTGTTATGTTTAACTAATTAATAGGAACTATGAGAAAACATGTTTAAATTAATATTTGAAATTTAACTAGGGAACATTTTATTTAGAAGTTACGTAATTCTTACAAAAATCTAAACAAAATTAATGTCAAAAAAGTCTCCATACACTCAAGAAATACATTAAAAAAAAAAGGTTATAATCAGCCTCATTTTATCAACCTATCTATTGCTTGCTATACTCTTATAATCTGTCACTTGTTGCTAGTAATTTTGCAGTGAGTTTTCAAAGTAGTATTAAGAAAAACCGGTCAAATGCAAGGTGTGCGCAATTAGTGTTCCGTACGTTGATTGCTTTTAAAATAAAAAATTTTGTAACGGAGGTATAAAATGATCAGTGACTTTACAAAACACACCCCAAATGAGTTTTCAACAAAGTTTGTTCCAATCTTTACTGAAAATTGATGACCTTGAAATTTTTTTTTTTTTTATATACCAGATAAATTATTAAAGGTAATGCACTCGTGATAATTTTCGTTCAATCTATACCCCGTGGAGAATATTTCAGAATTTTTTCAAAATTTTTGATAAGTACTTTTCGAGATAAGGCGGGTGGACAGCGATTTTTTCGCGATTTTTTTTTAAAAATAATACAAAGAAAAGTGCGCGCAAGTATTACATTATATGTATATTTTTTTTTACTCGTGTTTTCACAAACTTTCATTTGACACCACGCTCGATTACCTAGTAAAAAAATTTTTTTTCACTTCCGATTTCACCCCCCAAAACAAACCCCTTAAGTCAAAATTTAACTTTCAAAACTACATGGCTTTGATGAGGCCATCAATTCCTATATTATTATCAAATATCAACTTTCTATGACAAATAGTTTCGGAGAAAATCGAGTGTGACAGATAGACGGACCAGACAGACACTGAAGTCATCTTATAAGTGTTCCGTACGGAACACTAAAAATGAGAGAAAAAAATTGTGAAATTCCATTTCAA